>JAVJAQ010003384.1:260366-383307 GCA_032362365.1 Zygogramma bicolorata | reverse complement strand
TACAAAAAAATCACTAACAACTTTGCACCCACGCCTCAAACCTTTGATGAAAACTCGTTGTAATGCCCACCTCTCTTCTAACAATGACCCAAAGAAAATCGTTTCCGAAACTCTAGTCGATTTTGACAGCCGCGTATATCTTGCGTACAAACGCGTAGGCGGCGAAAAATCCAATTGTGCCGGTCAACAACCAGAAAGTGAACACCATCAAACCCGTGTAGCCGATGTAGAGCAAAGTCGGTATGAACTCGGTGATCTCCAGTTTTGTAACAAAGTAAAACAGCGAGTATCCGAGAATGTAGAGGGCGCTGCCTCCAGAAACGATAAAGCTCCGCCACCACCAGTGATAGTCCTGAAAATAGAAGCAATTTGTGGTGGTCGTCAGCTGTCCCCTCACCAACTAAGCCTTAGCTGGAGGCCTAAGTGTTTGACTTGTCTGACTTTTCAATCCACTATCAACAGCCAATCGAATGTCTCGTTCAAACACTTATAGCTGGTGATTAAAAAACCAACTGAAAGCCATTCGATTGGCTGTTGAGGATTTAGATGATAACTAGGTATGTCAACAGTGGATCGAAAATTGAAGTAGCCTGATCAAATCAGCTTTCGGGAGCTATCAGATGAAACAATATGCATTTCTTAAGAAAAATCGAAATATCATTTGCTCTTTTCAACCAGAGATGTAGTAAAATGAGATGGAAAGCCAACAAAGTCCAGAAGAAAAAGTATTAACTGGTCACATCAAGAAGTCAGAGTCCTGAATATTTTTCATAACTATCGATTCAGTCTAGTTTCACGACGTCACAATTCCGAGTCAACTTTTGAAAAATGGTGCACTTCTCCTCGAAAAAGGCATGCCTGGACTCAGTTGAAAGAAATATCCCAAATATTCACAATATTCTTTCAAATGTTATGTTTGGAATGTTAAATATTTGAGGAACAATTTCAATTTTCGAAAAAAAAATATCCTGCAAATGTTCCACGAGTAAACTTCCAGACCTTATGAAGGTTGCTGCATGGTTCATGCAAGGTTCATACAGTTATAACTTGAATGAGAGTGATTTCTTCAATCATATGGAAAAAATTTGACTCTTCATCTCTATATTACCGATACTTGGTGAAAATCTATGTTCTACAAGAAATCACAGTTGAAAATCTATATTCTATAAGAAATCACAGTTTTCTGTATGATTACCACTCACAAAGGGTTTATGAAACCGCGACACGTGTTGCACTATACAATAGTTTCCTGTTTGAGGAAGCTATTGTATACCTATAATGGGTTTACAAAACCGCGACACGTGTTTCGCTATACAATAGCTTCCTGAAGCAAGTTTCCTGTTTGAGGAAGCTATTGTATAGCTAAGATGGGTTCACAAAACCGCGGCACGTGTTTCGCTATACAATAGCAGGAAACTTCGATATTATTCGTTTTTCACTACAAAAGGTGTCTTCATTAAAACTTGCTCCAAAATTGTGACGTCATGCAGCTGGTCTCAATTAAAAATTTCTAGCACTTAGAAATCGCCATTTTTCGAAACGACCAATCACTTTCAAAAACTTTTCTTATTGGGCTCTCCATCTCATTTTATTACATCTCTGGTTGATAAGCAGCGATATAATTCTGCAGATTCATTTACAGCGCATTTTTCATCTACACAATTCGTTTTTTCCATCTCCTAGGCAATTCTGGTTTTATTCTTAGCTTAAGAGGGGGAAGCAATATTTCGCTTAAATCGTTTGCACGAATTTAATACTGAAAGGTTTTTAAGACACCTATCATCCTCAGTTAAATTCTACGCAACTGATTCCGTTGAAATACGGCATAGACCATATGGAGATTTCATTTGGAGCACATTTTTCTGCTTATTTGGCTAATCAACGTATTTGTCATTAGTGTCACTTTGAACGTCGAGTGTCACACAGTTTACACAGAACTCATGATTTTTCAAAACATGATTATTTTTGTGTATAACGAAGTTTTAGGGAACTATTCTTTTCCTTCATCAAAAACAAATCAAAATACAAAACTTTTGCGAAAAAAAACTTAAAATAAGATACAATTATGAGCTTAGACAACATACGACAGTATACATGAAAGAAAAATAATGACAAGTACACAGAGGAGGCAATTGAGCAAAAATAAATGTGCCACAAATTTCCTACCCAATATGGTTTACTTGAGTCAGGCCTGGTACTGACCGGCTTTCGTTCCAGATTCGAGTCAGCTCGATCACTCACCTCTCCACATAGCTGGAAGTAGACCATCACGATGGAGATTTGCGAGCACGATATGACGAGAATAACGAAAACCAAGAAGAGAAAGCCAAACAGGTAGTAGAACTGGTTCTCCCATATCGCGGTGAATATGAAGAAGAGCTCAATGAAGACTGCTCCGAAGGGTAAAATTCCTGCCATCAGGGTACTAAAAATAATGAAACAGCGTCAAATTCGGAAAGGAGGAACTTCCCATACACATGACTTTAGAGTAGAGAGAAAAGGGAAGGACAAGAAGAGGGAGGAAAGGAACACAAGGGAGGAACTTCCAGATAAACTCTTTTCAAGGAACATGTGAAATTAAAACAATAAATACGGTATGAGTTTGAAAAGGATACATAGATGAAAAATGTGTTTAAAACAGAAACAGTTTGTCATCATAAAATTCTGACTCACAAATCAAAAAGTACTCAAAACCAAACTTCTTCAAATTCAATTTCTCTCGCAATCATCAAGATTTTCAGTGGAAACCATCAAGTCATTTCCAAGTATTGAGCAACTCATTGCCTTTTCCAAATCAATATACAAAGAACTTCTCTCAAAGAAATAACACAAAAAAACGGCAAGCTTTGTCCGTTGTTATATGTATATAATTCAAACACGGTTAATTCATACAGAAAAATGACGAAAATTCTATCTATCAAAACAGTTCTTTCCTATATGGCGCGCCGAGCGATGAATCATATGAAAGTCCGTTATCTTGCTCAATTTGTATACCAAGCTCACGTCACTCGAGTGTTGAGTCAAATTGATATCATTCACAATATTTCTACACAGCTCGAAAAAATTAAAAGTAGTTTGTTATATATTTTCATTCACCAGAGCAACTACACTCCTCAAAAAATATGATCAGATTAGGTGGCAGTGACAGATCTTTCGGACCAATTTGACGTAGGAAATAATTGAAGCTAATACAAATCATAATCTGCAAAAATAATAAGTTATATCACTATTTCAGAATTGAGCAGACAATCAGTGAAATTCATGTGCTGCGTGGTACTTAATCGAGAATTTGCTTTTGCTGGAACACACTGTATATTTCCAAATGATTTGTTTTGCCCTCAACTAAAAATAATGAAACCAATCGATAAATTATAATTTTTTAACATAAAAACATTGATTGCAATTTTTCATAAAAATGCTCCCCTTCCGAGTAATAGCGCAAGGAAAAGTGTGATTTTTACAAAAAAAAATTAAAAGTTTTCAAAGTTTTTTTAAATTTACTGAAAATCTGTTAGTATTACAAAAAAAAAATTACTTATATAAAGTATTTTAGTTGACAAATAAAGTGGTTTTTGCTCTATTTTTGTACGATTAATATTGAAGGAGATATGACATGGAAAAATGGTTGATTAACGAAAAATGAAGAAACCGGATCGCTCTGGCGTAAATATCTCGAAACCAGAACCGTTTAAAATAAGAAGAAAAAAAGTTATGGGCAAAATAATTTTTTTTCAAAAATTTTTAATGCCAATTTTTTAGCTCCATATGGGCTAAGCTTCTTGGAACAAAAATCCTTTGGTGAAAAGTCAGAACACTCCGTCCTAAATATGTCCAGCCATTTTTTGGCCCTATCGGGTAATTAGTGTTTATGTTTTGGCCTGCTAAAGTTGGGTAAAATCGTGTATTTTTTGAAACATTTTCAGTTCTTGGCCAGCAGCGTGAACATTATTTATTTTAAACAGCCAAATTTTTCAGCATTTATTCCAGGATAGTTGTTTTTCAATTTTTTGTTATAATTTTTCATCTGTAAGCAAATTTGTCCGTTTTAAATTGCCTATTTTACGTTTATAACGGTAAATGCTCTTTTTTGTCGGGCGAAATAAAAAAAATTGGCCCATCCAATTCAAATCTTTCATATGACATGAAATTTCGGCGATAACTTTAGCTTTAAAATGGTTCCTGGTACATCTCGTTATCATTACCAAAAAAAAAGTTATGGCCAAAAAACCTTTTTTTTTCCCATCAATCACATAAAATTTTTATAGTTAATCCATTGGGACCCTCTATTTATGAGTTTTATGAACATTTTGGAGCTTTGCCCTGTAACCAAACTTGTTTACTCGGATACTTGACACCTTTTTTGACAAATTCCAAAAAAATTTAAGTTGATCTGAGTGGTCTCGAATTAGTCCTTCATTTTACTAAAAAAATTACTTCCTTTACTGGAGTAACTGTGACTGATTTCTAAATGGGTGCCTGCTTCATAGAACCAATTTTCACCTCATCTTTTCCTATTACTTCAAGAAACTTGTTACGCTAATGAACGGAAGCGTTCATACAAGACACTTTCACTTTTACATTTTGCATATGAACGCCTCCACTGATGAGCATTGTGACAACTGTTTTGGAGTAAAAGATAATGTAAAACTTTGGTCTATGACCCAGGTATAAAAGAAACTGTTTGGTCATATTTTTCACATTACCTATAGTTGGGAATAAATTTTGTTTTTATATTGAATTGGAAAAGAAAATGTTTGAAAAACATTATTCAAAATTGTTTATAAACGATATCTATGAAACAGTTGAATTGAATCAATCCGGTAGCACTGTGGGTTTTTCTGGGTTTGGGCCCAAGCTATTGCAACATGCAATTTTCTATTATTACAACTATTATTCATATTATAAAAAATGTTGACTTACCACAATATTGGATTCATGTACCAATGCTGCTCGGGCACCTGCCTCGGTATCTGGTTCGTCCTGACTGGATGCTGGTACGGCTGCTTTCTGTAACCAAAATAGTAGCCGAGATAAACCAACGGCAGTGAAATGAAAACCCACATCAGCAGCAAGGATATCATGGTTGAGAAGGGAACGGCACCGCTGCTCGCCTTACCCCAGATGAAGAAGTTGAGGAAGAAGCACGTCAGGCCGACCACGGCCGGGTACAGAACGGCCGTCAAAAAGGCTGCGCGTTTCCATTCGCGACCTGGAAAAACGTACTGATACTCCTTTTGTTTTAGATATGGAACATTAGTGAATAATACACTCAGTATTCTGTTGTATCCAATGAACCAGATTTTAAAAAGTGGACTTCTATTCAAACTTATATAATATAATATATATATATATATATATATATATATATATATATCCACTTCAAAAAGTGAATTAATGACTTACTGTAGAGCATTTCATTCCATTTCAAAATTATATATTCAGATATATTCAATCTCTCAAACATATTAATTGGTTGAATACCATGAATAAATCCTTCATTTATATGTATACTAAATTTCACTTTATCCAACTTATCGAGATATGAGAATAATATGACGAAGATATCTTAAATTTGCAATAAACTCGTCCATCAGAACTTTCACCTTAATGTTGGTATATAAATTGCTCTAATGATAATCAATGGACTCGTCTTCAAAGTGGAAGCTGTTGGTTGCATAAATCCACCCTCAATTCAACTATCAAGAGAATGATACCAACCTTTCATCGTCTTGTACAAACGGGCCGATAAATACCCTGCCACTGCACCGTGAATCATATAAAACGTGATGGCAGCAGTCGTTAGAGCTCCTCTAGATGCCGGAGAGAGCATACCCAACATAGCAAAGACTGAAACATAAAATGATCTAATGATGACTGTCAAATTAGATAATAACATATAACTTATCGAAAACAAAACTTTCATTAAAAAAAAATTTGGTAAATGATATCCTTCAAGAAAAAGAAAACTACACCATCATTACTCACAAATTGTTATCAGAGACATCAGGAAGATCTGGATACCGGATCCTATCAAAGCGGCAAATAGCCTAGAATTCCTCGGTGGTCTGAAAACGTCTCCATGTACCAGTTTCCAGCCGGTCTCTTCGATCGTTTCGTCGTAACTTTCGTCTGCGTTGTATTTGGCTATGTCACGCCTCAGGGTCCTCACCATTATCATGGTCAAAATACCTGAGGGTTAGTAAGGTGAATATCGTAATTCATTCATAGGCAATTTCAAACAATTATCAGTAATAACTGATGAGTTGAAAGATAACTTTTTTCATAAAGATGCAAGCGCGGACCACTGCTTTTATATTTAAATTTATTATTTCAATCGAACTGGAGCCTGATCTGGCAGGACCTCGACCTGTCATGAAGGCTGCAGTGTGGAATAGTCACTTGGGTATCTGGTCGGTGGAGAGTTAGTCAGAAATTCAGTAAGGATGTCAACGTCAACGTTGTTGATATGGCAGAGCTAGTACAAGACGAATTATGGTTCACAAAGCTTATTTAAATGAAAACTATCAAGTTGTGTGTGATGGGACTATCAAGCCAGAAAGCTGATTGTCTTTTGGCAAAACATCTGTCAGGAACAAGAGTTATATTATGTGAATATCGATTTCAAGTTTGTTTATGAGTCATTTGGAATGAGTAACTAATTAACCCGAATTTTATACCTACCTACTTTTTCACAGTCTGTACCTTCAGACGGTCTATCTTTGCATCTAAAGACAGAAATTTTTCCTTGAGATCAATTACCCTAGCACCAAACTGATATTTTTGCACCCGACGCGCGTTTCGCTAACAAGGTTAGCATCTTCAGGAGAAGAAAATTGATACTGTATCAATTGCAAAAATATCAGTTTGGTATTAGGGTAATTGATCTCTAGGAAAAGTTTCAACTTTCACACCAAAGGTTCCAATCTCATCCTTTATTCTAAAGACAGAGCAAATGGGGATTTTTCCAGAAGGAACTATCGAAGGTTAAAAAGACAAAATAATTTGATATTTACAGACGGTCGGCAAATTGTCAATATCTCCACTTATACATGGTAAACTACAAGACATTTCAGATTGTTTTGACTTTCACTTTGAGAAATAATTTGAATATTATCAAGCCTATTTATATTTTTGTCCATGTCATAAAGACATAAATGACTGATTTATGACCTAACAAATCATTATGTAAATTATTATCTATCTAGCTAGAAAAATTAGGGTAATAAAGATCTACTGAAAACAAAATTATTAACAGAATTCCAAATTGTGAAAATCTATTCAATAAATTGTATGTTCTATTAATGTTATTTACAACCTCTGTAAGCAATAATTTATAGTAACTATTAATTTTGAATACTTTACAAAATCTGGATGAGAAACAAAAATTGGGTAGAATTTCAAAGAATTGAATTAATTCAGTTAATGCTTTCAACATACCCCTGAAATTGACAAATAATTGACTCCACATACCTGCTAGGAAAAAAATAACCACAATAGAATTTATGATGGAGAACCAATGTATCTGAGCATCACTCATGGCTAAGTAAGTATCCCATCTCGATGCCCAGCTGATAGAAGACTTCTCCCACTGCACTTCATAAGTGAAGAATAATTTTGTACCAGAAACTGGATCTACCACCTGGGACCTAGGTCTACTTGGAAAAGAGCAGGTTTTTCCATCAAATTTTAGTTCGTCCATATGAACAGATTTCTCAAATACACGAAAACCAACAACTCGATAAATGTTTCTAGAAACGATTATATTAGCATAAAAAAGACTATTAGCCAGAAACTCACGGTTGAGGATTATGATAAAGTAAAACTAGTTTCAAGTGGTTGTTTATGAAACTTCTGTCACCTACTACATTTCCTAGTCGATATCCATGTTCAAACTGAACATCATTGTCTCTGCTGAGGACTTGTGTTGCCGCAGGCAGATTGTCAACTAACCTAAAATAGGATTTCAAAATCAGCAATAGGTTCTAAATACTACAGTCAGCATACTTACAAATGTACAAAGTATTCATGCTGTATCCTGTCAACAACATTCTGAGATTCACTAACCCCCCAATGAATAGGTTTGTCAGGGGAGTTGCACAACAAAGTACACGGAGTTTGCTCAGCCATCTTCACAATGTAAGGGGTGTTCACAATCCTATCACCCCTTAACACCTCACCCAGATTCTCAGATTTGTAATGAATGGCATCAGATCCTCCTTTCGGAAGGCAAAAGGGTAATGAATAATATTCGTAGGGCAGAAGGGTGTTTATGCTGGTCATCTTTACAGCTTTTACTTCTATGGGGTCCCCTTTTTTGAAATCTGTCGGAGCCATTCCTGGTACGTAAAACTGGTGACTTAGCGATATGCATGTCAAGAAAATGATTCGGATAGAGGAAGAACAACTCTGGAATAAGAAAGTGGATGAGGTTATGTCGATCTGAGCAAACTGGTTCAAAACTCTCACCTGAGGATACATTTTGGTAAATTATTATTTAGTAGCGAATGCGTTAAAGAAGTTAAAAACTGTGGTAAATTATTAGATTATTTATCAGCTAAATTATACGGAAATTCATTTTTCAACATAAAAATATGACATATTGACAAGAGCTCTGAACACTCCGACTCCGAAATGTCCGAAGCCGAAGCCCAGTTATTGGGAAGAATTTCTACCGATGAGGGCGCTGATGTCTGTTCAAAAATGTCGGCAACAAACGGTAATCAGCTGATCAATCTGTCAAAAACACATGTTTACTATTAATTACGTTGTATTTTGTATTGTACCTTGTGTTTTTCGATTTTGACAAAGTTCTGTGTAAAACAAATGTGTAGACTAATCAGTGTGTGAATGTGTTAGAGAAATGTACCATAATTTCACATTCAGAAGTTTGTATTTGTTTTGGATGTGAACTTCCCAATACCTTAGCCATACAAATGTCAGTGTGACAGCTCGGGGTGTATATTGTCATGTTCTGGCGGTAAATTCAAATTAACGGTAGACTGAACAGTAAGCAGTATGTCATTTTGCATGTTGAAATAATAATTTACGTAACAAGTCTGTTTTCGTTTGTGTTGCGTACAATATTTTTTTCGGCAACCGTCCGGGAAGTGGGTACTAGTGAGAAGAGATCGCAACCTAAAGGATAATGGGTGAACAACGTTTTGATATTTAAAAGCAATGAAATCAACAAATAAACACGATAAAAACATCGTACACATCAAAATTTCAAAGTGACAGGACAATTTGACAATTAACTTGACACTTGTCATCACATTTGAAAAATGGGAACATAACGCCCTCTACCGAAAAAATAGGGGAAACCTTCAAAAGCGTCGATTGTTTTTTTCGCCACAAAAATCTAAACAAAATCTAATCAGTTGAATCAACAGGATTTCTAAGCATCTTAGCTAAGGTGGCTATATACTGGTGTGTTTACTCCATATAAGAGGTTGTCAGCCAATCAGACGACCGATATGGCCAACTTGATGAAAAATTTGATGATGTAGGCGTAGTAGTACTGCAAAAAATCCGCCAGGTACCGGCACTCTTGCAGTGGAGATGACAGTCCTGTGTTGCCAAGTGGCCATGTCATTGCGAATTCTGGTCCAGATCAGTAGAAACACAATGCAAATTTATTCCATCTGAGAAATTATTTTCAAACTACATGGAATAAATAACGCATAAAGTTAAACACAAATTTGGCGCGTTTTGGTGTTTTCAATAACCCCATATATCCAGTCCCGATTAATTCTCTATCCTTTTACAAAAACATCAGAATTGGCAACAGCGTGTTCCATGGTTCGAGTGATCACGAAAATTAATAGAAATTTTTGATAACCAGCGCTCCCTCATGGCCACTGATGAACTACCACGCCTTGTCCACAGGTTTGTCTGAAACAATATCGCAACATTAGAAACACCAGTATATAGACATCTTAATCTTAGTATGAAGGTTGAGGTTCAATGGAGGAAGATGGAAGATGTAGGTATCGTTTATTGACTGATGAGGAAAGAGAACAATGTATTTCAATTTTATTCGGAATTTTGATGAATTTTCTGAAAATAGATTTAGTTGATACATATCAGAAAAATTGTATTCACATAATGAGCTGTGAAGGAAAATGCCGTTGGAATTGGATCTCAAAAGAAATACTCTGGAGCACTGAATCCCAAAGTGGTCCAGGTGGACCCCCAGAGGTCTACAAGAGACTTGACGGGGGTCCATGTTGGCGTGAAAAAAAAATGGAGAATATGGTGAGAGTAGTGGCGGATTAACGTATAAGCACTACAAGCACGTGCTTGGGGCCCCTGTTCTCCAGGGGCCTCCATTCTCTCCTGGCGTTTCATTTCATACCTACATTTATAGAAGGTGATATTTGTAATTGATGCTAATAATCGGGGGTTATATCCCGAGTGCACCAAGTTTAATCGGTTAAAATGTGTGCCATGATTCTCGAAATTTTGCTTAGCAAATGACTTTTGAATGTATGATAATTTGATGAAATCCCGAGACCGCAGGTCGAGGGATTTTATTTTAAATTATTATACACGAAAGCATTTGCTTGAAAGCAAAATTTTGAAAATCAAAACTGAAGAAAAAAAAACAGATGCACTTCCAAAATTGACATCGTTTTTTCAAGCAATAAGTCAGAATCTGGCAAAGATAATAATTTATGTCAAGAATCTCAATCTTTATCATCTGTTACAACACAAATTGATAAAAACAGTACTATAATAGGCCCCTCAGATGATCATTCTGATGACGATGAAATAACTGGCGAAATTAAAACACCTGTTCCTGTTCCCGATAAATCTGAACCTGTTATTGTTGCGATTCCTGAAGTTTCAAAAATTGAACTCGTTAATTCTAATAAAAAGACAGATGCTGGGCTGTGGACGGAGTTTTCTAAGGAAGATATTTGCCATTGGATTGATCACGGTCCAGAAAGTTGTCAGCACCATCAGGGCCCATTTCATGAATCACGCCGTATAGATGCTAGTGGTAAAAGTGTCCGTTTTTGCACACCACGACAATTTTCGGTAAAAAAGCCAACGGTGAAACATATAAACGGGAATGGTTATTGTATTCACAAACAAAAGGATCTTTGTATTGCTTTGTTTGCAAGTTGTTTGGTAACAAATGCATCGCCACAGCGCCGAGCCAATTTGCAGCTGATGGATTTTAGTGATTGGCGAAACGTAATTGCAATTGAGCACCATGAAAACAGTTCAGCTCATAAGGACTTTATGCTAACTTATTTGAGTCGAAGACAATAAGGTCTAGGGATCTCCAAAAGTCTAGAGGCACAAGTGAAAGAAGAAAAAAAAATATTGGCAAAATGTATTGCAACGAGTTATTGCAGTTATACAAACGCTAGCAGAACTTGGTTTGCCTTTAGGGGACATGATGATTCTTTTGGATCTATACACAATGGTAATTTTTTGGGTCGACTTGAACTTGTGGCTCATTTTTAGCAAGCAATATTTCAAGATATGGAAATAAAGGGAAAGGCAACCCATCATATCTATCGGAAATAGTATGCGACGAGCTTATCGATTTAATGAGTAATAAAGTTCACAAAGTGATTGTCGAAGAAATACAATCAGCTGGATACTTCAGCCTCTCAGTGGACTCTACGCCTGATCTATCACATGCGGCTCAACTAAAGATTATTTATTATTTTGAGATACGTATCGCCGTCTGATGGTAAGCCCGTGGAACGATTTCTAACTTTTTTAAATTTAAAAATTCATACCGGAGAAGAGATGGCAAATATGGTACTCAGTTATTCAGAGGGTTGCAAAATAGATATTGCAAAATGTAAAGGACAATCATATGATAATGCTGCTAATATGTCAGGACGATACAAAGGGATGCAGCAAAAGATTTTAGAGGATAATAAATATGATGCATTTATACCATGCTCTGCACATACTCTGAACTTGATTGGTCGCAGTGCTGTTGATTGTTGTACGATAGCAGTGAATTTTTTTTTTCAACTGTGCAGTTGTTATACTTTTTTTTCGGCTTCTACTCACCGGTGGGCAGTTTTAAAGAAATTAAGAGGCAACGATAGCGTTCTAAAGTCACTGTCGGACACTCGTTGGGAAGCTCACGCTGTAGCTACGAGTGCAATATTACAATCCTATTCGAAAATTTCAGATGCTTTAGATGAAATTGCTGAGGACATAAATCAAAAAAGGGAGACTAGGCTAGAAGTACATAATATTTCAAACGAAATGCAAAATTTTTAGTTTATATCTATGCTCACTTTGTGGAATGATATTCTACAAGTTTTTCGTCGCACCAGTAAAGGGCTCCAAGAAGAAGGATTAGATCTTAAAACGTGTGCCAATTTGTATCATTCTTTATCAGATCATCTCGTTGAAATGAGGAATCATTTTGAAAAATTTGAAGGCGCGGCAAGAAAAATTTTTCCTAATGGGGAATATAAGGAAACTCGAAGACGAACTAGGAAAAAACAAGTAAATGATGGAAATTCTGAAGAAGTTGATTTGAATCCTAGAGACAAATTCCGCATTGAGACTTTCAATGTAATAATTGACACACTTATGCTCAAATGCATAGGTGAAGTGAGGTATACCACGAAGTTTCACAAAAGTTTTAATTTCTTGCGTATCTAAATGAATCATGTTCAGAATATGAAAACGATATCCAATTACTGATAGAAGCTTACCCAGAAGACTTCAATGAAAATTCTCTGCGAATTTAATCATTCTCTTAAATATGTTCGTATTAAATATGAAGCTTCAGAAACAAAGGTCAACCATTCCGATCTATATGAAATTATTATTAAGGATAAAGTAAAGTGCGTTTTCCCAAACATAGAAGTGGCATTAAGAATCTTTCACAGCTTAATGATTACTAACTGCTCTGCTGAACGATCCTTCTCACAACTGAAAAGATTAAAAAACCCACAAAGAACAAAAATCTGTCAAGACAAGCTTGATTCTTTAGCATTGATGTGTGTTGAGGCAGACATTCTCCGTCAGATAAATTTCGACGATGTGATCTCTGAGTTTGCTCTCAATAAGGCAAGGAAAAAAGTGTTTTAAGTTTTGAATTGAACCTACTACATTTTCTATTCTAATGAACTTTCATTTTATACTTCCTTCCAGCAATGGAGGGCCTACACAGCCTCTGTGCTTATTAGGGCCTCGGAAACTCTTAATCCGCCACTGATAGCTGCAGAGGATCCACTGGAACCAGCTGAATTTTGAAAATGGAATATGAAAAAAAAGTTTGTGAACCTCTGACTGGAGAATGCCCTGCAATTTCATCCTATTGTTTCCAAAGTCTTCACATCATCAAACTCCAGTGAATTTATTCATGTCTTGACTGGGCTCATCACCATCATCAGAAAATAGTTTCAAGAGTTTGTGTTGGATATAAATGTATATATCTCTATTTTGAAGCGCCTACCTATATAAACTGTGGAAATCTAGATGTTTTCTTGTATTGTAGCAAGACATCCTTTTACCTTGTCCATATAAATATGCTTCTATATGCTTGTACATGGAAGCAATCTGTAGATGGGTTAGAAAAATAGTTGTGGAGTGCTGCCAGTTGTTGGTTTCTGTATTGGACGTGAACATGAAATGAATAAATGGACAATGTGAAGTTGAAGCAGCAATACCGTTCAAATATAGACAGTGGATAAACAATGATATACTACCTTTGATGTAAAAGTTCAAACTTTTTGTAGAGATCAATTTCCCTAACACCAAAGTGATATTTTTGCACTCGACACGTGTTTTGCAAACAAGTTAAGTACATTCAGTAGTAAACTGTTGAGAAACCAATCAGAATAATGCGTAGTTATCAGGCGAAGTCCATGTTGAACTAAAATTAGATTGTAAAGTATATAATTAGTTAACCCTAGTCTTTAGATTCAGTATCAGTTTTCTTCTCTTGAAAATACTAACTCTGTTAGCGAAACACGCTTCAAGTGCAAAAATAACAGTTTGCTGTTAGGGTAATCGGTCTCTACAAAAAGTATAAATAGAAAGTGTAACTTTTCCTCAATAAATCTTGAATACCTTCCTCCTGTTATGGTAGGTTGAATAAAATATTTACTACAAATAAAATTTCAAAAGAAGCTCATTTTTGCACAATGAACCTTTGTCAATTGTATAGTTACGATATTTCCTTGGAAAATCTTACTTCTGACACCACTGTTACGATTTATCCCTGGGTTCGTCGATTTAGAACACCAAACAACACTAAACTTCTTTTATTATAACTCTCTAACACAATACAACACAATCACTTAAATCGCTCCGATAACTTTCCAATGCTCGGTACTAAAACTCTGTACTAAAAATTCTACTTCCGCACAAAGCTCTGCTCCACTTAGCTCTCAATAACTCTCGTCACTTAGCTCTGAATAAAACTGCCGAATCACTAACTCTCCGAATAAAAACTTTCAAATAACTAGCTGACTAACTAACTCTGTCCGCGATATCCCGATGCTTATATATCTGCGTACCTATCGAGAATCTTCGAGAGAAGCCCCGATGACGTGTCTCGAATTCTCCGGGCGGCAATCAACAGTTCTTGGAAAATGACGATGCGATCCCTCATCTGCGTTTACGATTTCGTCAGGGCCGGCGCTAGGCGAGCGCTAGTTAATTCGTAACAGTATCTTCATTTATACCTACGGAAATAGATACACCCATTTCTATACTTATTGACATTAAAGTAGGTTGATATACTCCATGGAAATAGCCCTAACGGCTTGCTTCTGAAAAAATCACAAGGGGTGTTTTACTTTCAAAATCCAGTGCACAAGTATTCACTAGAAATCGAGGTTGAAATCCCCGAAATCTTGAACGAAATTCCTTATTTGATAATTTGCCGTACATACTCCACCTAAGTGAAATACTCCTCGAAAAATTATATCGACTACAGCTTATCCAATCCAGCTTGGAAAAGAACTAATAACGTATATGCCCAGCAATCACTGTGAAGTAACGTATAGTAAGATAAGAAAACACCTACTATATCTGTTCACTGTTGTTACGGAGCAAACGGGCAGGGGGATCCGACCGACCAAATCGAGCGGTGAGAGGGCGGTATCATCGTTAGGACCCATCGGGCTAAGTGGGCCCTGGCCCGGACAACTGACGGCGGAAATGGTCAACTACGGCGATGACGACAGAGAGGCGAAGAGGGGGAGCGATGGGGAGTAGAGAACCATTGTTGACGGCGTGAGCATATATTGTTGATTTTATAAGTATTGTTACTGGGAATAATTGTGAATAAAATTTATTTGAACGAATCTCCGAAAATCTTCTGTAACAAGTCAGAAGTGGGATGGTGTTCCCCGTGCTTTTAGTGCTGTGAAAAAGGTGACTTTGTTTGGTTTGTGGATCTAGGCGAGAACAGTGGAATCTTTTGGAAAACAGGTGGTTTGTGGCGGTTTCTCGTATAACTACGTTGAGAATAAACAACGAGGCGAATTACCCTTGATCGTTGGCGGATTTTGAGGCGTTTTAGAAAAGCTGTAAGTAGGTACCATTTTCCGTTTTAACCATTGAAACCGATTCTACGTGGCACTTGGGTATTTTTCCACAGCTCACGAACAAAGAACAAAGGTAATTCATTTATGAGCGATTCAACAGGCTACAGGCTGAAAGCTGAATACCTACTAATTGTTATAACATAAACAATTGGGCTAGACGTGACGGCGAAATATGCATTTGTCAGAATTTCACTGTTTCATTTAATTGTGCCTTTGACTGAATACATTCAACTATTTTTGGAGGAATTTTCATGAGGAACGTGAAGAAAATCCACGGCGAGATTTGCAAGAACCTGCATGTTATCTTCATTCCCTTTGTTCTCATAGCACAAAGAAAACTGTGATCATTTATGAATAACGTATTCTACGTGGCGATAAGTTCTTTTTGGGTATAATTCTTAACAATCACAATTGGCAGAACGAGAAATTGATATCTGGTGATGGTTTATACAGGGGAATTCTTGACTGTGGAAGAAAACAAAGAATGTGAATGATTTATTGCGATTATTTGACGAATTATTTGAGATTTGAATTATATACGGATGATATCAATAACCTTGAATATACCAATTGATTTTTCAAAGGTGCAAGAGACAAATGAAAAAAAAAAAGAAGTTATTTATACCGAGTTGATTGGCGATTTAGTACAGGTAATAGGGAGCCAGCTACTCGTGTCCATAATGCATAATTAGGCAGGAGTTATTTTATTGCATGGATAGTTGCAGTCTGACGTACTTAACCTAAAAACACAAAATACTTACAAAAATGGCGAACGGAAGTGCCGCCATTTTGTAAAAAACCGTTTGGGCCTGTATCTCCGTAACCGTGCACTTTAGGCCCACAACTATCGGGACCTTTTTTATAGATAATTAAATTTCCTATCTTTTTTATTCAATAATTTTTTTTGTAGCACTTACCGTTCACGACTTACATCATTATTACTTTTTGTTTATTCACTTTTTTACCGATATCTCTTTAAATAAATGCTCAAACAATAAATTGGTTTCGATAAAACTTTTGAATCGATGAATTTTCTACAACTTTTATTCGAAACTTTTTTCTCTAAAGTTGATATTTTCGAAGTTACAACGCGCTAATTTCAATCGTCTTGTATCTGGGAGATCAACTAGAGTGCATTTCATGCAAATGCAGAACTGGCTGTGGCAGAGCCTGTGGGTGCCAAAAAGCAGGATTGGACTGTACGGTAATCTGTGAGAACTGCACAGAGGAAACGTGCACTAATCAGCTGAAAGTAATCGTCAACAACACAGAATTGTGCGACATCGATGAAGATATTGGTGATGATTCTAACGACAAATTGATAGAGGCGTTACAATCTTTATATGCCACTGACGAAGATAACGAAGAGGAAGAGGAGAATGTAACCAACATCGAAAATTCACTACCCTCGAAACGCCAAAGAGTCAGAGGAGACATATGATTCATTTTGGTGTACATTTGTAAAAATAAATTTCACTTATATTCTTCAATAAATATTCCATTTTTTTATTTGCGTGTTTAATTATGGCAGTAGTTTCTAAATTAATTATAGTAATATTAAATTGTATAAAAGAAAATACAAAGAAAAAATTTTAATGGGTATTCGCTATTTCTTGCAGGTAAGAACTTGAATTATTTATTTATTGAATCAAAAAAATTCTAAAATAAATTTTTTTGTATTATGTATCGGATTCGCTACATCATTACGCTATGCGTACTTCGTTCTTAATAACCTTGTACTCTGTAGAATAACATTGAACGCGTTGTAACTTCGAAAATATTAACTTTAGAGAAAAAAGTTCTGAATAAAAGTTGTGAAAAATCAATCGATTTAAAAGTTTTATTTTGAACAATTTATTGTTTAAACAATTATTTAAAGAGATATCGGTGAAAAAGTGAATAAACAAAAAGTAATAATAATATAAGTCGTGAACGGTGAGTGCTACGAAGAAAATTTTTGAATAAAAAAGATAGGAAATTTAATTATCTATAAAAAAGGTCCTGATAATTGTTGGCCTAAAGTGCACGGTTACGGAGATACAGGCCCAAACGGTTTTTTACAAAATGGCGGCACTTCCGTTCGCCATTTTTGTAAGTATTTTGTGTTTTTAGGTTGAGTACGTCAGGCTGCAACTATCCATGCAATAAAATAACTCCTGCCTAATTTTGCAAAGCAAAATCCTCTATTACCTGTATTAATTGAAATCGAAAACATTTGGTGATGTATTTTAGGTGTATTTCAATTTTTGTTGGTGTGAAATAATAATAATAGCTTCAGTAGCGTATGTGGTGAATTTCTTGGGTGAAATATATATATAGAAAATTGTTATTGCAGTTTGCAAGTTATTAGATTACAGGAAGGTCACTTTGGTGTAGTAAACAGTTGCTGGTGAACTCTTTCGTTAACTCTAAAAATTTCAGATGGCGAATTCTGGTGAAGACCACTTGGTGCTCGAAGAAGATCTTGATCTGGGCATGTCAGATTCTCCGAGGCGTGTAACGGAAAGGAGAGATGTTGTTTCTCCACGAGGGGAGGCAGGTCTTGCCAATGCTCCAGTTGGCGACCTGGTGAAGGCCTTGTTGGCAGGCGGATTGATGCAACGTATAGAAAAGATTGCGAAGCAGCAGGCGGCGTTAGTTATGGGCGAAATATCCGACTCAGCGACTCCAGGGCCGTCAAGTTCGCATGCTGATGGAAGGTCGGAGCATGGACGGTGTGGAAATAGTAAGCGGCCATTGCTAATTGGTTCTGAGGTGGTGGAGCGTTTCGACCCTGATGATGTCGACGGAAATATTGAGAGATGGTTGCAGAGGATCGACCAACTAGGCACGATCCACGAATGGTCTAGTTACGAGCGATCAACATTGGCGCAGTCAAGGCTGGATGGAATGGCAAAAAGGTGGTTCCAGCAACTGGACGAGTACGACCTAACTTGGGATCAATGGAAAGCCAAACTGAAGGCGGCGTTTCCTAGGCGTAGGGATTTCGCTGAGATGCTGGAGGAAATGGTTGGCCGAAAGAAGATGGCGTCGGAAACAATGACCACCTACTACCACTCAAAGTTGGCGCTGTGTGATCGAGTAGGGGTGAAAGGAGAACAAGCAGTTTCCTGTCTCATCAGAGGGTTGCCAGCGGAACTTCGCGCCAATGCCTATGCTGCCAACTTCACTAAGCCAGAGGCGTTGTATAATTCTTTCCTGGCGGGATTGGAAGCTTACCACGTTGAGATGTCCCACCCAAGATCAGTCGCTTCGAGGGTACCACCGGCACGAGAGGAAGGCGGCTTACGTCAAGGTGAACCTGTGGTGAAGAGGAGGTGTTTCAACTGCCAGAAGATTACCAGCCATTTCAGTAAGGATTGTCCGATGCCAAGGGCAGAAAGATGTATAGGTTGCGGCGAGCAGGGACATCGGCTGGCGGATTGCACAAGACGAGCTGTTGGGACGAGAGGGGGCAGTATCAGAACACAGGTGAGGCTTTTGTTAGATCCTTCAGACACTTGTTACCGACACAAAGTGCAAATCAAGGGCATACTTGGACACGGGAAGCCAACAAAATCTGATGACCTTGGCTACGGCGAGGCGATTGGGGCTTTCCATCACGGCTGAGAGCAAAGGGCGTGCCCTTTGTGGTTTTGGCGGCGGCACTGCACTGGCGTTGGGCCAAGTGAGCTTTGAGATGTCACTGGCGGACTGTCACCTCAACCTCACGGCGTTGGTGACCGACTGCGATATGGGTCCCATAGAACTGCTTCTGGGGCAGCCAGCGATCAATTCTCCAGGGATCACTATGGTGGTACGGAACAACAAAACGTACCTGTCCAAGGAACCAGAACTCGATGAGATGTTGAGGCGCATCACTCTCGAAGCCGAAGCCCCCAGATGTCAGGTAGTATTGGCTGAGGATGCAGTGCTCCAACCTAATTCCATAAACAAGGTGAAAGTTGAGATCGTCCATGGCGCTGAAGGGGCGAAATATTATATGACGAAGAAGCAGTTCATGGAGGGTAGATCAATTATCGTCATTCCGACTGGGCTGCTGGGCGGGAAGCAAGAGGAGGTCCAGGTCATCAATGGAGGGGATGAAGAGATTTGCTGGCGGCGAGGGCGTCTTGTGTCTCGGGCAGAGGCGTGCTTGTCAAGCGAAGGTGTGGATAGGGTATCCGGCTCGACAACATCTCAAGTAAGAACAGTATCTGTGAATAGCCTAGATTTTTCTAAAGTTAATGTGGGGAATGTTTCGGAAGGATGTAAGAAATATTTATTTAATTTGTTGAGGCGGTATTCAATTTGTTTTTCGAAAGGAGATGACGATATAGGGTTGACAAATTTAGGTAACATGCAGATCAAGCTGACCACGGACCGACCAATTTATTATAGGCCATACAGGTTGTCCCATCGTGAAAGAGAACTGGTGAGAGACAAGGTGAAAACCCTCATGGATGCCGGCATTGTAAGGGAGAGTGAATCTGCGTATGCTAGCCCTATCGTATTAGTGCCCAAACAGTCTGGTGAGGTGAGGATGTGCGTCGATTACAGGGCTTTGAATGCTATCACAGTGAAAGATAGATATCCACTTCCACTAATTTCAGATCAACTAGTCAAGCTGGCAAGCAAGGTGCTCTTTACTGTTTTGGATTTGGCGCAAGGATTTCATCAGGTACCCATGCACCCAGATTCTGTTGACAAAACGGCCTTCATCACACCGGATGGACACTACGAGTACCTTCGTGTCCCGTTTGGTCTTTCTAACTCACCGGCGGTATTTCAGCGGATTATACATAAAATGTTAGGTCAGTTGAGGTACGGCGAAGTCTTAGCATACATTGATGATTTATTGATACCTTCAACTAGTGAGGAAGAGGGCTTGAGGCTCTTAGAGTTAGTGTTGAATTTGGTACAGCAAGCTGGGGTTAAACTTAAGTTGGAGAAATGCTCATTTCTACAGAATAGCATCGAATATTTGGGACATGAAGTGGACGCAGAAGGAGTTCGACCCGGTAGGCGTAAAGTACAAGCAGTCCTAGACTTTCCGGAACCTGTAGATGTACACAGACTGAGACAGTTCTTGGGGTTGGTGTCATACTTCAGGAAATTCATTTACAACTTCGCAGCGCTCGCGAGATCTCTTACTAGTCTCACTAGGAAGGGCGAACCTTGGCGATGGACACAAGAACAACAGGCGGCATTTACCTACTTGAAGAATGTTTTGGCTGACCGACCAGTATTGGCTTTATATGATAGTCGGAGACACACCGAATTACACACAGATGCTAGTAAACTAGGGATCTCAGGTATTCTTTTACAGCGTGGAGCTGATAATGAACTACGACCACTTGAGTACTACAGTAGGACTACAACGGCGCAGGAGCAAGTGTATCATAGTTACGAACTTGAAACTTTGGCAGTAGTCGAGTCAATCAAACGATTCAGGGTCTACTTGGTCGGTGTTCACTTCAAGGTAGTTACTGATTGCACGGCAGTGAGGGCAGCACTGTTGAAAAGAGATTTAGTTCCCCGTATTGCAAGGTGGTGGTTGTCGATTCAGGAGTACGATATGGAAATAGAATATAGACCTGGTAAACGTATGCAGCATGTTGATGCCTTGAGTAGAAACCCTCCTTTGGAAACTGTAGGAGTAAATGTTGTCTCCATGGAGGAAGGCGATTGGTTTTTCACCGTGCAGTTGCAGGATCCTAAGGCACAGGAACTAGTAAGGTTGTTGGAATCTACAGGGGCAGACAAAGATGTCAGGGCGAATTTCAGAGTGAAGCATAGGCGTCTTTATCGTATAACCTCAAAGGGAGATAGGTTATACGTACCAGCGATGGCGAGGTTTGGCATTTTGAAGAAACACCATGATGACATTGGACATCCGGGGCCAGGACGGTGTCTAGAGCTGATAGGAAGGACCTATTGGTTTCCGAAAATGAGGCGATTTGTTTATAAATATGTGAGGTCGTGTCTCAGGTGCGGGTTTGTCAAGGGGTCCTATGGGCGAGATGAAGGATTTCTGCACCCAATAGAGCGGAGACCAATACCTTTCGACACGGTACATATTGATCATCTTGGTCCTTTCGTAAAGAGTGTTAGGGGATATTCTTACTTGCTAATGATAGTGGATGGGTTCACTAAGTTTGTTTTGGCGAAACCAACGAAGACACTGAGGGCCAAGGAAACTATTACGCGACTACGTGAGGTATTTGCTGAGTTCGGATATCCCAGGCGAATCATATCGGATCGTGGTAAGGCGTTCACTAGCAATGACTTCAAGGCATTTCTGGTGGAGAAGGGCGTTAAGCATGTAATGAATGCTGTGGCGAGTCCTAGGGCGAATGGTCAGGTGGAAAGGGCGAATAGGACGATAGTTGAAGCGTTGTCTTCAATAGCAGAGACTGAAGGTAGATGGGATGAGGACCTGCCGGACGTTGTTTGGGGCCTTAATAATACAATCAACACCGGTACGCAGTACTCTCCTGCACACCTGATGTTCTCTCATAGTCATGGTCGAGTAACCGATTTGGCAGACGGCGAGCTAGCTAGCGATGAGGGCGATCAGACCAATGAGGGTCTTCGGACTGGCGAAAATCCAGGGGACACGGTGGAAGTTCCGGGTGTCAACTGTGCAGCACAGGCAGTTGGCGTGACTGAAGGCAAGGTTTTGCCTGATACTGACACCCACCCTGAAGGGCAAGGTGACGACCCAGCTCTACAGGTTAAAAGGCGGGGGCGAAGTCGGACCCGACGGGTCAGACAGGCGACGGCACAAAGACGAAGTGCTAGGTTACTCAACAAAGGGATCATGACAGGCGAGCGTCCAGTACGTGATGTTGTAAGCTGTAATGACACAATCGGCGATTGTGTGAAGGCGAGTATGAGTAGCGAACGTTCTCCGGTAGCGAGCAAGCGGGCGAGGCATGACTCACCAGGCTTGGTTGGAACAAGTACTGGTAGAGTTCGAGCCCGTCGTGCTGTAGCATTGGAGAATATCGCAAAGTCTGCACAGAAGGCGAAAAGGCGGTTCGACAAAAGTCGAAAGGTTGCAACCACTTACAAGGTGGGTGACTTAGTACTATGGCGGAGTGCAGCAGCCAGGAAAATCGGTATGGGCCTCAGTAATAAACTAGCTAATAGATATGATGGGCCGTATAGAGTGAGCAAGGTGTTGAATCACGACCGTTATATAATCGAGGCTATTGTAGGCGTTAGGGGCTATAAACGGTTTAAGGCGATAGTTTCCGTGGACTCCTTGAGGGCGTATCACAGTGTGAATGAGGTGGAATATGAATCAGAAAGTAGCGAAGAATGGCGTATGGATGGGAGTGAGTGTGAGTAGGAAAGCGGGAGTATGAATAACTGACGGGCGGTCTGAGATGATCCTTGGTGAGTGAAATTAATGAGGACATTTAATTTTGCAGGATGGCCGACTGTTACGGAGCAAACGGGCAGGGGGATCCGACCGACCAAATCGAGCGGTGAGAGGGCGGTATCATCGTTAGGACCCATCGGGCTAAGTGGGCCCTGGCCCGGACAACTGACGGCGGAAATGGTCAACTACGGCGATGACGACAGAGAGGCGAAGAGGAGAGCGATGGGGAGTAGAGAACCATTGTTGACGGCGTGAGCATATATTGTTGATTTTATAAGTATTGTTACTGGGAATAATTGTGAATAAAATTTATTTGAACGAATCTCCGAAAATCTTCTGTAATACTGTGTTGAAATTTATTCCTAGTTAGTTTTTTTTCTTTCGTTATGGTCTGCACTCCCGGATGCAACTGGAAATGTAGCCGATGTAAATCCATAATCTAGTGATTTATGCGTATAATTTCAATCAACTTCTCTCATACACAGAAGGTTGCATACTGGGATAATCAGTTTTGACGAATTTGAATATATAGGTATAGAATAAAAATTTGATCGACCCAAAATGAATATCTAATCAATTGTATACAAGAAAACTTTCTCAAGACATGCAATGTATTTCTCAATTGTTCAGGATATAATACTAAATAGAAGCTTAACAAATGAGCAGTTCAATTAGAGATCAATACAGAGGGAAGTCGTGAAATTGATTTTTCAATAACAATTCTCCAGCGTATACCTAGGGGAATATGGCTGGGAGGCTGGGTATGCACTAGATGCTCTGTCACAAGTCTCCATAAAGAAAGGTTGGTGGGTTTCTCTTCAGATTTCTAGTTAAGTACGTGGAACCAATAGAGAGGTGAAAGGCTTTGATGATAACATTATTTGAGACTTTTGGATCATGACTGTTTCAATCAATTGAAAATATATGTGGTTGTCACTATCAGGGATATACCAAAGCATAGCAGCAATACATTGTTAGATTTTAGGTTCACTAGGGAGCTGCATCTCTCGGCACATGTTAATAATTTTTTACCATATATCCATCTTGTCTCAAGTATAACTTTGTTATTTGATACATTCTTGGATGTGAACTTGATATTATTTTTGATTCAAGACATATTCCAGTGGCCAAAACTGAGTCCTTCTTGTGTATTCCTGATAAGCTAGAAATTTTAAGTGCTTGACTGCTATTTTGCCAAGAAATCATAGAGAGACTGCTATTTTTATAATAAGGTATCGGATTTAGGAAGGTTTCTTGGTACTCATATCTCTAGGCTCTATTGAAGTATTTCCATCAATATCAATAAGTTCCTGCATCCAGCGTTGCCATCCCTACGTCTTTTTACGTAGATCTACGTACTTTGAGACTCTTTTGAAAATCTACGAACTTCAGTCCCAGAATCTACGTACTTTTCACAAAATTGTACAAATGGGTAACATCCCACTCATTGGACGGAATCATTTCCCGATTCCCGCCATATTCGTCAAAAAAACTCAATGAATTTCCCGTTTTATACTGACACTGACGCACACAGCGCATACTAGCACTCGCCCCTCCACTCAACTCAACACTTCTTCCATTTTAAAAAAGTTCTGGCGTCACATTTCGAAAACCAGGAAGGGGGATTCATCCCGGATTGACACAACTCTCCCAAAATTTATTAACATTGCCACATAGCAGTGCAAATGTTTAGCGTCTGTTTTCTGCAATAAATTTAATGAAAACAGAAATGATCTCTTCATACACTCTAGGGTTACTTTTCACAAAAAGTGACTTACGAAAGAGCCGCGAGCCATCACAGGAACATCTAAATAAATATGGGTAGGAATTCAATTTGCCTGATAACGAATAAAATTAAAAAGGTTCAAACTGAAGAACTCTGTTTTTCAATTCAAATTTCCCTTTGCTGAATACGAGTGCGCCTAGAAGGTAGAGCTGGAAAGAGTATGCTAATTATCTTGGGTGCCGAAACTTAAAAAATATATATTGTTCTTCACAAAGAAAAATGACGTAAAAAATCAAGGAAACGTCGAGTTTCAATAATTGAAATTGTGATCACGAACACCAAATTCTGGGTTGGCAACCCTGCCTGCATCACTTGTGGATATTTTTGAATAAGATGTGAACTTACAATTCCGAAAATTAATATTTGATCACATGTTAGTAAAAGTCGTAAACATAAACAAGAAACATTTGATAACATTGACGTATATTACGTCAATATTTGACCTTGCCAGACAACTGTCAATAGACAACTTTAGTTCAACTGCCACCAGCTTGAAATCCCTATAGAGAACGAGTTAGAGAGAAAGGAAATAGAAACGAGGAGAGGGGAATATAGGCATCACGTAGCTTCACGCATTAAACTTTATCGATGAATTTTTATTATTTCGGCTTGTGGAAATCGTCAAATTATATTTTTTGTAATTCTTGAATTATTCCCTTCGAAATAAAAAAAATATACATGCTCGAGAATGTCGAGATGACGTTTTTATTTACAACTTTGTAGCCCTCCTTCTTTAGGTCACTCGAATTATCAGATTAGTGGAATATACACGTTTCAGGATGTAACATAGGCTGGATTCAGACATCCGAAATCCGATAGCATTCTGATTCAATCAGAGAGCTAACGAATCGTCGCACGATCGGCTCTGTCTGAATCCAGCCTTACTCACCCTACCTTAATATGACTCGTGATCAATTTTTTTTACTAATCTGATGCTTTATCCTTGAAGGGCGGCCATATATATGGTGGAAGTACTCAACCGGGTACAAGGTATCCCCCTGTATATTAATCTGCCACGCTTTAGTGAATCCCGAAATCCTCGCTTGGGCTCCCCTATTACAGGTATCGTTCGCCAGTACGACTATCACGTGTAAAAAATATGATTAGAACTGCAAAAATTTGGAAAAACAAGTTTCTATCTCCATAACCTCACTTCATAAATCAATAACATATTCATTTTTCATCATACTTCATATTTCTCCCTCTCCCTAAGTATATAAGCTCTGAGCTGAATGGCTGCTAGATATGCATGCTCTGTGAATAAAAGGAGACCAATGTTTCTGCTCTGCGCAATCGATGTCTTAATTTGGGATACACGAATAGTTTCGAGTGAATGGAGCTTGCTCGATTTGTTAGTTAATAAAAGGATACCTATTTAGAAATTTTATAAGCTCGGAGAGCTCGATTTATAAAAAAGTAAAGTGAGCAATCAGATCTTAATAAACGAACTTAGCTTACAACAGCCCTAAATGTTCGTATTTATCTTCAGTGTCAAAATTTTAATTTTCTCATTCAGAATATCGCTACGTGTGATGAATAAAAAAATACTCTTGAATTCATCACGAGATTGCCTTTGAATTTGGTGAGTTTATTTGGACATCTGCAATTTCATCAGATTGCTGTTTACCCTGTGATCAGAAAAAAGCAATTGGTCTAAGCCTTATATGACTGAGTGAAAGGAGGGCTCATTGCTCTATATTATGTTGAATGAATATCATTAAATTGACCAAAGTTGACTTTTCCAATAGAAATAATTTTTCGTTATTTGACTTATGCCTCATGCACTATTCCTTCAGTAAACCCGCCTCAAGATTGAACCATGGTTCAGCATCACGGAAATCAATTTCAAAGTGATTCATGTATGATTTGGATTCATCTATAGGAGAATAAAGATACCAAAGTAGCTTTTATTCTACTCCAATTTAGTCTTCTGAAGTATTTTCCAGTTCCTTACAAGGGGTAAGGACATGAAAACTGGAATCATAATTGGCAAAAATAATGGAATATACACTGCATACCTGAAAAAAAAGAAAATTAGCTATTATTTTTAGGCCCTCTGAATACTCACTTCTGATCCTCTGGGAAATAAAGTAGCGCCAGTAAAGAAGGGTCACTAAAAGCTGCCTCAGAATTAGAAAACGCAACTTTAGCAGTTTTCAAACCCTCATCCACCTCGCCGTTTTTCAAGAATGTGTCGGCCAAATTGGCATTCTCTACAGCAACATTAATTTTATTTCCTACTTCATCACCTATCACGATACTACTGATTTCTGACAGTAACTGTGCAAGGGATTTCAAAGTTCTACGAGTAGAATCTAGCAGTTCATGAGCCTTTCGCATTTTCAGCTCATATATGTCATCTGTATTGGAGCTATTGTCAATTTTGAATAGATGTTTCAACTGAGTTACAAATGTCGAAACTATTGGCTGCATATCGGGCTGAAACTTTTTCTTTTCACATGAAAATTGGTCAGAATTCACAATGTATACCCCACCCCATCTGGGGCTAAGGAAGGCATTGCTTTCTACTTTCTGGTTTCTGCTATCATGAATATACAAAGGAGAATCACAGTTGGGAAAATACACAACCAGATTCAATGAAGGCCTAGGTGATAAGTGGGACCATAATTTTGTTTCTAAAGGGGTTATGATGTGGGGGAGCTGACTTTCTGAAAGCACATAGTAATCCCCTACTTTTTTAGGTACTGCACCCAGTTTGGTGAGATAAAGCCACTGGGATTTCACAACAAAGTCAGCAATAGGTCGTAAAGTATTCAAGAAAGGTTGCAAATTTTCTTCTATATCTTGACCATGCAGCTCTATTTTCAGTTCCCCTGGATCTGGTTGCACAAAAGAAACCAAAATGTCGTACTCCAAACTCAGAGGTATTCCGAATTCTCGGTCTGTTCTCATTTTCAAATCAACTTCATACATTTCACTTATGGGGAGGCTGGCTCTGTATACTCTCGTTGTGTACCACCATACTGGAAAGCCTATCACAACCAGGACCATAAAATAGGAGAGGATACTGTATATTCTGAATTCGGCATCTTCATCCTCTGAAATATCAAAATCTAAGTATTTTTATATGATATAAGTTTCTGTCTTTCACCTTCTGGGGGATGTGGGACTTCTTTTTTGGTGTCTTTTTTGTTAGAAATGCACATACTAATACCATAGACCTAATAGTATGGACTGGGCATTAGAGTGAGAGGATTGATCCCCACGCCTAAAACGGCATGAACATATTAAACTAAGGGCAACTGCGTCACCACTTACGAGTGACGTCACAATGTATCACTTGTTGCATATTTTCATAGCCAAAAATCCATTTTACAGTGAGGGAGTTGTTGATTTGTGTTTGCGATTTTTTGAAGCTTTTTTCACCCATTTATTCTCAATGTGAGATATAATACTTCTTGAAGGAATGTCAAATCTTATACCTAAAGACAACAGTGATTTCCAAATTTTTTCAATGCCAATTTTCGAATAATCCATTGCTTCAGTTGAAGTGAATGGAAAATTGCTATGGTCATTGAATAAAAACATAGGATTTTTTCAAAGTCGAAATCATAAGAGTGGATTTTCAATGCATGATATATTTATAATTAAAAAAAACAAATTTTCAATTCACATACTGAAAACTATATGGATTGAACATTTCATTACGGTGAAGGTTGAAGGTCGTGAAAAAATGACCAATATCGATAAAAATCTATATATGAGAAACAAGGAATACTATGTATACGAATCATGAGCTAGTCTAGTGAATCTTGAATAACACTAAACATTGGTTATTGAAAATAACTGTTATAGAAGAAAATAATGAGGCACCACTGATATTCCTGAAATATCTTGTAGGTACCTAGTGGTTTATTGAAATATATTACCTATTCAATACCCGAAAATATTGACTATTGAAAATTTTCAATATGTACCATAATTTCATTTGGTCCCATTCTCGAATATTTTTCAATAATCTAGTGAATATTCAAGAATCAATAGGATAACAGAAAAGAATTGATTACCCACGGAATCTAAGTATGCAACACATATTACTGATGACGTAACACATTATGACGATGACGACTATGACGCAGATGCCCTTAGTTGGTTCGGGCCGCAAGAACTTGTATTTGAGGGTTGAGCGACACCCAGTCCATGTTATATTACGTCAATGACTAATACTGATGATGAATTATAACTCGCACTTAGATGAAATTTGAAGTCTTAACTTTTAGGTTAAGTTCATAGGTTCCAAGTTCCAAAAACATTACAACCAGTGTTGCCAATACAATGAAGTCGTTTTCTGCGGAGCTTATGTTGAAAATCGCGAAACTATTTTCTTTTTGGTTATCCTAAAATTTCATTTAACTTTTATATTAACTTACTTATCAAGACGAACGTTTGAAATAAAAAACTAAAATTGCCTATATGACGTTTTTTCATGAATGCAGTGGAAACCATTCATTTTCTTGTGTTGGTTAAAATGTAATAAACAAAAATGAGATGAATATTCAAAAATATCTTTGCTAGGTTTGCATTCACTGAAATTTATAATAAATTTCAGTGGTAGCATTCTGATAATTTGTTCACTCCAAAAATGTATCAGTGATTAGACATGATACGGGTCCAAATGAGCAAAAAATCCGCGAAAACGTGAAAGCGCAAAAAATGCGAGAAGATATTGAAAATGCGACGAATTCGCGCTTTTTGTGCCTTATTGGCAACACTGATTACAATTAATGGACTGGCCTTCATGACAGTTGTCCATATAGATATAATACGATGCGGAATACAATAGAGAGAGAAAGGATATGAACATTGAAGTCATATTGTGAAGGACAGAATGATAATTCTATACTTGAATTACTCTATCCTTCTTATCCTCTTTATCTGCTACATTGAGGCAGGAATTCGCCTAATCTTTGATTATGCATTTGAATATATATATATATATATATATATATATATATATATATATATATATATATATATATATATATATATATATATATATATATATATATATATATATTCGAATGATTCAATATTGCGGCATCTGCCCCCCAGAAACTTTCGTTTGTTATTTCAAAAGAGTGAGATTTTCATGGCAAATCCTGTGGTAAAACTAATGTTTGCCCCCAGACATCAGGTAATGTGGAAAATCTAATTATTTGCATTCGCGATCACGGGGGTGCTTCATTTTTTTTTATTTCTTCTGTTTAATGTCGGCCAAGTTCCGCTACCAAGACCAATCGCCGATGCCGGTGAGCACATTTTCCCTCACCAGAAATTTTGCCGAACCCTCTGGTATTCCAACCAGAGGTAGAGATTTTTTACGAGCCCAACATCCATGGACTCGGGACCGCCGGCTTTACGTCCTCTGGTACCCTCCGTAGGACGGCATATATCCTCAATATATTATCTCAATATACATATATTGCCTGCGAATTATTATTGTGCAATTTTTTTTGCAGTTGTACGGGTTTTTGATGCAGTAGTCTTTGCATGAGGTCACCTATTCAAGTACTAACCGTGCTCGGCGCTGCTTAATTTCAGATATCGAATGACTGTCAGTCAACCTGATGAGCTGGGCCGTGCCCTCGCTTCAAAATAAAAATAGGTCTAGTTTTAAAATCATCGATTTGTGTCTGATGCAAGATGCATACTGTTACGAAATCTCCTAGCACCGGCCCTGTCACTCGTAAACGCAAAATAATATGAGGGGTCGAAAAGCAACCATCATTTTTCCAGGAACTCTTGATTCGCATGGAGAATTAGATGCACATCATCGAGACCTCTCTCGAAAATTCTCCATAGGCGTACGCAAGTATAAAAGGAGACATATCTCCAGGTGAAATCTTTTCGGTTGAGTTAACAAGCTGCAAACCATTCCCAAATGTAAAATACATTTTTTTATTAGAAATCAATATACATTTATACTTATTTAATCCTTCTACGAAACCATCCTATTACAAGTCAACATTCATTCCCTATTTCACGACGTTATCAACCTTCCAAAATATATATTTATTCACTAAATTTGCAGCGTAAAAATTGAATTATTTGTGATTTGAGGGATTTCCGAAAACAATCCGTCAAGCCATAGTGATATTTGGTCATATCACGATGCACTAGTAGAAATTAAAAAAATTAAATCCGTGCAGTGTAGTTCCCGAGATTACAGACAGTGAGGTCATTTTGGGCTCTGATCAGTTTATTTCACGCGATGGAATAGATAATAGATGGACGGTCGCCTACGCTGAATCGTTCTCTCCGGCTTCCCCCTACACACGGGACGTCGAACGGTCCCAGAAGAACCTCCACTGCTTCCATCAATAAATATGATAAAAAATTTTGGAAAACAAATTTTGCTGGTTTCTATGGATAATATGACTCTTGCTCTGTGCAGTCGTCAAGGTCTCGTTGCTTCATATAAATAAACAAAGGGAGGAGAAATTAACTAAAATAAAAGGGTTATCTCGGCTCCTAATTATCATGGAACAAAAGTCAGGTCGGCAAAATTCGTAGAAAAATCGCAGCTTTCCAATGCATTTTGTCGCATTTTGATACGACCAATTTTTCCTCATTGTTTTTTAGTTTGAATAACGTTATTTTTTTGGAGCCATTTTTGAAAGTATCACATTGCAAAAATCGATTTTCTAAAAATGATAGTTTGTAGTTCAACTCTTCGACTATCCAAATTCATTTCGTTCATTGCTCTACGATTATCCGTAGGGCAAGAAATAACAATCTAGTGGGACCCTTTTTTAAGTAACAAATTAGATTGTTGCTAACTGATCAATTGTTTTTCAACCAAATTGAAACTGCGGTTTCTACTAGTTGAAAGCTTTCCAAATTCACAGTTGCAACCCCCGAATGCATTTCATCATTTTTTAATAGGGTAATGGAAAAAACGCCTTTTTTATAATTACGAGCGCATTAGTTGAGCAACAAATAAGAATATCGACATCGGGCCAACGCTAATCGATTGATTTTTCAGTTATCTACAACTTTCAATCCAACTTTTTTTCGATCTGACCAATAGTTTTCATTATATGAGCAAAAATGGTTATGGTTTCCGGCATTCAACCGCTAATTGTTGCTAAACGCACGGACAGAATCTGGCGCAAACTCTAGGGTATAATAAGGACACATGTGTCTGCCGGAATCCACAGCTACTTTTCGGGTAGGCGAACATGGTCATTTTGGGCTCTTGAACAGTTAATTTGATTGGATTAATTGCTACATAGTCAATTTTGAATAGCATTTTAACCAAGTCAAATGTTAACAATATATTTTTTAGCATCAGAATATTGACAAGAGGACTTGTCGATTTATATTGAAATCTCCAGTTAAGATAATTGAAGCTTCCACGGAAAAATCAATGAAAATCACTTCTAGCCTGGTTAAAAATACATTTTCATATCGATTCTTGAATCATATAAGAATCTATGCTCTTAACTGATAAATCACCATTATTCAAACATTTCCTCTGGTGAAAACTAACACTTTTTCAAGCTAGGTAAATAATAATTGAAAAATTTTACCTACCTATGAAAATAATGAAAAACTCTTTATAGTGTATATACCTAGTGGCTTCGATTTGGATGATAAGGAGTATCGAACATGCGTCTTCGAAGGAACTCCTAATTCCTTGATTAAAACTGGCAAGGAATGGTTATCACTTTCTAGAATTGATGGCAATTTCTATACCTATCAAGCCGAAATCACGGCAACCCACCGTTTTACTGCTTAGTATAACGGATTGCATACTCACTAAACAGGCTTTTACTTTCAATTTACATTTGCCTTTGTGAGGGAATAGAAAGAACTCGTGTTTCGAAATGAAATATCAAAAAATGCAATGTACCTACAGGAAAAAGTATATATTGTGTCATTAGGAGATATTCAATTGGATGAATAAGTATACCTTATCTTATGCTTTCATGTTTGAATAAAATTATTTTGTCAGTGTGTTTGGAATATACCTAGTAACCTACCTTATTGTGAATCTCAAAAGGATTATTATTATATCTCCTTTTCGTTACTAGCCTGATAAATCATCATTATTGAAGCTTTTCCTCTAATGAGAAGTAACCTTTTGAACTCATTTCTTTTTTAATATTTCTGCAAAGTGCAAAGGACGACTCCGCTTGCTACCTGTCGACCGATAGTTAAAGCGCAGAAAAGCTACGTACCTATGTAACTGACTCTCCTCGATTTCTTGGAATTCTCGACAGTTTTCTATTCCTCTTGAAACGATGATTCAGGCTCTGTTGCCAAAGCTACTTAGGAGTAGATTCACTTCAATATTTCTTTATTTTGGTTTCTCTAAATCTGAATTTCTATCGCGATTCATTATTTATCGGATTATGGTAGCTATAGAGTGAGTATCACATTTACCATTGAAATTTTTTTTGTTCTAACAAAACAATAAAGGAATAATAATTGTGCTTAACAGTGTAGGTACCTTTAATACTTACCTATAATCTTGGGCAACTAGACCCTAGTAAATTCTCATATATATATATATATACAAACTATGTATTGAGTCGTGTAATCCCTGTAATTCAAGAAAATGGAAAAAGCCACAGAATAAATAATTTCAAAGCGACGGAATTTTTATAAACCTAACAATACGCTATGACAAATCAGCAATGAAGCGTGTTCTGGAATACTGATATTCATAAGTGTTCTGTTTCATCACTGTCATCTGTTCAGAAAATCTGATGTCTCTTCTTGCAAACTGCAATGCATATTTTTCAAATCGTCTACTTATCATCCGGAATCGCAGAATGTTAGAAAATTACCCTCAACGTTTCATGAAAATCCACAAAACGGGTAATTACCAGCAAAACGGCAACCCTGTGGGTACCTACTAGTGACTAGTGCTTTTACAACCCCTTCTCAGACAGTGGCAACACTGATTCACTGATTCACGTCGAAAATTCGAGAGGTTCTAGAATTCAAAATTGAGAACTTACCGGTAAAGACGAAGAAATCTTGGATTGAGGTGGCCTTTACTTGATGGAAATCCATAGTTATTACGCTATAAGGTAGACACGATTAAATTTCCACAAAATTTATTGTCTTCGCGACATGTTTCGATACATTGTATCTTTATCAAGCGAATGTTTCTAAACACTGTGTTTAGAATGTTTCTAAACACTGTGTTTAGAAACATTCGCTTGATAAAGATACAGTGTATCGAAACATGTCGCGAAGACAATAAATTTTGTGGAAATTTAATCGTGTCTACCTTATAGCGTAATGACGAAGAAATCTATTGATTCCTGTTTCAGTCAGAGAACAAACTTACAAAAATATGAGAACCTACCTATACCTAACCATTTCAGATTTCAAGAGATAGGGTTCACTACTCTTGTTAACACAATCAATGGGTGGAAAACTATGAATTGTGTAGATGAGTACATTCCATTGTTTGTAAAGTTTTGGTTCATCTAGGTACCCTGCAATTAGCAATGAATATCCAGAAGTTTTTCATTCAATCGTCAGATTTAGACGAGATAATCATTCTTGAAAGGTTGCCTCTATTAGGTATTTACCTATATTGAATCTATACCGACCAAGAGATGGATGATTGAATTCCTATTTATGTACCTAGGTCTAAGGTGGTAATCAAAGAAAAAGCTTTCTTGCACTGCAAATATCATCTCAATCTAGGTATAATCAGTGGAGAAAAATTAATTGTTCAATCCAAATGATTTTCAAAATATCCAGTAGGTACCGTAGGTTTTGACAAATTGAATAAAAACGTTTTTCATAAAAAATGAATCTGTCGATGGCTTATTGGTTTGCTCTAAAATTATAATTTAACTATTTAAAATTCTCCCATCGAGATAATTGTTTCCCATCTTTTCGGTTCTGAACGATAAGTTTATAAGATATCACTTTCCTAACCACAAATCCATTTAAACCTCATAATAAAAAAATAGGAGAATACCTACCATCCCAAATGCCAAACCGATTTCCACCCATGTATTTTCTAGCAATCCCGTGTTCTAGAACCGGCTTGTTTAAATTTGGCGCCGTTACCAGCGGAAATGAACCGAGAAAAAAGATATGCACCTCTCAACTTATTGATCGTTTTTAACATCGAAACACTTCGAAAACCTTCTGGATTGTTCTCGAAACGACCAGAACATAGGCGGCTATATAAGCAAACGTCAAACGACGCGGTGTCAGAATTAAATCAGACAGCGACATCGAAACAGCGTAAGCGGTGCTCTATCCAAAGCAATTTTCAAAGGCGATTTTTCATAGAGTTTTCATTTCTCTAGTGCAAATTGTGTGAAAAAACTGGTCTCAAGGTATGTACTTTTTATGTCATAAGTAGTTTTTCGTCGTAGTTATCAAAGGGTTTGCGGAATATTCGAGATAATTCCACTTATGTTTGCCGGGATACCGGTGTTCTGTTTTTGAAATATTTTTTGTAAAGCAGTGCTAATTAGATTTCGTATATTCTATCTTCTGGTGTTTTTATTTTTCTGAATTTGTTTGCAATATTCTTGAAGTTCACAATTTAAAGATTTTTGTGGCGACTTTTGCATACCTATATTTTCAAAAATTCGAAATTTGCTCTTTAAATTTCTAGGTTATAGGTATTAAAATACTGTGGCGAAAACTATAAATTATGTGTCCAAATTTGCAATTACTATAATATATTGATGAGTCTCTTGAGTTTTGAATTCTGCGTTCTCGAATGTTCTGCACATGATTGCTATGACCTTTATTGAAGGGTTCATTTTATGGGATCTATGAAAACATTGAAGAAGAAATGTATTGAAGAGAAGCTTTTGTCTTCAGTTTGAAAATAATCTTCTCTGGTATTCATTCGTTCTATTTATCGAGATGCCGACATTTCACGATTGGGATAGCATCTTTTTAGAAGCTTCAAGTATCTGAAGATTTATTTTCTCTGAACCGACTCTAAGAACTTGATGATTTCGTTTAACACCCAGAGTGCCTTTCTCGAAACTTCTACCTACCCACTTTCTCAACCGTTCATTCACGCACCTCTCTTTGTTTCAGATGCCTGAAGACGTACAGAACTCTGAGGTCGAAACCTTCGCCTTCCAGGCTGAAATTGCTCAGTTGATGAGTTTGATTATCAATACCTTCTACTCGAATAAAGAAATCTTCCTCCGTGAATTGATCTCCAACTCATCAGATGCATTGGATAAAATCCGTTACCAGTCCCTCACCAATCCTTCCTGCCTAGACAGTGGTAAAGACCTCCACATCAAAATCATCCCAAACAAAGCAGAAGGAACACTCACATTGATTGACACTGGCATTGGTATGACCAAAGCTGACCTTGTCAACAACTTGGGAACCATCGCGAAGTCAGGAACAAAGGCATTTATGGAAGCCCTGCAGGCTGGAGCTGACATCAGCATGATTGGGCAGTTTGGTGTGGGTTTCTACTCTGCATACTTGGTTGCTGATAGGGTCACTGTTGTCTCAAAGAGCAACGATGACGAGCAGTACATTTGGGAGTCCTGTGCAGGTGGTAGCTTTACTATCCGCCAGGACCATGGGGAGCCTTTGGGGCGAGGCACCAAAATCATCCTTCAGATCAAGGAAGACCAAACTGAGTTCCTAGAGGAAAACAAAATCAAGGAAATAGTAAAAAAACACTCGCAGTTCATTGGCTACCCCATCAAGCTCCTTGTAGAGAAAGAACGTGAGAAAGAGCTGAGCGATGATGAAGCAGAGGAAGAGAAGAAAGAGGGCGAAGAGGAAGACAAGGACAAGCCCAAGATCGAAGATGTAGGTGAGGACGAAGATGAAGATAAGAAGGAAGAAACCAAAAAGAAAAAGAAGACCATCAAAGAGAAATACACTGAAGATGAGGAGCTGAACAAGACCAAGCCCATCTGGACTCGTAATGCTGATGATATCAGTCAGGAAGAGTATGGAGAATTCTACAAGTCTCTTACCAATGACTGGGAAGACCACTTGGCTGTCAAGCACTTCAGTGTAGAGGGCCAGTTGGAGTTCCGTGCTCTTCTTTTTGTCCCAAGACGTGTGCCATTCGATCTGTTTGAGAATAAGAAGAGGAAGAACAACATCAAGTTGTATGTCCGCCGTGTCTTCATCATGGACAACTGTGAGGACCTCATTCCAGAGTACTTGAACTTCATCAAGGGTGTGGTGGACTCCGAGGACTTGCCCCTGAACATCTCCAGAGAAATGCTGCAGCAGAACAAGATCCTTAAGGTGATCCGCAAGAACCTTGTCAAGAAGTGCTTGGAGTTGTTCGAGGAGTTGTCCGAAGACAAGGATGGTTACAAAAAGTTCTACGAGCAGTTCTCCAAGAACTTGAAGTTGGGCATCCATGAAGACTCTCAGAATAGGGCTAAATTGGCTGATTTGCTGCGCTTCCACACTTCTGCTAGCGGAGATGAGGCCTGTTCTCTCAAGGACTATGTTAGTCGTATGAAGGAGGGGCAGAAGCACATCTACATCATCACTGGTGAGAGCAAGGACCAGGTGGCTCACTCTGCCTTTGTAGAGCGTGTCAAGAAACGTGGATTCGAGGTTGTCTACATGACTGAACCCATTGATGAGTATGTAGTTCAACAGCTGAAGGAGTATGATGGCAAGACTCTCGTTTCTGTCACTAAGGAAGGCCTGGAGCTGCCAGAAGACGAAGATGAAAAGAAGAAGCAAGAAGAGGACAAGACCAAGTATGAGAACCTCTGCAAAGTCATGAAGAGCATTCTTGACAGCAAAGTGGAGAAAGTCGTAGTCTCCAACCGTCTTGTTGAGTCCCCGTGCTGTATTGTAACATCTCAGTATGGTTGGACCGCCAATATGGAGCGTATCATGAAGGCACAGGCTCTGCGAGACACCTCCACTATGGGATACATGGCCGCTAAGAAGCACTTGGAAATCAACCCTGATCACTCCATCATTGAAAACTTGCGCCAGAAGACTGAGGTTGACAAGAACGATAAGGCGGTTAAGGATCTGGTTATCCTGCTTTTTGAAACTGCTCTTCTGAGCTCTGGTTTCACTCTGGACGAGCCCCAGGTGCACGCTTCTAGAATCTACAGGATGATCAAGCTCGGTTTGGGCATCGATGAGGAAGAATCCATGCTTACTGAGGACACCCCCACTGGAGATGCCCCCAGCGCTGAAGCTGGTGATGCTGAGGATGCTTCTCGTATGGAGGAAGTTGATTAAATCAGTATTTTTTCATGATCAGAGCATGTGTTTTAATATGTTCGTAAATGAGTTCATTTCTTATTTTTGTACATACTTTTTTGTACCGAGGATTATTTTTTAAGTTTGTTTGCTTGTTGCAACTGTTGAAGACTGTTTAGAAGAACCAAATGTCATAACAACTGTACTGATTTCTTTTCTCAAATAAAGAATAATGAATAGTTTGTTTCTTGCTTTTTTACGTTTTTCAGGCACTCTCATTGAAAGGGAACAATTTTCTGAAATGAAGTGAAACATGGTTGGAATTCTTTGTAGACAACCTAAATTTCTCATGAAATTTTCAAGAAACGAAATTCTGGCAAATTTAAAATTAAAATTTTGAATTTGAAATGTCAATAAATTAACGACAGTATAATTTCAAAATATAGGAAAATTTTTATTTTTTGGTGGATCAATGTTTTCTTAATAGTTTTTTTGGGTTATTAACCCGAGCAAAAACACTAAAGAAAACTTCGTTTCATAATATTTTTACTCTGAAAAGGAAATTATTTGCTACTAATGTCTATAACACTACAAAGAGGTTAATGAGAAATTTGAATTACTGAATTGACTGTGCTACTTATTCCAGAAGAGATACTTTACTAGTTTTTAAAAAACTAACTTTTCACTTGCTGATCAGTTACATTATTACTTGATTTATATAATTTTCACAGATGTACGAAAAATATTGTCTATACATTTGAGTTTCGACCTCTGAACTCGATCATCACCTAGAAGATGGCAAATGAGACTGCGGAAACGTGACAATTATCCTTCAGAGGATCAAAACAATAGAACACGGAATGAAACCTGAGAAAACAGCTCATCATACTTTGTCCGTGAGAATCTTCTAGCTAGCATATATATATATAGAGTCAGTATTTCGATAAAGGATGATTGTCAGGTAGATGAAAGAAATTTTGTATTTATTTATTCATCCCAATAACCTTTTACAGTTTATGGTAGGGATATACAACCTATAAAAAGATGCGAAAAAACTTAATACACTGAAAATCTAACAAAGTCTGGTAAAAATACAATTCTTAATGTATACTTGAATAAACTAAAAAATATTTTTTTTAATGTTTCTTGAATAATGTATATGTTACAAAGTTTTAATTTATGAGGAGATTCAATATCTAGTAAAAGGTTGGTTTATATAATTTTTTGTAGATTCCTTATATTTCATTCTGTAAATGCATTTTATTGTTTCATTTTGTAATTGTTTCAAAGGTTTCTATACTGATTTTTCAGCTGTTCTCCAAGCAGATATCAAATACTGTAAATTCGAATTGATCAAACAATGATAAGTATTATTTGAACGTCATTTTTTGTGGTGGATCAATTTTTGTTCCGTAGTTTTTTCGGTTTGTAACCTACCACAATCTGAAAAAATAAGAAATAATATTGGAATCCATACAAGTGTAGAAGGGCAGATTTTCAATCTACCCCGAAAAGTTGCTGCGTCTATTGAAAAACAGTTCTTTCTGGATAGAACAAGTCCAATTAGTCAGCAACTTCTCGTATAACTCAAATTTTGCCTATCAAACTAAATCTGTTTCCGTTCTCAAAACTTCTAGGCGAATTCCCAGGTATTTGCACTTGAAAAGGAATTCGCCTAAAAGTTTTGAGAACGGAAACAGATTTAGTTTCCGAAACGTTAACAGATAAGTATTTTCATATATATCAGTTCTTATTATTTTTTTTGATAGGCAAAATTTGAGTAATACGAGTAGTTGCTGACTAATTGGACTTGTTCTATCCAGAAAGAACTGTTTTTCAATAGAAGCAGCAACTTATCGGGGTAGATTGAAAATCTGCCCTTCTACACTTGTATAGATTCCAATATTAATTCTTTTTTTTTCAGATTGTGGTAGGTTACAAACCCAAAAAACTACGGAGCAGATATAAATATTAAATATTCACATGGTAAATTTTATCTCTAATTTCAAACAGTATAGCAATCAAGGGAGAAACTTTCTTTCTCAATTGTTCAACATGCCTCATGAAGTCAGATCCACTAATATTTTGATGAAATTCAAACATGATCTAAAAAATAAATATTGAAAAACTGAAGTTTTAAAATTCTGTTTTGATTCTATTGATTCGTATTTAATTATCAGATTTGTTGGTTGATACTGTTTCAATATTATTCATGTATATGTAAAATTCTAATTCTCAAAATTTTCATCAAGTAAGCAAAATTGCTCTCTTATTTCTCAATTCATCCAAATTTTCTTTAACATATTTGAATTGTCATCAGCTCGTACTAGTACTAGGAAATAACTCGCCTGAAGATGTTATTGTACACTGAAACACGTGTAGCATTTTTGTAGACTGTCAATTTAAAACAGAATTTGAGAAAAATGGCCGCTACGCAGCCATTTTGAAAATAAATGGGCACTTGAATTTATCGTTGAAGAGAGAATTTCATGTTTTACTGAATGGTCTACAGAATAGATATCATGAAATGAATGAAAAATTTCTGATTTGGGTACTCTTGCGGCCAAACCGGAAGCGAGCTGCGACGAAAAAAATGTCGGCCTTGATGAACTATATTTTGATTCTTAAAATAAAACGACTTCAATTTCGTATGCCCTACGCAATTTTAATAGAACCAGTTAAAAAAAAGTGAAATATTGGACGATATTCTAAAAGAAAATACCAACTGTCCTAAGGAAATATTACCTTCTTCCCTTTAGTTCATGATGAAGCGAGGTGAAATATTATAAGATAAAGCAAGGAGATAAAGTGAAACATAATATTCGAAAAAGTACGATGTATACCCCCTAGGATGAAACATTTCTCGGTCATTCAGGGTATTCCATGAGTGTATGGCTTTTACTACTAGGTATACAATTTACTAGTTTCCCATCACTCTTATAGGTTAATACAAATTGAATAAAAAACAAAATATAGAAGAACCGCGCTTATAATTAACGATCTACAACATACAAAAAGTAACCTTAAACCTAACAATTGTCTCTGAAGAGCTCAAATCACAAAGTCGGGGTTCTCCTGTACCAGAACCTTGCCCTAAAGTCGTCCGAGCAAGTCAAAAAGGCCGCCTGCGTGGGGGAATGCGCGATTTGCCTCACTGCTCCGTTGTGTCCCAGAGACATCAATTGCTTCCTGGAGGCGTTTCTGGAATTCCACGCGCAAAGCGACGTGGTAGCCTCGTCCGGGAACAGAACGTAGTCCTCCGTGTGGTTGAAAACGGCCTGCGCTTCGTATTCTTGTTTACCCGTAGTTCCCGCGCCTGCACAAGAAAAATTTCAATGAATACATGATTTTTAAATAATTGGAAACCATGTCGCAATATATTATCATTTGGCTAATTCAACCTGAAAATATCTCAAAACAGAAACGTACATAGTTTAAGTAAGCAATTTACACGGCGGTTTGAGCGAAAAGTTCATACAAAAGTGTGCCCTGACTTTGAATGTTTTCCGATATAAGATGTCAATGTGCTTTTTTTATTTCACCTATATACCTATATACTAAATTTAGAATTGATGTATTTACCCTTTTGGATTGATTTCGAAAAGGTTAACACAGAAGAAGACACAAGTCACTCTTGTTTCTTAAATGGACACTATATTATAAGCAAAATTAATTCTTGTTCGAGTTCTTCCAAATATATATGGTCAACTTTGAAACAAATGATCAGAAGAAAAAGAGACCAGGTGATTAGAAAAATAATAAACATTTCAAAAAGCATCTCTTTGATAATCCAAAAGGAAATAATAATAATACGTCTTTATTCACCATAGCAGATACAATAAACCAATCATAAGAAGAAATAATACAAAGGTGAATAGGCGGAGTATCAGCCGAAGCTGTTTTTCAACTCAACCTCAACTCAACTCAAATGGTGAAAATTTCAATTTTATCCAATTATAAAAATTAGCCCTAAATTTCATGTTACTTAATCTTTCTGCACTGTTTAGTTTCTTCGTCGGGACAAATAAAATATAAAATAACATACAATGATGTATAAGTAATATTATGGAACACTTACTAACGTGAGAATGATGATGAAATCGGCAAAATATGGAAAGAAAAACATTATGAAGTGCCGTTATGGAATATATATTTTTTGACACTCCGGCAAAATGTCACGTTCAAAAAGGAAAGACCAGAAGAACAAAAATAATATAGATGGAGTCAACCCGATTATCTGCGAAAATCGATGCCCTGAAGGACAAGAATTCCTTGATCAAAGAACTTAATATCCAAATTTTACTGTTGAATGAAAAATTAGAACATTTCGATGAAATTAGGAAAAAATTGAGAGAGTTGAAGGGAAATTTTGCTAAAAGAAATGAAGATCTCATAAACAGTCCAGAGTCTGCAGGAAAGAATACTCGCCAAGAAATGAAAAAGGAACAGGAGAAACGTATTATTATTGAACCTAAAACCAAACAAGATGTTAATAAAACCAAGTCTGAAATCCAGAAATATGTAAATCCATCGACCATGAATATACAAACATCAAATATCAGAACAACTAATTATGTGGGTTTGATAATTTCTTGCAGAAATGAAAATGAAATAAAAAAAATAGAAGAAATGGCAAAAAATAAGATTGGAGAAAATTATACAGTGAAAGTTCCAGAAGCAAAAAAAAAACAAGAATAAAAATTGTTGGAATAGATAGAGAACTAACAGAGGAAGAACTTGTAAGTTTCATCAGGAATGAAAATATCTGTGTGACTGAAACATCGACCTTAAAAGTTATCAAAATTGAAAAACTGATAACCAAATTCATGACAATAGTTGAATGTGATAAGGATACATATTATGGAATCATGAAAAATGGACTACTGTGCATTGACTTATCCATTTGTTCAGTGTGTGAATATTTTAACATAGTGAGATGCTTTCGTTGTTCTGGATTCAATCATATGTCTGATAAATGTATATGCCAGTATGTCTACGATGTAGAGACGGTGACCACTCAGCGCAAGAATACAAAAAAAATCTAAAGAAAGTTGTCCAAATTGTAAAGAACTGAATGAGAAATTTGGATTGAATCTGTGTATCCAGCACTCTGCTTTTGATCCAGCATGTTCAGTTCTTACCAAGGAAATGGATCTTGCTCGAAGTAACAACATATAGCCATCATCAGCATAACAGCCAACAAAGAAAACAGTAGAAGAGGAAAAGGGAGAAGAAGAAAAGGGAGAAAAAGAAGGGGGAAAGATATATTCAGTTGATTCTCAGAGTTTTTTGATGATGATATTTTTCTAATGGGAGACTTCAATATAAATTGGTTGGATAATCATTTTTACTCTCGACGATTACAAAAAATTGCCAATGATACAGGTCTTTATCAACTAATTGATCAACCAACGCATATTTCTGTTCATAGTTCCACACTATCGATTTGGTTTTTACCAATAACAAAACATATAAATCAACTATTCTGAAAAAAACAACTATTACAGACCATTTCATTACATATTACCTAATGAAAAGTTTATAAGAACTATACCTTACAGAAAAAAAATTGATGATTACAGTTTCATAAATGATGCATTGTCGAATATGGTATATGACTTTAAGGAAAACGATATTGACATAAAGAGTAGAGTTTTCCGAAAAACTATAATGGGTATTATGGATATTTATATGCCTTAAAAACAAATAAGGATATTTCAATACAAGTATTGGTTTAACGAAAATATTTCTAAAACTATTGAACATAGAAATAACTGTTACAAAATTCTCAGTATTACAAAACAATTGAGTGATTGGGAAAAATACAAAAGGGCGAGGAATTCTGTAGTATCAACAATTAGATTTGAGAAACAATTATATTTTGAAAATAAAATAGACCAATGTCGATTTGACTCCAAACAAATGTAGAAAACTCTAAAAAAAATGATATCTTCCAAGAAGGAAGAAGTATATGAAGATATTTATTTTGATGATAGTTGTTCTGGATCATTTTCTGAAATTACTGAAAAATTCAATAAAATTTATGTTGAAAGTATTCATAAAATTATACATAGTATTCCTTTTTCAGATCACAAATTTACTTCGGACAAAATTATAAAATCGAAATTGACTTGTTTCAAACCAATGGGTATTGAAAAATTGAGAGAGATATTATTCAGTTTTTCAAACAAAGGAAATCCCGATGATATAAATATCATTTTTTTGAAAAAAAAAAATTTCTGCAATTGGCGATCTTTTATTAGATTTGGTGAATTCGTGATTAATTAATAGCTGCGTTCCTGAGAATTTGAAAATCAGTACCATTATTCCAATAAGAAAGGTGTGAATGGAATCCAGCAGAAGATTTCAGACCAATCAATATGTTACCAGCAATAGAAAAAATACTAGAACGTGTCGTTTATACACAAATACTTGATCATGTTGAAGACAATGATATACTCTCACATTTCCAGTCGGGTTTTCGCAAAAATATAGGATGTGAATGTGACGTTCAGTACGTTTTGAATGATTGGAAAAATTCTGTTGATCAAGGAAAGATTGTCGGTGTAATATTTTTGGATTTGAAAAGAGCATTTGAAACAATTGATAGATCCACTTTATTATTGAAATTGAGAAATTATGGAATGATAGAAAAAACATTGGATTGGTTTGAAAGTTATTAATCAACAAGAAAACAAGTTGTTTGTTGCAATGAATACTGTTTGGGGTTTTGGCTGGATTGGCAAATAATCCTTGACTATTTATTCGAAGGACCGTTACTTTAGGCAATATTAATGAAATAATATAGAATGAAGGCAAAACAATCCTATATTACTTGTCACACTTGACATTCAACATTAACAACAACATTCATTTGTAAACATATAATATATATAGGGTGCAGAAAAACTGTAACATTTCTCCCCCCGTATAATGATTCGATTCATTATACTTGATTCACATTGCTTCGTTGGTATCAATCTTCTGGATCTGTATTTGAATCTTCCGTAGTTTCTATATTGAGTTTACAGATTTTTGTGGTAGGCCTTCTGTATATAGTCGCTTTTATTTTCACATCAACCACTCTCACTTGACCGTCTTTTCCCGGAAATACATTAGTTATCATTCCCAATGGCCATAAATTTCTAGGGTTTTTGTCATCTACCACAATAACTAAATCTCCAATTTTCAAGGGCTCCGATTTGGTATGCCATTTCGTTCGTTTTCTCAAAGTTGGGAGATACTCCTTCAACCATCGTTTCCAAAACATATTTGATAAGGCTTGGGCGATCCTCCATTGTCTTTTTGAGCACAACTCATTTTCTAAAAAGTTTCCTGGTGCGTCTATTCTATTATTCGTCCCAATCAGAAAATGATTAGGTGTCATGCTTTCCATATCTTTTGGGTCGATGGAAATATGTGTTAATGGTCTTCCATTCACAATGTTCTCTGCTTCGGCTATGAGAGTACTCAAAACTTCTTCTTTTGGTGCTCTCTCCTTGAGAATGACATATAATGTTGTTTTTATTGAGCGAACTAACCTCTCCCACGAGCCTCCCATGTGAGGAGCTGCTGCAGGTATGAAATGCCAATTTATGTTTCTATTGGATAATTCTTGGGACATCTTTTGTTGATCAATCTCTGCAATGGCTCGTTTCAATTCTCTTTCGGCTCCTCTCAGGTTGGTTCCATTATCAGAATAGATATGAACTGGTTTTCCTCTCCTTGAAATAAATCGCCGAATGGCCATTATGGCTGAATTGGTGTCTAGTGAACCAGCCAGTTCTACATGTACGTACGGCTCGTATCGTCAAACAGGTATATATAATCTTTATTAGCATCCGCTCTCAAGTACAAGGTATAAAAAAGTACAGAGTATAAATATAAATAAAATGGTACAGAATATAGATAAAATGGCAGGTACAGAGTATAAAGATACAAAACAAAATTTTACAACACACTGATAACATTATAATTAAACAAACCCCAAATAAAATCAATATATTACATAATATTACCGTAACAGGTTATAGGCCCTTTATATATTCTATACATTGGCTCTTGAAATTACCCAATGTAGAGCATTCTTTCAACTCTCTTGGCAATGAATTGTACAGTTGTAAACCTTTAACGAACACTGTGTTTGTAGCAGCATTAGCAGTATTGATATAGAAATCATTTGACGCATGTGACCTTGTATTGTGACTATGAATTTCTTGAGTATACATTATTTCATCAATTAGGTAGGTTGGTAGATATCCTGACTTTAGTTTATATACAAACTTGAGCATATTGTAAGTAGCTCTCTGTCGAACGTTCAATAAATTCAAGGCTTCTAACATGTATGCTATTGATGTTCGTTTTCTGCATAACAAAATGGCTCTCATAGCACGATTCTGTATTTTTTGCAGTGTATCAATTTGTTCACTATTCATCAAGTATATGAATGTTCCACAGAAATCAAGATGGGGAGATATTATGGTTTTATACACAGTTAACTTGGTGAAAGATGATACTTTATTATTCAATCTATATAGGAAATTGATTTTTCTTGCCATTTTCTTCTTGATATATTCACAATGTGATTTGAGATTAAGTTCATTATCTACCATGAAGCCCAGGTATTTGAACTGTTTAACTTCTTCAATAACATTGTTATCAATCAATAAATGATGGCTGTATGTTACATTTTTCAATTTGTTCAAATTATATTTATTTGATATTATCATGTATTTGGTTTTATTTATGTTCAATTTTAACCCATTATCGTTCAGCCATATGGACAAATTCCTCAAATATTGATTGATTAATGATAATGTACTTTGAACATCCCCTATATCTCCTTCACAATAGATCATAGTGTCGTCGGCAAACAATTTGATTTTGCAATTTTGAACATGGTAAACTATGTCATTAATAAATAATATGAATAAAATTGGTCCTAGGGCACTTCCTTGAGGGACTCCATAATTTATGTCGTAGGTGCCAGAAAAGGTATTATTATATTTAACTATTTGAGACCTACCATAAAGATAACTTTCAAACCATTTCAAAGCATTTCCATTTATGCCAATTTTTTCGAGTTTTCTCAGAAGCAGATATATATTGACAGTCTCAAAGGCTCTCTTCAAATCTAAAAATACAACAATAATGATCTTTTTATTATTGGTTATCTCAGTTTTCCATTTAGACAATAAGTAATGCAATGCAGTTTCACACGAATGTGCCTGTCTGAATCCTGATTGTTCCTTTACTAATATATTATTATCTACCAGAAATTTTAGAAGCTGATCCTTTACTGCTAATTCTAATAGTTTTTCATAGCTAGGAAGTGTGTTAATTGGACGAAATTCCGAACAAATGATTGTACTGGGCACTTTTTCAATAGGCACTATTGTGGATAATTTCCATTTCTCAGGGAATTGCCCTGTGATCAATGAAGTGTTAATCAAATATAATAGATGATTAGCTGCAACCTCGAAGGTTAATTTTAATATTTCCAAGTTTATGCCGTATTTATCACCACTGTTTTTTTTCATACCATTTATTATAATTTTAAGTTCATTCATTGTGAGCACTTTAAATGTAGTAAGCTTCGTTTGGTTTTGAGACAGATTATTCAATATATAATCGAAGTTGTGAACAGGTTTGATGTCGCTCACAATTTCCAATATACTGTCTATGAAGTATGCATTGAATGAATTTGCTATTTCTTCGTCATTTTCTTTTAAGTGATCACCGAACTTTATTTTAGAAGGCCTATTTTGAGGTTTTCCATTTATTAACTCCTTGAGAGATCTCCACATTGCCTTTGCATCCCCTTTATTCTGATCGATTTGTTCTTCGTAATATTTTTTTGTTTCCTGTCTAATCAGTGAAGTAACAGAATTTCTTACTTTTTTATATTTGATCCAGTCCTCCTCTAATGCTGACTCCCTAGCCACTTTATACAGAATGTCCCTATATTTTATTTGTTCCATGACGTCACCCATCATCGGTTCTTCAGTTCGACAATTTCTTTTCTTACATATCAGGCAACTTCTCGCAATCTTCTTCACAACGTGTCGAATATTGGGTATCCAATATTTTTGTCTCAACTGGTTTACTATGTAGTCTTGACCTGCATGTCCATATTCTTTATGAAAATGTTCCACCAGTATTTCGGTAAAACGATGTTTAGGTGGAATAATAACTGGGTTTTTCATATTTTCATCTGCTACACATGCAAGGCTTATTCTTCCTTTCATTCTCATCACCTGCTTTTCATCGATAAATGGTGACAGAGCGTATAGTTTACTGTTTTTGTTTACTTCTTTGCCTCTCTTCAGCATCATTATTTCCTCTGAAAAAGTTTCCTTCTGAACTTCTATCCACCAGAGGGTTTCAGCCTCATTCAAATATTTCGGAGATAAATCGTCGCCATCTGTTGGCTTGTGTAGAAATTTATCTCTGTATTTCACGATCCATCCTGTAGTTCGTATGAGTTTCAACCATTTCGAAAATCTTTCTAAATCTGGAAGAGCCATATTCTTCTGAAAAGGTGCAACGATGAGAATTTTGTGATGGATTTCCAAATTATCTTCTGAATATATTTCTTTTTTATTTTCTTCAGGCCATTTATATTTCGGAAGTTTCAAAAACTCTGGTCCTTGTAACCATCTGCTTTCTGGACAAATTACTGGTGTTTTTGTCCACTTTGTTCCTTCGTCTGCAACATTTACTGCAGTATTGATCCAGTGCCACCAGTTTATTTTGGTAATTTCTTGTATTTGGCTGATTCTATTGGCCACATATTGTTTGAATTTCTGATTATCATTCTTTATCCAGAATATAACGGTTTGAGAATCTGACCACAAATACACTTCGGAAAAATATATTGGAAAATTATTCTTTATGAACTTGTATAAATTACTATAGAGCGGGCGCTGCGAAACATTCCGTTTGAAAAAACCGATGACCTCATTCTGATTGATGATTTGAGTTAAGAAAGACTTAATTTATGATATTGTGGAGGTTGCCCGACCGGATTATGGTCCAGTTTTTTTTTTCGGCCCTATAATAGGAGTTTTCGATTCCATCGCTGTAGTTGTTGAAAAAAATGTTGTATAGAATGCAAAAACCATTGACCGCTATTTCTCGACTGAAATGTTTTCGCAAGATCCTTCCAAACCTGGAACTGGAAGTTGCCAGAGAAGCCCGTTGTCAGTTTTATTATGAATCTCCTTCCCAGCGTCACATACCTTCTCTCGAGTTTTGGAGCGGGCCGCGCTTTTCTCAACAGTTTTTGTGACTTCAGTTATTGCTGAACTTCATCCATTATTATAACAGATACATTTTCCAATATTTAAAATAGCAGTGCTTCGAATTTTGGGATAATTTTCTTTAAAGTGAGTAAATATCGCTACAATTATTAGATTAAAAAAAAAGGCGAACAAAAAATCATGCTGAACTGGTGAATGAACCGAAAGAAACTATTCAAATGCAGCAAGTCGACGCAAAGACGAAATTTCAGACAAATTTGAGAAGTTGTTTGATCCAAATGCTGATGAAGAACACTTCTCGTGGTATAAAAGTTGCATGGCCAGCTATATCAGCGAAGAAAAAATTCGTCGTCGTCACTACATAGGAAGCTGGAAGGAAGAGCTTCATCAAAAACACAGGGCGTAGCTGGATCATCAACTGACCTGCAAATCAAAAAGAAGCAACAGCGATTCGTCGAGTGACTCATGATGTTCCATTTGTGGTATACGACGAAAACCAAAATAAAAAAGTCATCTTTTAACTGAAATTTCAGCAGCTTTGCTGTTTTTCAATGCGTTGATAATACTATGGAATTTTCACAAAAATTTGTTATAAGAAACACCGGAAGATTTGTTTGCAGAAACTTCCAATATCATACGTCGTGTTAAAGAAATTACGTTTCATTACCAATATCTTCTAGTAACGAAAGAGGTCGACCAACAACAAATATCACAAATACAGTTACTGGCTGCTTTTGACAAATTAATGGCGGATATAAAAGACGGTGTTTCGACGACCGTTTTTGAATTGACATACTTGGCTCAACGCATGACTGTACTCGCTGAAGTAGAGGATGTAGTTCTAATCGTGATCTCAAAGTGATGCTGATCGATAAATTTGGTGACGAGGTTTCATTCTCATATCTTACTGAGAGGAAGCAATCTTCTTTGGTTTTCATGGTAGGAAGTTCATTAAGGAAATAGCTGAACGTGTACGTCGGCTAGACTGTAGCAAAATCGTCATGTGTGCTAAGGAATTATGGAAGGAACTATCCACTACTGAACTTATACCAGAGGAAAAGTTGTGTGATGAAATTCTTATAGAAGATGCCGCGAAGAAATGCACATTCACGCCGAGATGGAAGACTTTCATACAAGCCTCATTAAGCAGTCAAAATCTAAAATTGTCAGGCAATACACGCCATGAAGCATTAGCGGTGTTTAGTGATATATATTAGTGTAACGAACAGAAAGACACCGCAACATACAGCTCTAGCCGAATTCATTCACCACCTACCTAACTAAATGGAAACATATGTTTGTTGAAAAATCTTAGACACTGTGACAATGACTTTCAAGGGGACACTAAGTGGCGAAGATTCTATGACCGTTACAATCATGATAGTTAATCAACAAAAGAATGATGAAAAGAATACCTCACGGGCATGGCCTAGCTCTCCATGTTGACTAGTCATTCGATATCTGAAGCTAAGCAGCAGGGAAAGACCGCGTCGAAAGCTCATAAAACTGCAGCAAAGTATCATATCATAGCTCGCAGGCAATATATCAATGAACACAAGATATATTGAGGAATTGCTGTCCTTCGGAGGAGACGTGAAGCTGGCGGTCCTGAGTCCATGGTTGTTGGACTCGTAAAGGATCCCTACCTCTGGTTGGAATACCAGAGTGTTCGGCAAAATTTCCGGTTGGGGAAAATGTGGTCACCGGAGTCGATGATTGGCCTTGGTAGGAAAAACAGGCCGACGTTGAATAAATCATTTAAAAAAAAAGAACACCTCAGACACTGCTAAACCTACAAATATTTATATCAAGTCCTTCAACCAAAATCTCAGCTGGCCATTACAGGTGGATTTGAAAACTCCAAAAAATCTTCAAGCTCCAAGGTAATAGGTTTTCTGAATTGTTAGATTCATATTATTCTGCAATTACGAGCGACAAGGCCGGCGCTAGGAAATTTCGTAACATTATTAATGAACTATTACATTGATAATTAAAAAGAAAATGAAACCTTTTTCCGTCGAAATATGTTCATTCTTCTCTCCAGAAGCAGTTTGAAGGATTTTTAGCCATATTTTTGTTGCTGTTCGTGAAGGAATTGAACACGTTTTTATAAATTGTGCAGATTCCGATGTTTTCGTACTCAACATCCACTTTTAGCATAAGTTATCGAATAGTAGTTTATGAGGGATTTGGTGTGAAGGATCAGCCAAAAAATATCTTTCAGGCTGGGATTCAATTCAAATGTATCTGAATTAGAACTTTTGATGTTTTGTATTTACATTGCTTAAGGGCTGCAATACATGGGCCTCCGAACTTACTCCAATTCGGTTATGAAAGACGAGATGGAAAGTTGTACCCGGTGCAAATGGCGAAACCACCTATGACAAATTATTTGATCAGGCTTTGCAAATATAATGCTGAATGCCTGACAATGTTTTGCACTTGTAGAAAAAGCAAAATCAATTGTATTTTCCTTTGCAAATGCATCGGCAATAATTGTCAAAACTTACCTGAATGAATTTTTCACTACTTATTAATAGGTAAACCACTTTTTTTATTAAATTTGTATTGAATTAGATCATGCCGTTTTTCTCCATACCTTACCTAAACCAGGTGTTAATAGTCAATAACAATTTTTTTTCGCAGCTACAGCGATGGAAGCGAAAACTATTATAGGACCGAAAAAAAAAACTGGACCATAATTCCGTCCGGCAACCTCCACAATATCATTAATTTAGTCTTTCTTAACTCAAATCATCAATCAGAATGAGGTCATCGGTTTTTTCAAACGGAATGTTTCGCAGCGCTTGCACTACTAGCTAGAAGAGCCGCTTGTAATTCAAGTATGGGAATCGAAGGTACTCCTTTCAATGGTACAACCCTTGTTTTGCACATCAAAAAGGCTGTCTCAATTTCTTCTTTCTCCATTCTCAAATAGGCACAAGCTGAATAGGCTTTTTCACTCGCATCTGCAAAAATATGCAGTCCTACTGGGTATTTTTTCATAGAACAGGTGGAAAGTTGTCTTCTTATTTTTAGAGAAGCTATGTTTAATAAAACTCTTCTGGATTTCTGCCACTGAACATTGATATCTTTGGGTAATTTTTCATCCCAGCCCACTTTGAGTTTCCATAATTTCTGCAAAATTATTTTCAAATGTATGACAACATTGGCTATGAAACCAAGAGGATCGAAAATGGACATTGTTATTCGCAATAACTCTCTTTTTGTTGGTATACAAGTTCCAGCAATGATTTCAGGATTCATGTTTTGGAATTTCAATTCGAAATAGAATTCATCTGCATTTGGGTTCCATTGCAAACCAAGTACTCTCTCACAAGGCATGTCACCATCGTTTAATTTCATATTTTTGTTGCCGCTTGCAGATGGAAAATCCTGCATGTTTATGTATATCAATTACTTGCTTGATCAGTTCAATAGCTTCCTCTTCATCGACGCAACTGTCCAAATAATCATCCATGTAGTGAAATTTTTTTATTGCGTTGGCTGCTTCGGGATAAACATCTTTGAATTCGTCGGCGTTTTTATTTCTCACAGATTGAGCGAGACTTGGAGAACATACTGTACCGAATAACATGACGGACATTTCATAGACTCCGGGATCTTCATTTTCATTTTCTCTCCACAGGAATCTTTGTGCAGGTAGATCTTCATGTCGGATGTTAATCTGCAAGAACATTTCTTTAACATCTCCGCTGAACGCAATCCTCTCAATTCGGAATTTCCATATAACACTTATGATGGAGTTGTATAAATCTGGACCCGTCAAAAGCATGTCGTTCAGGCTGATATTGTTTGATTTTGCTGCTGCATCAAATACAACTCGTATCTTATCCGGTTTGTGTGGATTGACAACTGCGAAGTGTGGTAAATACCACTCATTCTTCTTTCTGGTCCATAATTCTTCGCTACTCAATTTTCTGGCATACCCTTTATTTAAATAATCATGAATTTTATTCTTATAGGCTTCGGCAAATGTAACATTTTGTCTCATTTTCTTTTCAATATATTTGAGCCTCAGAAATGCATTATTTTTACTTTCAGGTAAACTGAATTCTTCGTACTTCCATAGCAATCCAGTCTCCCATTTCAAATCGCTAACTCTTCTTGTGGTTCTCTCCAAAATTTCTTCTGCACGGATTTCTTCATTTGACTTTTCAGGAAATCTGACACCGATATCCTCTATTTTGAAAAAAATTTTCACTAAATCATGTAACTCATCATCGTTGTTGTACGAAAGCGTAAAGCGGACATGCAATATTTTTTTCCTTAATTTCGACTTTAAAGTCGAAATTAACTAATTTCGACTTTTAACTCGAAATTAGCACTAATTTCGACTTTTAACTCGAAATTAAGCTAATTTCGAGTTGTAACTCGAAATTAACACTAATTTCGAGTTGTAACTCGAAATTAAGCTAATTTCGAGTTGTAACTCGAAATTAAGCTAATTTCGAGTTGTAACTCGAAATTAACACTAATTTCGACTTTTAAGTCGAAATTAAGCTAATTTCGAGTTGTAACTCGAAATTAAGCTGATTACGAATTATAAGGCTCAGTTATACTGAGCATACCGTCGAGAGGGTTGTATATGAACTACGGATATGCTGATTACTTTTGTTAACAACACTGCTACCCACAGTCTCCGAACATACCCGAATGATTCAACTTTTGCAAAATTCATCCTTATAGTCGATAGGCCCACAATGAATGTATCAGGTTGGGTCAGGTTAGTTAGGTTTGGTTAGGTTGGGTTAAAAAAAATTGCTGAATATTCGGTGAATTTTGCAATAGGCATCATACGGGTATGTTCGGAGACTGCGGGAAGAACAAAATGTAGGTAGAACGCAATGCACCCAATTCGAATATTAAGCATTTAATTCCAGATAATTGTCAAATGACGAAATCAAGGTGGCTAATGAGTGGAGAGAACATTCACTTCTAAATCACATCACACTCGAACTGAATACAAATCTAGATGTTGAGGTTCACTGGGGGGCTATTCTTGACCTTTCGCAAGCGAAGAGCATTCAATTCATTCATTCATTCAATTCATAAAACGCTGTGGGAGCACCCCTATTTACCAGTTTGCCAAATTTTCTGTTGGTTTTGCCATTTTCGAATGCTAGTCATTGAAAGGGTCTTCAGCACACTGATGATTATCAAAGGAACATATTTCATATATGAAATGAATCAAAATTCTTGAGATCTTGAGACCCGCTTTACAGTTCGCAATACTTATTGCGGCAATTCATTGCAGCAAGTTTCACTGCCGGCAATTACTTTTGCGTCTGCTTTTCACTTCTAAACGTTCTGTCATCAGTCAGTCCTACCAATTTCTCAGGTTAACAGAAAATAATAATTGGAAATTGTACCATCATCTTCGAATAAATTAAGTGAAATGGGTATAATTTTTTGTTAAGAGAGAAAAGAAGATGATGCGGGTAAACCCCAGCTAACCCAATCTAGAGGCAACATGAAACTTTATTTATTTTTCTGAAATTGTTGGTTGTGACTATCTTGTAACATTTAATGGAGTTGGCAATATCAAAAGTAACCAAAACATCACTAGAATTGCACCAGCAATAAGTATCGCGGCAATAATTATAGGTCCGTACCCATTTTCTGCAACTGCAATAATCATTGCAACAGATGATCGAAGTTTTCCTACAGCGCATGTGTACAAGAAAAATTGTTGCAATACTTTCAAGACTTGGGAACTGTAAGACCCGCTTTACAGTTCGAAATACTTATTGCGGCAACTCATTGCAGCAAATTTTATTGCCGGCAATTACTATTGCAGGTCTGCTTTACACTTTGAAATATAAATCCGTTCTGTCAAAAACGACCTGTCTTCAATCAGGCCCACCAATTTTCCAGGTAAACACAAAATAGATAATAGTTTGAAATTGTACCTACTTCTATTCGAATAATATAGGCAAAATGGACTCGATTTCCTGTCAAAGAAGAAAAAAAGATGATAGGTTGAACCCTAGCTAACCCAAACTAGAGGCAACATGTGACGACTTCATTTTTTTTCTGAAACTATTGGTTATATGACTATGTAGTAACATTTAATTGAGTTGGAAATATAATAAGTAACCGAAATATCACTTGCGGCAATAAATTATAGGCCCGAAACCATTTTCTGCAACTGCAATAATCATTGCAACAGCTGATCGAAAAGTTCCTACTGCGCATGTGTGCAAGTAAAATTGCTGCAATACTTTCAAGACTTGCGAACTGTAAAGCGGCCCTTAATGCTCTTTATATATACCAATAAAGAAGCCATAGAAGACTGTAAAGATTTTGAACCTTAAAAAAAATTAATTCATCAGTTTGTAGAAAACAACCTGGTTCCACAATCATAAGCTGATTCTACTTCAGAATGAATTATTTTATAGTTTTATATAAAATCAAGAATTTTGATTCATTTCATATATGAAATATGTTCCTTTGATAATCATCAGTGTGCTGAAGACCCTTTCAATGACTAGCATTCGAAAATGGCAAAACCAACAGAAAATTTGGCAAACTGGTAAATAGGGGTGCTCCCACAGCGTTTTATGAATTGAATGAATGAATGAATTGAATGCTCTTCGCTTGCGAAAGGTCAAGAATAGCCCCCCAGTGAACCTCAACATCTAGATTTGTATTCAGTTCGAGTGTGATGTGATTTAGAAGTGAATGTTCTCTCCACTCATTAGCCACCTTGATTTCGTCATTTGACAATTATCTGGAATGCTTAATATTCGAATTGGGTGCATTGAGATTCTACCTACATTTTGTTCTTCCCGCAGTCTCCGAACATACCCGTATGATGCCTATTGCAAAATTCACCGAATATTCAGCAATTTTTTTTAACCCAACCTAACCAAACCTAACTAACCTGACCCAACCTGATACATTCATTGTGGGCCTATCGACTATAAGGATGAATTTTGCAAAAGTTGAATCATTCGGGTATGTTCGGAGACTGTGGGTAGCAGTGTTGTTAACAAAAGTAATCAGCATATCCGTAGTTCATATACAACCCTCTCGACGGTATGCTCAGTATAACTGAGCCTTATAATTCGTAATCAGCTTAATTTCGAGTTACAACTCGAAATTAGCTTAATTTCGACTTAAAAGTCGAAATTAGTGTTAATTTCGAGTTACAACTCGAAATTAGCTTAATTTCGACTTAAAAGTCGAAATTAGTGTTAATTTCGAGTTACAACTCGAAATTAGCTTAATTTCGACTTAAAAGTCGAAATTAGTGTTAATTTCGAGTTACAACTCGAAATTAGCTTAATTTCGAGTTACAACTCGAAATTAGCTTAATTTCGAGTTACAACTCGAAATTAGTGTTAATTTCGAGTTACAACTCGAAATTAGCTTAATTTCGAGTTAAAAGTCGAAATTAGTGCTAATTTCGAGTTAAAAGTCGAAATTAGTTAATTTCGACTTTAAAGTCGAAATTAAGGAAAAAAATATTGCATGTCCGCTCTACGCTTTCGTATTGTTGTGCGTAGTTTTTGTCAAGTAACAAAACTCATTTTTATTCGATTCATCTGGTAAATTTCCGTGAATAACCCATCCTAACCAAGTTTTTGTCAGAACAGGATCATTCCAATGTTTTTGAATGCGATTTCGTGGTATTGTTAGAGGCCAGTTGTCTTGTCCAATCAGTATCATTGGTTGTGCATTTTGAAGTGAATACACTGGAACATTCTGTATATACGGCCAACGTTTACAGATTTCTTCTATATCAACATTTTGAATTGGCAATGATAAGTTTTTCACAGTTCGTACTTGATATAGTGTGAAAGTCTTACTTCCCTGGGCGACTCCTGATATTTTTAGTGAAACTACTTTGGAATTTTCTATATAATTAGATAAATCATTGGTCCATTGAAGAGAAAGTGGCTGGATTTCTCCTTGCAAACCTAGTTTATCAGAGATAGCCTCGTCAATCATTGTAATTGTAGAGGCTTCATCGAAAAGTGCATAAGTCTCTACTTGAAAACCTGTAGAACTTGTCAAGATGACGGGAACAACTCTCAAAAGCACATTTTTGTTTCTTGTATTTAAAATGTTCAAATTAGTTTCACATGTTGCAGAAGAAGTACTGGTTTCACCACTATTATGCATTCCATCTGGCTGTGGTTGGTTTTCATGTAGCATAGGATTGTGAAACTTTTTACAATCATTCCGACCACACATTTTCTTGAAGCGACACTGCTGGATCTGGTGATTCTGTTTCAGGCATGAAAAACAAATTTTCTTAGTTTTCACCCATTTCCATCTCTCAGATGTGTTTAAATTTTCAAAAGATTGGCATTTATTTATTGAATGATCGCTATTTTCACAGTAGGAACATGATCGGACGTTTCCATTTCGTGTTGAAAAATTCATTTCTGTTCTTCTCGGCAATGGTTCATGATGTTTTGGTCTTCTGTCGTCATTGAATTTTGGTCTGGATACATGGCCCACACTTTCAGAAACGTTTTCAATCCATTTAGAAAATGTCATCAAGTTCGCAGCTTCTCCACCGTTCAAATAGGCACCCCATTGTAATTTGAGGATTGGTGGAAGTTTATTGACCATTTCATTCAACACCTGCGTATTATAAAACTGTCCGTGATGGCCTAAACTCTGGATAGTAGCTACCAAGTTCAAAACTTTATTCGAGAAATCAATAAGGGCTTCGAATTGATATTCCTTTATATAGGGTATGTGGTTAATTTTTCTGACAATTTCTTCAATAATGTATTCCGATCTGCCGAATCGTCTCTCCAGAACGGTTAATACTTTATCCAGTTGTTCCGGAAATTTCAAAAGATATTCTACACTGTCTCTGGCTTTTCCGCGTAAACATCTCTGTAGTCTGCACATATTTTCACGTTTAGTATATTTACATAATTCAGTCGATTCATTGAATTGACTAATGAAATTTGGCCAGTCCATCGGGTCTCCAGCGAAAATAGGTAGGTCTTTTGAAGTCGATTGTCTCATCAAAAAATTATTCATATCAATGGACTCTTTACGTGGCGGCACAGGTTCATCTGGTATAATACTTGTCTTTTCCAACCATTCTTCAACCTTTTGTGGCTCCGTTCTGTTTGAAGTATGTGTTCTAATACTGCCTGAGTCTCTGATACTTTCATTTCTCAGGTGCTCTTTTTCAAGTTCTATGAGTTTCAAATCATACTCATATTTTTTCTTCAATTCCATTTTTTCCAGTTCCAGAAGTCTTTTTTGTGTTTCCCTTGAATCTTGACTTATTCGGCTAGAGGATTTCTTGATTGATCTGGTATTTTCTTTATAGATTTTTGAATCTGTCGACGATTTTTGGCTCGAAATTTTAGTCGGATTTGTTTTGTGGCTGCTCCTTGGAGGCTGCATACTGTTAGTGGACATGGTTCGTAAACCGGCTCAAGAAGGACCAAAATGTTTGGGGTTTTGGCTGGATTGGCAAATAATCCTTGACTATTTATTCGAAGGACCGTTACTTTAGGCAATATTAATGAAATAATATAGAATGAAGGCAAAACAATCCTATATTACTTGTCACACTTGACATTCAACATTAACAAAAACATTCATTTGTAAACATATAATATATATAGGGTGCATAAAAACTGTAACAAATACATATCTGGGAAAATCGAGGTTGACATAGGTGTTCCACTAGGTAGTGTTCTGGGACCTTTACTCTTTAATTTATATATAAATGATTTATCAAATATTATTCGAAATTGTTAATATCACTTCTTCGCAGATGACACTATGATTTATCCAGAGGCTGATGATTGTAATTCTCTTACAACTGCAATTAATTCGGAACTTTCTAATATAATCGAATGGACAAATTACAATAAACTGAGAGTGAATATAGACAAAACAAAATGTATGATATTAGGATCAAATAGACAAAAAATAAATCAAAATAAATTTAAAATTGGAAATGATAACATTGAGATGACAAAAAATTTCAAATATCTTGGGATTATAGTTGACTGTGAATTAAAATTCAGTCATCACATAGATTATATTTGTAAAAAAAATCCAGGAAAATTAGTGTACTTAGAAGAGTTGGCAAAAATTTGAGTGAATCTTCGAGAAAATTAGTATACAATACCATAATATTGCCCCATTACACATTCTGTAGTACAATTTTATATATTTCATCACGAAACGATAGAAATAGACTCCAAGTATTACAAAATCGGGCTATGAGGGTGATTTTGAGTTGTGATAGGTATGAGCGAGTAAAGAGTATGCTTGATAAACAGGAACGGTTGAATATCGAACAATTTTTGATATACCAAACACTAGTTTTCATTCATAAATTAAATAAAAATTTATCTGCTCCTTATTTCAACGACATATTGAAAAAATTCAATGAAACACTCACAACATTAGGGGACAAAATAATTATATATTAAATCAAATTAACCTTAAATCAACGCAAAATTCAATTTTTTTCAAAGGGGTCATTGAATATAATAAACTATCAAATGAAATCAAAAGAAAAAAATTATATAGTTTCAAGTTTGCTGTTAAAAAAAAATATTTGAATATGAATTGAATTTATAGCTAATTATCTACATGGTAATTAATTTTATATAGTTTTTTTTGTAATTTGAATATTTTAGATAATATTGAGTATCTCTAAAAAATATTATTTATGTTGAGTTATCATGAAAGATTGTCAAATAGCTGTTGAGCTGATAGCTGGAACTTCCGGTTGATCCTCGTCTGGAACAGTTTCTTTGTATCCAGTGATGAAACCCAGTCAGTAAGACGACTCAGACCTGGACGCAAGGTCACTCAGTCTTGAAAATGGCTCCGAAATGGGAGCCGAAACGTAGACAAGGAAACTGTTCCATATATATATATATATATATATATATATATATATATATATATATATATATATATATATATATATATATATATATATATATATATATATATATATATATATATATATATATATATATATATATATATATATATATATATATAGTGAAAGAGCATAGTTACTAATAGGTAAAGTAAGATACAAGTATCAAAAAATAGTTGAATTATATATATATATATATATATACTTAACCCCCAGGTCTCATCTTGCAAAGTGAAGACTGTCATTCAGTGTAACTGGCTGGAACTTCCGGTTGCTCCAGTGATGATAGAGTGAGACAACTCAGACCTAGACGCAAGGTCACTCAGTCTTGAAAATGGCTCCGAAGTGGGAGCCGAAACGTAGACAAGAAAATCATTCCAGACGCGGATCAACCGGAAGTTCCAGCCAGCATATATATATATATATATATATATATATATATATATATATATATATATGAAGTCTCATTTGCCATCTTCTAGGTGATGTCTAGAGTTTCGACCTCCGAACTCGACTCGATGGAATATGTCCGGATTATATTTGTAAAAAACTATTTCTTTTTCCATTTTGATTAACAGCTAATCTTCGCAACACAACACCTAAGCTTTCTCAAAGAAACATATTGCTCATAATTATTCATTTAAGAAACTTTTTCGTCAAAATCAATACAAAATCTGAATCACACCATTGCAAATTGCATTTGCATCTCATATTTGTTGAAACTTTTACACTAACATCAAAGTGATATCATTTGCACTTGATGCGCGTTTTGCTAACAAGGTTAGCATCTTCAGGAGAAGAAAACTGATACTCAATCTAACTAATAATGAGACTAGGGTTAGCTATTTATGTACTTTACAATCTAAGGCAGTGGAAAAACTACCTGCAAAGTTTTGTTCTGGTCCAATATGGACTTGGTCTGTCACTAATTTCTCAACAATAAACTGAAAATTGGGCTAAAAGGGATAGTCCTTTTGTCACCATTAATACTATTTTTATATATTGCTATTTCTCGACTCTCGAATGCATCTAGTATACTTGTGTCATGAAAATCCTCAGTTATAACTGTCATGTGTTGGATAAATTTATTTTCTGTACTCTGTGGCAGTACAGTGAAGTTTTTTCTTGATTTGTTAACTGTATCGAAACTCACCTGTGTACGCGATCAAACACCTGCTAGTTGTCAGCTCCCACAGCTTACAAATGGAGTTCTTTCCGGCCGTCAGCAAATACTTGCCGTTCTTGGAAAACTGCACCGAGCACACTTCCAAGCCGTCGTGCGCCTTGATTAATGTGTTGACGCACCTGTTCGAGACTCCGTCCCACACCTATTGAAAGATTGGTTGAAGGTGAACAATTCAAAGGGTCAAAATGCCTGTCTAAAATTCTTCATTAAAAGTATAAATTAAAAAATACATATACAGTGACCTTTATAGAGTCATCTGCGTCAATGTGATTTTTTATAAATAATAGATTTTGAGAAATGGTACCAAAATAACTCAATTTATACAGATTTTTCGAAGGCGTTTGACACAGTTAATCATGATGTATAAATTCGAAAATTACAATCTTTTGGTTATGGAGGTAGTGTTTTGAGTTGGATTAGCAGCTTCCTCACAAATAGAATTCAGTGGGTGAAAATTTATAATTATCACATACAATTGAGGACTGTTCCGGTGTTCTCCAAGGTAGTCACTGTGGACCATTACTTTTTAATGTCTTTATTGATGACCTGATTACACATATTACCAACTCAGAGGGATTGTTATTTGCTGATGATCTAAAGCTATACTGTGTGATGGAACCGTATGTTGATTGTCTGAAACTTCAAGATGGTTTGAACCATTTAACCAATTGGTGTAGAAATAACTGCTTGGATCTGACTCTTGATAAATGTCTAGTCATGTGTTTCAATCGTTCTCAGGCACCAATCACATAGACAGATAGATACATTTATTCATCTCTATAGATCACTTACATGACATGATATAAGTCTAGTTCTTTGGGTTGCAAATTTTAATATACTTATACCTAGATGAGGTATGTGTACAATAAGTGTCTATATAATAGAGATGGGTAGAAAGTATAAACAAAATAGATGTAATGTATGGAAAAGTAAATTGTTCCGCCACTGCTAAGATAGGGAATGCGCAGGCTCACAGGAGCATCATAAAAGCTCATGATCAGGAAACAGTAGTGAGTATGTATCATGTAGCGTGTATCTCAATGTTAAATAGTGTGTGTCGTCTGGATGTCGCGACATGTGAATATTGTGAAACGTTGTATGTAACAATCATCCCTATTTTGCTAGTTGTTTGTATCAGCCTAGGTCTAGGGAAGATACTCTACTCGAGTATGATTTTTAATTATGGGAAGTCATCAACTTATGTTGATGATGGCACTGCCTTGCACTGACGAGAGGCCAAATAGCCCGAAACCGGTCTGCAAGTGTGTCCCGTCCCAATAATTGGAAATTCTGGTGGTGTATCGCCAAGAGTATATGTGGAATTTCTTCTGTGAAGAATCCCACACTAACACCTGTTGGATGTAATCCAATGCCCTTCGTGGTATTAGCCAGGGGAGTAGTTGTTTTCTAATAGGTGTTAGTCCGTCAACCTACAGTGTAGGTGAGTTGAGGCTGGCCTGAACAAATTGTTCATTTCTTGAATATTTGATTTAAAGCCAGTCTTCAAGCATCCCCATGAATATTTGTTTTATTCATCCCTATATGGACGATCGGGAAATGAATCAACTGAAAATACCTATGTGCATCAATCGAAACCACCCAAACATTACAATAGAGGTTGAATGAACCTTGATAAAAACACTTGAAACATGTATAAATAGCAAAATAGTACGTTAATTGGATAAGCTTGACTACTGTTTGGTTCGTTCTGTATACTCATCAAGTGTATAAACCGAATTGCAGATTATATATTTCTTGAGTTCGAATTCGAATTTTTTCATATTTTCTATCTCTTTAATAAACCTGGAAGTAAATTATAAAAGTAGTTCTCTGCACATAAAGGTGACTCAATATACCAAGTCCTAGGACCAGGTGACGCCCATGGCTTGACGACTTCGACAATTGCGGAACTAGCCAAAAGTTACACCCATACTCAATTCCTTAAGAGATGGGATGAAACCAAAGGATGCAGTTTTGCCAGGATCACCCTGGGCGACCCTGTGAAGCTGGATCCGAATAAATATTTGGCGATGACCAGGAAGAACCTACGTTTAACAGTGGGATTTCTGACTGGACACTGCCAACTAAGGAAACACCTCCATATTATGGGGCTAGTGGACACACCTCTATGCAGGATGTGTGAACAGGAAGATGAAACTGTCAGGCATGTCTTTTGTGAATGTCTGAGGCTATCGTCGATAAGAGAGTGTGTGCTCGGTGAGTCTTGGCCTACACCTGCCGATATTAAGGAGATGTCCCCTGGTGACCTGTTCTCCTTCCTGGATAAAGCAGGATGGACAATGTGTGGCCTAAATGCTGTGGGTCTACAACCACCCTCCCTACTCTACAGATACAGAAACCAAGTCCTATTTAATTTTGTCAAATGTATGTCGTTTTGTGTTCTTGTATTGTAGTCGTGAGAGTGGGGGTTTTTGATCAGTTTTCCTTTATTGTTAAAAGCATACATCAATAATTTATATGAATAAACACATTGACAAGTGAGGATTTTGTTTGCATTAAAAACATTTCGACAGGTTTCATTGTATTTCATGTTAATAATAATATTGAGAAGAATTAATGTTGGAATCTATACAAGTGCAGAAGGGCAGATTTTCAATCTACCCCGCAAAGTTGCTGCGTCAATTGAAAAACAGTACGAGGAAATTGAAACTTCTAGAGCAGGGGTTCCCAACCTTTTCTTAGTCCTGGACCACTTTTATATTATTCATGTTAGCAGGGACCACTATGAATGACTTACATAGCGATATATACATACGTACATTGTAGGTAATAAAGATAAACTGTAATAATCAAACCGTAACTTTAATTAGCAACTCAAATAGGATATTACAAAACAAGAAATAATATTTTCAGGATAAACTTCTGTGATTTTATATTAAAGTGATTTCTGAGTTTGCATCTTCTTCACGAGTTGCTCAAACCTACACGCAAATCATCACTTATTTTCAAACGATTCCTCGCCTCATTTTCAATTACCAATAAAGCAGAAAATCCCTGTTCACATAAATAAGTTGTTGAAAAAATCGTAAAATAGCGCAAGGCGATTTCTCGAAGTTTAGTATAAGAAATTGCCTTTTTACACCAAAATGACTCAAGTGAATTCAATTCAAAAGCAACCTTGCAGTTTCTGTCATTTTGGGATTCAATGAGTTCTTCCTGTCTTTCTTCAGTAACTTCTCCAGCGTCCGTACAAAAGGGTTACGAATCAGTTTTTGATCAACTTTAGTTTCTTCCGTATATTCTGGGAAGTAACGATTGAATTCATCCATCAACATTTGTGAATCAGTCTTGATATTTTCTTGTATATTTGCTTTGATAGTGTCATAGCAGAATAATTATTTTCTTCACTTTTACCTAACCACAACTGAAGTTTGCAAATAAAAGCGCGAAGTTTATCTTCAAAAATATAAAATATATTTGCGACGTTTTCTAATTGTTTATTTCCGGAACCTTGCAGTTGTATATTCGATTGTGTGTGAAAATATCCACAGGATAAGCCAAATTAATCTGTTTGTAAATGTAAACTGTTTTAAAAAATCAATCATTTTTTTGTCAACCAGAAAAATCTCAACCTCTGCTCTCAGCTCATATAATCTTCCCAACATATTACCTTTCGATAGCTTTCGAAATTCTGTGTGAAAGAGAAGTTCTTCATGGTAAGAGTCCATTTCAGTGAATAATTTTTTAAAAAGGCATGTATTTAGTGCGCTGCTTTTGATACCATTAACAACATTTATGGCCATTTTCAGTGCATCAGGAAGGCATTCAGGAAGAGTCTAAGAAGCTAACGCTTAGCGATGTATAATACAGTGCGTTGTTATCACCTTATGATGTTTCTGTTTTACTAACGTCGCCAGCATGGAACGTGATCTCAACATTGCAGGAGCACCATCAGTACAGAGGGCAACGAGTTTATCCCACTTGAGATTATGTTTCTCACAATATTCTGATACCTATTGAGTTCATAAAAAATGGCGCCCGCTAAATTTGAAATCACTCGCGGACCATATTTTGACTTCTGCGGACCACTGGTGGTCCACGGACCACTGGTTGGGAACCACTGTTCTAGAGAGAGGGCTTCAAATGCCAATTGCGTCTAATTTTGTAACTAGATATCTGATCGTCTGAGGCAGTTTTGATGGAGTAATTTTTTGTTTTTCGTCTAGATATTATACAGCGGTTTCTATCGCTTTTGAGAAGCAGCTGAGAACACAAATCATTCTGTGAGTAAGGCTGGTATATTGTCGATACCAGCTGAATACTTCTTTTTCAGTTTTTTGATGGTGGCGATGATATCATGCTCAATAAGGGGTGCAAAGGACATAGAGTTTGAAAAATTGAAGTTACTGCATGTTTCTTGAGGAAGATTGTGAGAGTGTAATTTTACTTCGAATGAGTTGCTGAAATAACTCCCGAACTGATTTGCAATTATGATTTCATTAGAAGTTTGTATGCCATTGCATGTTAGTGTTATATTTGTTCTTGGTATATTTCCTCCTCTTTTAAATTTCTTAGACTCTCCAGATCTTTGTGTATGTCTTTTGAAAGAAGAATATTTTTTTCGAAGATTTTTGGGTCTTCCACTGTGTTTTTTGTTCGGGAAAAACAACATCAGAGCACCATTGAAAACGTGTAAAAAAAGGTCGTGAACATGATATTAGCCATCCCCATGGTCAATAGTGTCTTCAGTATTTTTTTCAAATGATGTTTTGAATTCAGCAAGTGAACTATTGCTGATCCGACGCATGATTAAAAACTGTTCAGTTGGTACAAAATGGTCTGATATTCCTATGTCACAAATTCTGCTGTCTGAATTTTTTATATTACTAACAATATAATCGATTCCATTGTAGCTAGTTTGATTTCCGTATTTTGCTATTCATGTTGGCTCATTGTGAGCTAGGCATAAGTTGAACATTTCAAATATATCGAATATTTTTTTATATGAGCTACTCCCCAAAAAATCAAGAATAAAGTCGCTACATATTATACAGTTACAAAACTCATCTATTATCCAGTTTAGAGTATGTATTAACTCATCCGAAAATATTCGACATAGTCGATGGGCTTACTTGAAGACTGGCGTTAAATCAAATTTTTACAAATTCCTTGGAGGCCTTCAAAAAGTCTGCAATCAATCATGTATTTTATTTATAGATTTATGTCTTGTTTGTTTGTGGGTTTTTTAGTTTTAAATTGTTTTTTATTGTTCTAGTATTTTTATACATGTACAATGTTGTATCTCAGGGCTATCCCGTTTATACTAAATAAACAGGAATAATAATAATAAGGAATAAATAGGAATAGATAAAATTGAAATTTGACTTTGCAATTCGTTTTTACTTTGAATAGAATGAGTGAAAATTATCTTCACTTTGTGACGTTGTTCAGGTCAATTTTGAAGTTTCTAAAATTAATCTTCCAAAAATAGGAGAAAAGTGGCTGAGTTTTTAGTTTCAAATTGAAACCTCTCAAGTGTTTGCAATACAAGACAATCAAGTGTATTTTCAAATTACCATTTTCGAAACCAATTTCAAAACAATAAAGATCATGAAATATCTTTGACTTCAATTCTTCATTTAAAATAAATATCTGTATTTTTATCCATTCGACAAAAAATAAGAAAAAACATTCCTCAAAATCTCAGTAATATGAAAACTGCAAAAATCAGAACTGAATTCGGAAGAAAATCATTATAATCTCATATCAATTCTATAACTATTTACGATAGTTTACCTCAGAAGATTAGATCAACTTATTCCTTGACCAAATTAAAAACTGATCTGAAAAGATATATTTTGAACAGATTTATTTTTCTGTATGAATTTTTTCATATACAATTCTGATTTAATTATGGCAGTCATTTATATTATTCATGGATTTCTTGTTTAAAGTTGTTCCTCTATAAGAGTTATATGTTTTTTGGAGCAATACTCTTACAGTCAGATTTGTTATTATTTTTTACTGACACTTGCGTACGATTTGCCAAATATGATACTATCCAATCATGTGGCGTACCTCGAATTCCTATGCTGTGTAACTTACAGAAAAGTAGGTCATGACTAACCATATCAAATGCACGTGTTAAATCATAGAATATGCCTAGTACATTCTTCTTGTTATTCAGTTGTTCATAAATGAAATCCAGAGCTTGCTCAATAGCTGTTGAAGTTGATTCAGCTTTCCGGATTCCCTTTTGGCTATCAGAAATTATTTTGTGGTGTTCAAGGTAGGAGATCAATTAAAGCGAGTAGTCAGCCTCGAAAGCTTTGTAGATTTGACTCTGGACACAAACAGCAAGATAACTTGCAGCATCATGTTCAGAACCTTTATTTTTGAAAATTGGTATACATTTTGATTGTTTTATGTGCGGAAAAATACCTCTAAGAAAAGACTCATTTATGAGGTAAGCGAGTGGCTCACAAATGAAGTCCACAACTGATCTCAACACTCTTCCATTAATGTCATCAATTCCTGGAGCTGTCTTAGAGGTAGTCTACATTGAAATTGTTTTCAATTCATCTGGCGTTACAGGTGTCAGATAGAAGCTAACAGGAATATATAATGTATAAGTAAGGCGTTTAATCATTCTGATGGACCTTCTATGCTGTCCAAATAGTTTGGCAAAATGTAATGAATGTGTTCTCAAGCGAAAACTCCATATTTTAAATGGGAGTGTATGAGGCCAAAATATACACTCTAACATGTTTTGTGATTTGCAACTGGTGGCAAATTTCTGAGAAGTAAAAATCTTTGATATATTGTTTCATGTGAACTGAATCTTTTTGTCCTACACTTATTTTGTATCTGAGCATGATTGATTGACTGATTGATTGATTATCTGGCATTAAGCAAATAAGACGTTCTTTGTTTTCTCCACATAAAGACACTAATGGTTCACATTAAATCACTGTGTTTTATGCATTTTGAGCTGAAGATTTTTTGAATTCTCATTCCTGGTGGCCAATGTTGTTTCGTCATCATACAAAAAATAACATATATAATAAATAGCAAAGGGCCAAAAACGATCCCTGCGGCACGCCAACATTGACCACATCTGTGCCCGAGAGTTTAATATTGTAGTTAACGCTCTGCATTCTATTACTTAGGTAAGACTGAATTAATGTTGAATTTGAAAAAATGATTCCTTAGAGTTCGAGCTTGGTTAAGAGAATGTCATGTGAAACACAATCAAATGCTTGCTGGGATTACTGAAATTTGAATTCAAAACCAATGGTGTTGAATATATCTAGGAACGCCAACTCAAACTCTGCCACTCTTTACCTGTTTCAAAACATTTTTAAAACTTGGATAAGTTCATTCTGCAGAAGTTAATGCACACTTAGTGATTTGCGAAATAATAAATTCAAATTTTCTGTCATTTCCAATACTATTTCGGCAACATTTTTTTGACAACTTCAATTGCTTCTATCTTGAAAACGACGCATTCGATAAACATTTTTCACATGATGAGTTGTATATCTTGCTTTTCCAATGGCATGAAGGTCCTTTAGAATATGAACTACTTCCCAACATATGCTCCTACTAAGTATGTTTCCAACCTGTTGTCCACTTTGAGCATTTAACACAACAGCTATTGATGTAGCATTTGGATTTTTCAATTTTTCTGGTCGCAAATCATATACATACCAATTTTGGCAATGCTAAATCTTTTTGCAAAGTCATTATTCTATTTAAAGTGGCCCGATAGGAATACAGAAGTCTAGCCTTAAGCTTTACTATTATTGTTACTACCTTGACGTTGCCGTCCTTGCTGGACGTGGCGAACATTTTGGCGTCGCGGCTCCACTTGAGGCTCGTCACCGTCTGCGTGTGCTGCTGCTTCGGGAAGGGACACACGAAGCACTGCAATGTGTTCATGTCGTAGAGCCGGATGACGGGGTGGTCAGTGGCGACAATGAGGTGGTCTCCGCCGGGGTGGAATGATATCGCTCGGATCGGTTCGGCTTCCTGTAATGATATCAGTTACAAAACAATAATTTTTCCGGTAGAAACGCGTCTACAATTTCGATATTGGGTTTATGTATTTTTGAAAGGCCATATATTCGGGGAATTCGTGAAGATTTCTCCTTCGGAATGGAAGCTTTCTTCTGTTGTTGTTGTTGGGCCTCATTGGTTTGAAACCCTGCCAACATTCCTGAATACCCCTAACACTATTTACCCCAACATACAATTCACTATGGACACAGAAAAAAGTCCAACAGTTCTTTCACACACGGCGTTTACCGAAAACTGACCCATACAAACCGGCACCTCAATGCCAAGTCTCACTATCATCCAGCACAATTGAATTCAGTTCTGAATTCTCTCATACACAGATTCTTCAAACTCATCGACAACCACAATGAATCCAATGAAATGGAAAAGCTCAAATCCACCCTTAGCCAAAATTATTATTCCAATTCCCAAATCCACAGGTCTATAAACTTCAGTAAACCCGAGCTCTTCACCCTCGACATCCTGAGGACGAACCTGAACGTCCAAAAGCTTTCCTTCCCAATATCCATAGAGTCACTGATAAAGTAAGTCGAATTCTGACTAGAAACCGTTTTTAATGACACCCAAGGAATATATAAATTACCATGTTCTAACTGTCTCAGAACATACATCGGTCAGACAAACCGACGAGTGTCCAGTAGAGCATATGAACATGAACTAGCAGTCCGCAATTCTGACACAACCTCAGTATTATTTCAACATCATCTAGAAACAGGTCACATAATAGATTTCGGAACAACAAAAAACATTGCCACGACCAAAACCCTCCAGACCAGAATTACCCGCGAAGCCATCGAAATTGAAAAACGTCCCAATTGTCATAGTAGTTCGGCATTACTTGAGTTTTGTTCCAAACTCCCCTTTTATCAGATAGTTAATTAGGTGGGCTATGGGAGTCCAAATTATATCTGCTGCATATTTTATTTTTTTGGAGATAGTGTTGAATGCATCCAGTGTCATGTAATTTTGAACAAATTTTATCACATTTGAAATTTGCACCCCAGTGGTGGGTCTCTGGCACCATGCAAAAGTTCCGTTCCATTGTTCACTGTGCTGGGAATATTCTTGAATATGTCACCTATCTCTTCAAAGCGTTTGACCCTGTAAATCATTATTCACCTCCCAAAAACCTAGAACTCATCAGTATTCGAGGAATTGCTTCTGAATTGATGAAAAGTTACATAACAGATAGAACTCAATATGGCACAATTAATGATACAATAAATCGGTCTGCCAGATTTTGTTAAAGAATACCCCAAGGTTACTATTCAATATTCATTTAAATGATCTATACAATTTACCTCATATGGGTGAAATACATAGTTTTGCTGATGACACTGGCATTTCTTATACTGCAGCTAGTTGGAACGAACTGAAAGACACATTTATTTATTTGAAAAAATAAAAAATGGTTCAATAAAAACTTTTTTACAATAAATTTTGAAAAAACATTCCATTTGCCATTCACTTGTTACGAAAATTTATAACCAAATATTGATCCACTCAAAATCAACAATGAGTTTGAAATTTATGAAACTGAATATATTAAATATTAGGGCAATGAAAAAAATGAGACACCTTTTACCCAAGTTTGATACTTGAAATAATTCCTTTCTGTGAAACATATTAAAATGCTTTATTATTCTTCTGTTCAATCTCGAGTAATCCAAAGAGAATGAAAAAAGTATATATAACCAGAATTATATATTCATGTTCTTCTGATTTCCTTTATGAAAATATGAAAAATTTGATGTTGTCCAATTATATTCTAATCTGTGTACAGAATATTGATTCACCTTTTCAAAAATGGAAAAACGATGAATCCTAACAGTTATTTATACGATAAAAAAAATTAAAAAAAGAATGAGTCCAAAATTTGAAATGAATATAAATGTTGATACAAAAAAATATGCATATGTAATGAAAAATTTATTTGATATAGTATCGGATAAAATCAAACATACATTATAGGTCATTATAGGTACGTGTCTAAATATAATATAAAAAATTGGTTATTCAAACAAGATTGACATATATCATTTGTAATAGAATAGAATTTAATCATCACTCGAAACTTTTTTATCAATTCTGAGCCCAAATAATTTGAAGGAATCTGTATTTTAATTGACTTATTTGATTGATTTATTTTTTGAGTAGGCTGTAATACTTGGTTAAGTTTCTTGGCAGAAATGTTATATAAAATGTTTGGCTTTTAAAGTAAGTGCATCACTGGTGCTTTCATGTAAACCAAATGTTTTGTCATTATGTCAGCTGATTTGCAGAAGTATTGCAAATCATTCATAAAAATTATAAAGAGTGGTGGACCCAAGATCGAGCCCTGGGGCACACCTACCGTCACATTTCTTTCTTTGGATTTTATATAACCAAAATGTTTTCTATTATTTGTTAAATAATATTTTAACCAATCATTCGTGACACCTTTGATGCCAATACGATTCAGTTTTTTAATCAGTGTATAATTTTCAAGGGTATAGAATGCACGGCTCAAGTAAAAAAATAGTGCTAGAGAGGCTGTCTATTATTCAAAATTTTGTATATATATATAATGTCAGAGTGCTAATTGCTGTATTAGTTGACTTTGTCTTTCTGAAACCATACTGACATGGATTTAATAAACCAAATGATTAATGGAAAGCGAACATTCTGTTATTAAACCTTGTTTCTATAATATTTGCTATTTTGATCTTTAAACATATATTCCTATAATAACAAATTTCACTTCTGGAACCCGTGTTCTTGAAAACTGGTAATGATTTAGAAACTTTCAATATATCTGCATACTGTCATTCTTTGAAGGATTCATTAATCATGTGTGATAGTGGTGAACAAATAAGATGTGCTACAGCACTCAATATCTGTCAGGAAAACTCATCTAAGCCTGTTTGCGGCTAGTTTATGAGTTTTTCAGTAATACTTTTATTTCATATGCAGTGCTATAAGAAACATTGAAAAAGAGATAGGGAAAATTCTTAAGTGATAAGTCATGAATGTTATTTATATACATCCCTGCTTTTTCATGTCTATATGTAATAAAGATATTTACCTTACTTATATTTTTGTTTTTTTAATGGTAGTACTGTAGTAGCAGTAAATAATAAAATTGTAATGTAATAAAATGTATATAAATAAAAAAATTAGATAAGTTCATTCAAAAAAGCGCCAATATTACGTATCTCAACAACTATATCTGATATACCAAATCTGACAGTTGATTCTGCGCTCAAAATCACATTGGCTGTTGGGCTGTGAATCAATGGTATTCAAGTAAAAAAAAAATCCATGTATTTCATATGTGATATAGCAGACATAATAATTCTCAATTATTAAATCTCAATTCCAGCATTCCTCCATTGATAAATCTTCATGCAAAATCCTTAATGACTTCTAGTAAGCAAACTCATCTCACAAATGTCTAGGATGCAAGGAAATTAGTGTTTCTGATTTTCATCATGAAAAAGCTATACAGCAATTTTTTTTTCAAACCTCAGTCTTGTAATTACTTACCGTTATGGTCTTGAACGCCTTTTTCACACTAGCCTTTGATATATCAAAGAGCTTTATGGTGTTATCCTTACTACCTGAACACAAAACAGTCTCTTTTGGATGAAACTCCAAACAAGTCACCTCCTCCATGTGATCATACAGTGTCCTGATGACGGGATGCCCTTGCTGCTCTCCTCTAGAGGGATCCATTTCATCTGGAGCGGATTTCGCTAACATCCTGTCTACGTCAAGAATCTTTATACTAGCGTCCACACTACCTGTAGCAATAAGCTGCCCGTCTGCTGAGAAACATCCCGCTCGACAATTGCCCTTGTGAGAAGTCACATAGGCGGTTTCGTACAGAGCTGGCTCTGGGGCTGGGACATTGGATTCTGTTTCGAATTCCAAGTCTAAAAAAAAGGGATTCAATTCTTTGATTCTCGAATGACAATGCTACACCATTACCGAGTCCGGGACCGATATGGTTGTTGCCGATGGGGGTGTTTCTAGGCCTCTCCTTCAGCCCAGGCTCGTGTTCTAACCCTGTGACTACGAGATGAAATAATCGGTCACTTGGAGCGTTGTTTGGTTCGGCCATCACTGCTTGTTGGAGGGTTGTTCCTATGCTTTGGTGTCCGTCATAGAATAGCTGGCTGCGAAGAGTAAAATTCTCTTATATTTTACGAGAGTTGAGTTATGATTGTTTACCTAATAATCAGTTTGTAAAGGAATTCTCTGGTCGTGATGGGGTTTCTAGGGTCCGGGTCCTCACCCGTGTTCGATGAGTTGGAATTATTCATATGGTTGTTAGTCATTTTTGTATTTATTTTGAAGTTTTCGATACAGCTTCTTTAGATACAGCATATGCATACAGCATACAGCGGTAACTCTAACCCCTAAATATTTTTGTATTTTTGTTTGTACTTGTACTCGTCTCCAGTGTTGCCAGTTGCCGCGCCCAACTTATTATAAAGCATACCACACGTTATAAACCGAAAATGTACCATTTTGGTAGATTATTTCGAAACGGCATACACATACACCAAAATAGGGAATTACACAAGTAATTTTTTATTTTTTTTTTCAAATATTTGCAAGTCAATTAACGACGACGATCCGATAGCTTTCTGATTGGTCTAAATTTAAATTTAGACCAATCAGAAATCTATCGGAGTACGATCGGATTTCGGATCTGTCTGAATCCAGCCTTAAAAGTACAACATTTGGTACAAATATATCACAGCGGCAACACTGCTCGTCCCTCGTCTAACTCGTCTCGTCACTTTCTCTCCTATCTCTTCCTCAAATAAAACGTCAAAAGTAAAATGACCAATAAGTTAATTTTTGAACTAAAACTGATTTCTCCTTAGGTTTGAAAATTGTATTTTACCCGATGAAATATTCTTATTTCCTGTGATAAGAGGATCAAGGAGATACTTTCCGGAGAATATATTCATTTATCTGTTCAGGACTGAAATTCAAGGTCATTACATGCCAAAGTAATAAATAGGTCTATTCTTGTGGCCTATTGATTCATGAAAATCACTAAATACATTGTTTATAGATATATAATAGGCGAAAATCGTCAACCGCTAGATGGCGATGCTAAATCAAAGATGGCTTCACTTTGGGGTGAACAACAAATTTTAGCCATTTGATGTAATGGTACTATTAGATTTGTTCTAGCAACACATTTGACCGTTTGGAAATTGGTCTGAAGCAGTCAGAGGCATGCGCAAGATGAATATTGGAGAGCGAAATTCATTTTGCGCATGCCTCTGACTGCTTCAGACCAATTTCCAAACGGTCAAATGTGTTGCTAGAACAAACCTAATATTTCATGTTTTGCATTCTTGAGGACTTGTTGAGTGAAAATTATTGTTTGAACGTCTGGAGTTGCTTTGTGTTCTGAGATAGTTACATGTTTGGCTAGTATTACAGGGTCATTTTACTCGTGAGTGTTATAATTTGAACTACTTTACCTACCTATATTCCAGATCAAAATGACTATTATAGAATTGGAGCTATGTAGTAATCTGGATCACGTGGGAAGCCGAACTCTGATTGTTGAAAGAGGGTGAAGATGAGTTCAGAGCAGGGGGCAGGGCATATCATTGCATGTGGAGTAGAAGAAGGTAACCATAAAAAAATTAGGAGCTCATGTTTGCAAACATCGGCTTCAGTAGAAAATCCACACGAAATCAATATATTGCTGGCTGATGAGGGATGGAAATACCAATGTTCCTGCAGTGTGGGTTTATCTGGGTTCTGCAAACATTATTGCAACCCTTATATTATGTTAATAAATAGGTAGTCATTTCCAAAATATTACATAGAAGTAAAAGATGATTTTGATGAAATTTTTGCAAGTCAAAATTTCTGCTAAATAAAAGATCTATACATCAGATTTAATAAGACATGTCACCAATTAGTGTTTCAACAAATGCTTTATTTTTACTATTCAAATAAATTATGACAAAAACCTGATTTTTGTTTCGCTTCACAACGGTTTTCTGTACTTATACATTGTATAATTCATGAGATACATTAAATAGAAGAAAAGAAATAGGTTGGGTACTTCACTTTCCACACACCCAACTTGTTTTTCGAAGAGTTGAAGCAATGGAGATGCCAATGAATCAGTGGAATAAATCGTTGATTTATAGTGATCCAACTACCCTAACGCCGAACTGATATCACTCGACTTACCATTGAGTTCGTTAACAAGGTTACTCTTTCAGAACGAAATTGATAATATCAAGTGCAATTATACTTTGGTGTTAGGGTAATTGATCTCACATCAAAGGTTCCAATCTTACCAATTATGAATGAATCATGCTTTGAAAGAAATTTGTCTAGCCAAGGAGATACAATTTTTTCTTGGCAGTTATTCTACTGACTGATTGGGGGATAGTGTGAAAGGATAAAAAACAGACTAGAAAACTGATTTATTTACATAAATGTAAATGTAAAAATGCTTTAACTGTATATTAATAAATATTTTATTATGAAGTCTTGTAAAAAAGTGGGAATTGAAACGTCCACTAAACTATATTTTCAGACGCTCTAAAAAGTGGAGGCTACTTACTAACATATTTTTAATTATTGGTTTACTAATTTTCAATGTATTTTTCCACCTGAGACAAAGCAAGGGTTGTGTTTTTCTCGTGCGCATGCGCATAGGAATTAAGAGACCTATGGAGACATATTATATATATATATATATATATATATATATATATATATAATCATCATCCCGATCCCTCCATATTACCGGGGCGTCAATGAGGTTAAGGTGAAATTCCACTATATACTAACATGCAGGTGGTTTCAGTTTCTGGTATCTGATCGGTAGGTAACAACAGATCAAGAATAAATGTCAGTTGAGAAAAAGTGTGGATATTCATACTCTTCGTATTTGTGTTTGACAGATAATTCAACTCGATCTCGATATATGTGAAAACTGAAAACGAAAGCTAATGAAAAACTGATGAATATCTTTGTTTTAAAAAGAAGTGGCACTGTTTCTCATGCAGCAAGAAGTAGTTTGCCAGAGTACTCGTATATGAAATGGGTTTACCAGGGACCCAATTCTTGAAATCGCAGGAAATGCTTCTCTAGAGAATTGTTTCATACTCCCAAATTCTCTTGGGAAATACGAAACGTAGGAATAGCTATTCTTGGGCGAGTTAGGAATGTGTTTCCGGAGGAAACTGTATGAGCGACGTATGTCGAGTACGCTTTCCATTGATTTCATATTTAAACCAATCACGTTCTCAGAAGTTCAATGTTATTGATAGTTTCAGGTTGGTACACTTGGTACCTACGTAATTAGTGGCGAGATTAATGTTCTAGCATTTGATAATTTGATTTGAAATAAGATAAGATATTTATTGACCTTTGGAAATTACAAAAATGTTTATGAGACAGATTCACAACATAATTGTTTAGGTACGTCAAGACTAGACTAAATGTACAAAATATGTCAAATTATGTAACAATAAAAGATAGTAAAATAAGTAAAAATAATACAATCCTAAAAAACTAGGCTTTGTGTAAAGTAGAATAATAAATAGACAATATTAAATAATTAGGTCCAGATATGGGAGAAAACATCTTCAATGTCATAAAGTGGATTTAACAGCAGTGATTTTTTTACATGGTGTTTAAGTTTTTTTGTGGGGAATGTCTTCCAGTCCACCGGTAAAAGGTTATACAGTTTAATTGGCAGATAGTCGGTCTGCTTCATTGTTTTGGTGTAGTTTACTCGAGGTAGTCTATATAATTCTTTGTTGCGAGTATTGTACTTGTGAATTTCGCTCCCCGTATTATTCCCTTTTTTGTTTTTGTGTACCCACAAGATGGCTTCTGTGATATATATATATACATGGAATTGTTAGAATTTGCATTTTGATGAACAGTGGTTTGGCATGTTCCCTCGATCCAGCCTTCGCCATGGTTCTTACAATTTTTTTTTTGACTAATTAATAGCTGGTGGCACGCCGAGCTTGTGCCCCATAATAAAACCCCATATGTTAAGTGGCAGTGAACGATACCATAGTATATAGTTTTCAGCACTTCAAATGATAATAATTCTCTGAGATTTCGTAATAAGAATTGACTTCTGGACAACTTTTTCTGTAAATCCCGAACGTGTTCTTTCCAGTTTAGGTTGGGGTCTATATGAAATCCCAGTAACTTGACTGATAGATCATTTGCTATGTCCCTATTTTGTGAGAAAGTTATTTCTTTGGTCTTGTTTTTGACCGTCCGATGTACGTCGGATTTCAGATTTGAAGTATTTAACGTCGGATTTATATTTATTCATTACTCTTTATAAGCTTCGGTTTGGATTCAATAACATGCAGTATTTTGTTAGATAAACGTGATACAAAAACTAAAACGATATTCAAGAATATACATTTTAGCATTTACTGCGTTTAATAATTTTACATTCATTTCGTTGCTAACAGCAGATCTTCTGTTTGGTTGAATCAAGAAAGGGTCTAACACATTTATTAAATACCTAGCCAGTTGTTTACTCAAACGGAAGTTTTTAATAAATGAAGCCTAAGATACTAAGATGTCTAGAAGGATGGTGCTGGGACTGATGCGATATTGTTTAGAATTTTATGGCGACACTTACCTGTCATTAGTGTCATTTTTACGTATCGTGGTGTGCTTCTCAAATTCATCGCTAGTTGACGCTAATTGGAAGTGCATAGTCAACCGATCGATCGACAAACTATATTCTTCGATTCGAGCAGTCAACAAAATGAGCAAAATCTAATGTCATACTCATAAAAAACAAAATCGAATGAAAGGAACACAATTATAGGGAATTTGGCCAGTATTCTGAACAAATAATATAGGTTGTTGATCAGTCAGCGTCCAAAAGTAAAAGTATAGCCAGCCGTCAGGTCGGCCGTTTATACATTTCCTAGGAAATTCGTAACTCTTTTCGTTGCAAACGCCATCTGAACTGATTTGATGTCAAGGGGTCATGATGCTTATTATCATAGTAGGCATGTGTCGCCAAGTTTACCCCAAACATGTCCAGGTATAACTCGGTACACCATCCTTCTAGACATCTTAATGAAGCCTCATTCAGTGATTCAAATGGATTATAAACTAAAAACCGTCTACGTTCTTGCAATATCTGTTCTTCCGCGTTGGCCATATTATTAAGAACAAACATATCCTCATAGCATTTTCCATTTTCTCAACTTATGATTCCCACGATATTTTCAAAATAGTACTTGGTGAATACACGCATCAACAATAAACTTATATGTAATCACAACTCCATTTTCCTAAATAACAATCAAGAAACAAGTATCAAATAATTGTACCGTGATCTTGAAATCAAAATCAAGCCACGGAAACTAATGTTCTATGACCAGATTCACGGGTGAATTCGATTTCTCCTACAGAAAACTTGGAGAAATAATTCCTACTGATTTGATAGGAATTGATTCCTCTTATTGACTTCAAGAATAGCAAAATCACGAATCGAGAGAAAATGACGTCATTTTCTCTAGAGAAACAGTTCCTACGATTTCAAGAATTGGGTCCCAGTGGTTCAAGGATATTTTTCCGAGGCCAAGAAAATGTTTGAGCTTTGTATTATACTTTGAATGTTATTTACGTTTTCTATAGTGTTCAATTTATATAGGAATCCAGATGAATAAAATGCCTTTTCAAAGATATCTCTTTGTAATCATATGCAACCAATTGTGATATAGTAGTCCATTCATTCCAAATGAGTACCATGATCATTCCTGAATGAAATCATGTAGTGTGTATGAAAATAGCATTTCTAAAGAAACAATAGTAACATATCGGATTATGCAGTAGTTTTGAGTAATAAGAGATGGAAATTACCCAACTTTATTATGACTAGTGCTTAAACGTTCCCATTGAAAAGTGAAGGTTGAACTTCTCATTACTCAAAACTGCTGCATAAATCATGTGTTAGTTGTCAGTTTGTGATATATTTCATAAATGATGACACTGCACAAACATAATCATTTGTTTTGAAAAGTAAGGCTCTACTGGAGCCTATAGCGTTCCCCAAGTGTTCAAACAGCATTTTATACAGCACTTGTTTTCCGGCATAATAACTGATCAAAAAGTTTTTCAGACAACACAACTGAAACGAACAAGAACCCAAGTAAAACACCAAGAACTTATCCTAATAGAAACACTTCAAAGTTAGTGAAATATTACTCTGAGAAACTCCTTACACTAATGAAAATTGAACGAACGACTTGAAATACTTAAAAAATGCTCCCTTAAACTCCACAAAGACAAGACAGAATACACAACTGTGTTCTGTGACAACGCAACAAATCTTTTACTTTTACCACAGAGACACCAAAAGACCAGAGACAATCAGTAATCAGTCACATAAAACATATATGTTTGTGTGTTCTGTGACAATTTCTTTGCACTTTTTCTGTTCATCTTTGGTTCTATGGGGTTATGCCACCTATAGAGATTTTCAATTTACCCAATTTACCCCAGAACTGCCAACCTCGATTTCCCCGAACCCTGCCCCTAGCCCCAGGTACCCCTTCGCCCAAAAGCTCGTGACATTTCGTAACTTTCTTATTTATGACCGTTGCCAATGCCTCTGTTAAGAGGATTTGAAGGGTTTTTCTTATGCCACCTACAGTATAATGTCGATATTTCCGATTACTTGACAATGCACGACAAAGTTTCCTACTCTGAAGGGAAAAATAGCTGCAGAGTTCTGTGTTCTGTCTGTCAGTTCGACTGAAATGTTGAAAGAAAGATAATGAAGCTTCAAAATAGAACTGACGATAGAAGTTTATGAAGGAAATGAAAGTTCAGGCATCAAAATAATCTTCAACCCGATGTTGACAAAAAATTCCACCTCTCTGGCTGAATTGATTACCATCTTCTGGTATTATATTATATATAATAAGTAATCCAGAAAATATGGAATTTAAGCTACGACGTTCGTAAGAATAATGAAAGACATGACTTGGAATTGGAAACGAAATCACTATTGCGATCTACCCGTCGCATCCATCCCTTCAACCTTCAAATGATATTTCGATAAGGTTGGCTAACTATATAGATATAAGTATAGATCCAGGTAACACATCTCCAATAAACAAAATGTTATTGATTTGTAATCAGATATCAGATCCTCAAGCAACTCAACATTGATATATTTAATACGACAAAGAGTGAGTTAATTAGGAACATGAAGCAAATTGTATGATACTAGATAGTGCAGAGGTTAGGTTTAGTTTTAGTACCTTTATTGCATATGTTGTTTTTATCCATTTTCCATTACTTGTAATTGCCCTAGGTGGTGTTTGTGATGAGTACAATAAATAAATAAATATTTCTATAATAAACAATGCTAGATAATTAAAAAATATTCAAGTATGGGACCAAATACAATTATGGTGCATATCAATAATTTTCAATAGTTAACATTTTCCAAAACTTCAGGAATTGAATATTGTATCATATCGAAATACTAGATATTTCAGAAATATTGTTGATGCATCATAATATTCCTCTTAAACTCAAAATTAATATCAATAACAAATATTAAAAATTAAAAGTTATTCAAGATTCACCAGACAAGACCTGAATGGATGATACATCATTCATGTGCAACGGCTTCATCTTCCTAATAGGGTGTCGTTCGGAGAACCAAGATAGAACCGGAGGAGAGATTTGGTTGCGGGCCTTGCGACAACCTCTTGCTTGAGACTTGTACCTGGTCCGAATCCCTTCCAGACGCGCCCATATGGCTCATATCGTCTGGAATTTCATACAAAGTAGGATAGGTTCTCTTTATCGTAGCTGCCGTCCTATGAATCTCCAAGCAAATATGCCTTTGGAAATTCAGGCGCCTGTCGAAATTAAGTCCCAGATATTTTGCGCTTTTCTGTTCGCCATGCGGTTACACCTTTGCCTCGCAATTTAACGAAGATCTTCACGTTCGAACCTCAAGAGAAGGTATTCAGCATGCGTTCTAATGCAGGCCACATTTGGCCGTGCGACTTCAATTACGAATTCTATTATAAAGAAATCACAGCCCTGATTTCTAGGGGTATCCCATGTCTGGAGATTACATTCTGCAGAAGGTATTCAGCAACCGTTTTCGCCTCTTGTTGGATACAGCTACAACTCCAGGCCATTTTGAAAAGTAGGTAGTCCATAACGACCATTAGGTACCCATTTCCATAAGTTGTCAAGGGAAATGACACTACTACATTCACTGCTGAGTGGTATCGGTTCGGACTTCCATTGTTTATATCGTTGAATCTATTTAAACCTGTTGCTAAAAAAAAATTTTAAATGGGAAAAATGTATGAAATTACAAATCGAATACTAAACCAATCAAATCCAAACAAAATAGGTTGAAGTGGATTTTTAGGACCCTTCTCAGAGTAGCACATATCGCATAGTTTGCACCATTCCCCCACATCCTGGCGGCAGTTTACCTAGTAGTACATCTCGCGTACCATGGCCAGTATTCTGTTTACCCCAAAGTGTCCTTCGGATCGACTGTCGTAGAGTTTCTCGAGTACGCCTGTTACGCATGCTTTAAGGAAAATCCTTCGATAACTTTTCTATCAGGGCTTTCCCAATTTCGAGTGATTGTGTCCCATTGAAGTCAGTTGCCTTCGACTGGTTGGCCTTTGTTTTGCGATCTCCTGTCACTGAGGTATTGAGATTCGGACAGGTCTCCAAGTTCACAACAGAGGACTGAGAATTCTGCACTTGTTCGGGTCATCCGTGTTGATACTGCCAAGGGTGGAACGATTGACGACAGAAGAACACCGATCGTGGAAATATCTGTAGGAGAGAGACAAGTCTTCGACCCTTCTACAATGTTCCAATGAGGTGATGTTTTGGTGCCGAGCCCCACATATGAGAACTCATCTCCAACACTCAATAAATCACATGAATTAGCTATAGCAGTGTTTCTCTTATTCATTCCCACTAAACATTGTGATATAACCTCAATGCAACAGTTACATTATCGTAATAACGTTTAACATGTATGTTATAGAGATGTTATAGTGAAACGTCCGGATAGGTTACATAACACTGTTACAATACCAAAAAGGTTATGTTGATGAAACGTATCAGATTCATGATTTATATATTATGTAATTGTTGGGCTATAACATTATCGAAACATTTACCAACAATGTATATGATGCCATAATATAATATATATTTCACATAACATTGGATAAGTTATATTTATCAGTGTATGTATAGATACCACTTAGTGGTTATGTATTTTGGTAGAATCACACCATAAGGCGATTTCTGGCGCTCTTGTATTCAAAACGTATTTCTCTCTCCATCTCTCTCGCCATTTGGCTGGCCGTAAGTGAGAGAGAAGGAGACAGATGAATACGTTTTGAATACATGAGCGCCAGAAAACACCTATAAGGTTTGTTCTGGTTCTGAAAAATTGTGGTTCTCGGACGTCAGGATCATGCGCAGTTAATAAAGAGCGTTCTGGTTTGTCGAGGACAAGTTCGGATTGATGAATCCTATGTTCTGGTCTCGAATTTAAAATGATCTCGGACCGTCCTGAACTATCACGACTTGTTTTTGCTCTTGAGCGAGAACTGATGAAAACTGTTCTCGATGCGCATGCGCAGTCAAGTTCAAGTCGCAGGTAGGCAAGTAGGGTAGGTGTTTGTTTATAGTTTATTAAGCTGTAAGCTCCTCTACCTACTTTTGGTTTGTATGATTTATACAGATCCAAAAGTATCAGTATTTTCTCCCTGCTAAAAAAGTTATCTCCATCCCTATCGTCATCTTTCATTTTGTATTAGAAACTCTGACAACTGATATTCTTCTGGAAAATATTTATTTTTTTAGTTATATCGGGACCATGCACTGTTTCACTCAATGTTTACCTCACATGGTACCAAAAATGTTAAAGAAAAATAATGAAAATATACTAAAGAACGTTTCAAACTGCGATTACGAATGACGAACAAACAGTGAACTGAGTGAACTCCCAAATATATATGCCCAAAATCCCAAAATACTTTTTAATGGCAGCCAACTCAAAACTTCAAAACTCAAACCTACTGTGTTGAAACCATTAATTTCCAAGCTGCCCACTTGTCAAATAAAAGCTCCCTGTATACGAAAGATGGCGCAGTGGTCACTCAAAAAGAGCGTTCTGGTTCAACCAAGTGTTCGAGACTGTCCTGGACTGTCTGGGATTTTTTGCTTCTACGCATCATGTCCTGCGCAGGTTTGAAACAGTTCTGGATCTTCGAACCAGAACAAACCTATAGTTTCAGATATGGTTCTGGAATATAGATGGAAAAATCTGAAAAATGTATATTGAAATAACGAAAATAACATAAATAAATATATAGAATCCTGACAATGAAAACTATAATTAATTCATGGAGATGAGCCTAGGGTAATGTCACATTATTTTTCCATCCGTTTTTTTCTCTGCTTAGAAAACCTCTGCCACTGTTTCCTGAAACGGGGTGCGTATCACTACGTCGAATTCCCATTACGCCGAATTCCCACTACGTCGAATTCCCATTACGCCGAATTCCCACTACGTCGAAAAGCATCCCCACCACTTACGTCAGCAAAACACGATCGTTATCGAAGCTGGATCCCATTCGACGTAATGGGAATTCGACGTAATGGGAATTCGGCGTAATGGGAATTCGACGTAGTGATACGCACTCACAAAATTTACCGGATATTCTGCAATTTCCTGTTAACCCAATCTGACTTAACCTAACTAACCTAACCTAAAAGAAAAATGAATTTCGCTGTGCTGTTGAAAATTTACCGGATATTCTGCAATTTCCTGTTAACCCAATCTGACTTAACCTTACTAACCTAACCTAAAAGAAGGATGAATTTCGCTGTGCTGTTGATATTGAAAGTGCATGGTGTGGCACTACGCCGAATTCCCATTACGCCGAATTCCCATTACGTCGAATTCCCATTACGTCGAATTCCCATTACGTCGAATGGGATCCAGCTTCGATAACGATCGTGTTTTGGTGACGTAAGTGGTGGGGATGCTTTTCGACGTAGTGGGAATTCGGCGTAATAGGAATTCGACATAGTGGGAATTCGACGTAGTGACACGTCCCGCCTGAAACGTTCTCCATGAGAACAGCGCTCAGCTGCATCTGAAAATTATAAATAAGTATAGATATTAGGTGTCACATGCTTCGTTTTTCAGTGTAAAATACAAATCTAAAGTCAAAAAGCGAGAAGTTCTCCTTTTTTTCGGAAGTTGTGGGCCATTCACAGTTCACATAATCTATACATTCTACCTACTTTTTCGTACATATAACGACCGAACAAGCGGTAGGCCCGTGTTTGTGATAGCAAAGCCCCCTTTGAACATATGATTCTACCTCCTTCGATACTATTGTCCCTAATATTTGCAATGTAGATAACTTTCGAACGAAAGGACAGCACCGTGTTTTGACTTGTGTCCTACGCAAAAAATAGAGCCTATAATAACCATAACCAAGCTTATTTTCCCAAAACTAGCCGTTGTGGTGATATCTAACCTTTATCAAGACGACATTTTTCATCTCGATACAAACCAAACATTTCATTCGGTCTTAATGTGAGCGCTTGTTTATCACCATCGCCTAGTAACGATAACGATACTGCGAAATAAACTTTGAAAATGTGTGTGAAGTTAGCAACGAAAAGTTAGCAACGTTTCTGTAAAATTCGTTGCCAGCCACGATTCCATAGGGCGGATTTCATGCAATGAAATTGAAACGTATTGACCAAAATCCAAGTTTTACTTAGCATGAATCGTAATCATAAGCATGGAGGATGACTGAAAAAACTTGAGAAAATAGAAAACATCACTAGTAGACTTTTGAATAGTACGGAAAACGTTAAAATTGAAAATGTCATTTTTGATGTTCGGAAAATATTTGAATTATATAATTAACCATTAGTCGGAAACACGAACGGCTAACACTTGAAGCATGGAAATGATGACTGAAGAGTTCTCAAATCGGAGGGAAAGCCTGGAAAATTTGAATATCTTTATTGATGGTGTCAGTTTAATTAGATAATGGCTCATAAGTCGAAAACTAGAGAGGGTGCCACTTAGAAATTTTCAGAGAATACGTAAAATGACATGCTTATTCCGACAAAAAATAGCACGGAATTTTCAGATCGGACGGAAAGCCTGGGAAAAATGAAAATCATTATTGATGGTGTCACTCTAATTAGATTATGGCTCATAAGTCGGAAAACTAGAGAGGGTGCCACCTAGAAATTTTCAGAGAATACGTGAAATGACATGGTGATTCCGACAAAAAATAGTACGGAATTTTCAGATCGGACGGAAAGCCATGAAAAATTAAAAATCAATATGGATGGTGACACTTTGATCAGATATTGGCTCATAAGTCGAGAACTAGAGAGGGTGCCACTTAGAAATTTTCAGAGAATACTTAAAATGACATGCTCATTCCGAAAAAAAAATAGCACGGAATTTTCAGATCGGACGGAAAGCCTGGAAAAATCAAAAATCAATATGGATGGTGTCACTTTGATTAGATTTTCGCTCATAAGTCGAAAACTAGAGATGGTGCCACCCAGAAATTTTCACAGAATACGTAAAATGACATGCTCATTCCGAAAAAAAAATAGCACGGAATTTTCAGATCGGACGGAAAGCCTGAAAAAATTGAAAATCTTTATTGATGGTGTCACTCTAATTAGATAATGGCTCATAAGTCGAAAACTAGAGAGGGTGCCACCTAGAAATTTTCAGAGAATACGTGAAATGACATGGTGATTCCGACAAAAAATAGCACGAAATTTTCAGATCGGACGGAAAGCCTGGAAAAATTAAAAATCAATATGGATGGTGTCACTTTGATCAGATATTGGATCATAAGTCGAAAACTAGAGAGGGTGCCACCTAGAAATTTTCAGAGAATACGTGAAATGACATGGTGATTTCGAAAAAAAATAGCACGGAATTTTCAGATCGGACGGAAACCCTGGAAAAATTGAAAATCAATATGGATGGTGTCACTTTGATCAGATATTGGCTCATAAGTTGAAAACTAGAAAGGGTGCCACCTAGAAATTTCCATGGAATACGTAAAATGACATGGTGATTCCGAAAAAAAATAGCACGGAATTTTCAGATCGGACGGAAAGCCTGTAAAAATTAAAAATCAATATGGATGGTGTCACTTTGATCAGATTTTCGCTCATAAGTCGAAAACTAGAGAGGGTGCCACCTAGAAATTTTCACAGAATACGTAAAATGACATGCTTATTCCGAAAAAAAAATTGCACGGAATTTTCAGATCGGACGGAAAGCCTGGAAAAATTGAAAATCTTTATTGATGGTGTCACTCTAATTAGATAAATCTCTATGTTTCAACAGCTCTAAAACGAATATGATGAGATTTCATCATCGGCAGAAAAACAGTTCTGATATTGAAATAAAAATAAAAAACACAACCATATCCACTGACTCAGAAAATGTGAGCTTCTTGGGTATAATTTTGGATAGCAACTTGAATTGGAAAAGTCATTGTTCTTCACTTATTGGGAAGTTGAACTCTCTATGCTTCATGTTCAGAAGTTTGAAATCAATATTAACTTCTAACCAACTTTTGAATATTTATTATAGTCAAGTCGATAGCAGGCTGAGGTATGGCATCTTATTTTGGGGAATGTCCACCCTATCGCCTGATGTATTCATTGCACAAAAAAGAATCGTGAGAGTGATTGCACGTCTCACTTATATGGGGTCATGCAGGAAGGCTTTCAAACGTTTCGTAATTTTATCTCTTTGTGATATTTTCATTTTCGAATCAGCTTTATATGTTTTCAATAATAAAAACAAATTTGTATTAAACTCGCAGGTACATCATCATGATACCAGACAATGTAATAGCTACCACTTACCTCTTTGTAGATATAGTGTTTCTATGAAGTCACCCTTTTACCTATCTCTGAAAATTTATGATAAATTACCTAAAGTTATCACGGGCGCAAAAACAACAAATATTTTCAAACAGAACCTGAAACAATATCTTCTTACAAATACCCACTATAATTTAGATGAGTTTTTCTCCAATAAGTCCTGATCGGAATATCATCATCATTTTGTTGCTTTTAAACTGTTGTCTTGATATTACTGTTGGTGTATATTTTATGTGAACACGTTGTTATCAATTTTTATTGTATTGTATTTTATACTTTTCTCTTTCTGACGAATCCTATATGTATTTTGTACATCAATTGGAAAATAAAGGAATTGAATTGAATAAAGGCTCATAAGTCGAAAACTAAGAGGGTGCCACCTAGAAATTTTCAGAGAATACGTGAAATGACATGGTGATTCCGACAAAAAATAGCACGGAATTTTCAGATCGGACGGAAAGCCTGGAAAAATTAAAAATCAATATGGATGGTGTCACTTTGATCAGATATTGGATCATAAGTCGAAAACTAGAGAGGGTGCCACCTAGAAATTTTCAGAGAATACGTGAAATGACATGGTGATTTCGAAAAAAAATAGCACGGAATTTTCAGATCGGACGGAAACCCTGGAAAAATTGAAAATCAATATGGATGGTTTCACTTTGATCAGATATTGGCTCATAAGTTGAAAACTAGAAAGGGTGCCACCTAGAAATTTCCATGGAATACGCAAAATGACATGGTGATTCCGAAAAAAAATAGCACGGAATTTTCAGATCGGACGGAAACCCTGGAAAAATTGAAAATCAATATGGATGGTGTCACTTTGATCAGATATTGGCTCATAAGTTGAAAACTAGAAAGGGTGCCACCTAGAAATTTCCATGGAATACGTAAAATGACATGGTGATTCCGAAAAAAAATAGCACGGAATTTTCAGATCGGACGGAAAGCCTGGAAAAATTAAAATATGGATGGTGTCACTTTGATCAGATTTTCGCTCATAAGTCGGAAACTAGAGAGGGTGCCACCTAGAAATTTTCACAGAATACGTAAAATGACTTGCTTATTCCGAAAAAAAATTGCACGGAATTTTCAGATCGGACGGAAAGCCTGGAAAAATTGAAAATCTTTATTGATGGTGTCACTCTAATTAGATAATGGCTCATAAGTCGAAAACTAGAGAGGGTGCCACCTAGAAATTTTCAGAGAATACGTGAAATGACATGGTGATTCCGACAAAAAATAGCACGGAATTTTCAGATCGGACGGAAAGCCTGGAAAAATTAAAAATCAATATGGATGGTGTCACTTTGATTAGATATTGGAACATAAGTCGAAAACTAGAGAGGGTGCCACCTAGAAATTTTCAGAGAATACGTGAAATGACATGGTGATTTCGAAAAGGAATAGCTCGGAATTTTCAGATCGGACGGAAACCCTGGAAAAATTGAAAATCAATATGGATGGTGTCACTTTGATCAGATATTGGCTCATAAGTTGAAAACTAGAAAGGGTGCCACCTAGAAATTTCCATGGAATACGCAAAATGACATGGTGATTCCGAAAAAAAATAGCGCGGAATTTTCAGATCGGACGGAAAGCCTGTAAAAATTAAAATATGGATGGTGTCACTTTGATCAGATTTTCGCTCATAAGTCGAAAACTAGAGAGGGTGCCACCTAGAAATTTTCAGAGAATACGTGAAATGACATGGTGATTCCGACAAAAAATAGCACGGAATTTTCAGATCGGACGGAAAGCCTGGAAAAATTAAAAATCAATATGGATGGTGTCACTTTGATTAGATATTGGAACATAAGTCGAAAACTAGAGAGGGTGCCACCTAGAAATTTTCAGAGAATACGTGAAATGACATGGTGATTTCGAAAAGGAATAGCTCGGAATTTTCAGATCGGACGGAAACCCTGGAAAAATTGAAAATCAATATGGATGGTTTCACTTTGATCAGATATTGGCTCATAAGTTGAAAACTAGAAAGGGTGCCACCTAGAAATTTCCATGGAATACGTAAAATGACATGGTGATTCCGAAAAAAAATAGCACGGAATTTTCAGATCGGACGGAAAGCCTGTAAAAATTAAAAATAAATATGGATGGTGTCACTTTGATCAGATTTTCGCTCATAAGTCGAAAACTAGAGAGGGTGCCACCTAGAAATTTTCACAGAATACGTAAAATGACATGCTGATTCCGAAAAAAAATTGCACGGAATTTTCAGATCGGACGGAAAGCCTGGAAAAATTGAAAATCAATATGGATGGTGTCACTTTGATCAGATATTGGCTCATAAGTCGAAAACTAGAGAGGGTGCCACCTAGAAATTTTCAGAGAATACGTGAAATGACATGGTGATTTCGAAAAAAAAATAGCACGGAATTTTCAGATCAGACGGAAACCCTGGAAAAATTGAAAATCAATATGGATGGTGTCACTTTGATCAGATATTGGCTCATAAGTCGAAAACTAGAGAGGGTGCCACCTAGAAATTTTCATAGAATACGTAAAATGACATGCTCATTCCGAAAAAAAATAGCACGGAATTTTCAGATCGGACGGAAAGCCTGGAAAAATTAAAAATCAATATGGATGGTGTCACTTTGATCAGATATTGGCTCATAAGTCGAAAACTAGAGAGGGTGCCACCTAGAAATTTTCAGAGAATACGTAAAATGACATGGTGATTCCGAAAAAAAATAGCACGGAATTTTCAGATCGGACGGAAAGCCTGGAAAAATTGAAAATCAATATGGATGGTGTCACTTTGATCAGATATTGGCTCATAAGTCGAAAACTAGAGAGGGTGCCACCTAGAAATTTTCATGGAATACGTAAAATGACATGGTGATTCCGAAAAAAAATAGCACGGAATTTTCAGATCGGACGGAAAGCCTGTAAAAATTAAAAATCAATATGGATGGTGTCACTTTGATCAGATTTTCGCTCATAAGTCGAAAACTAGAGAGGGTGCCACCTAGAAATTTTCACAGAATACGTAAAATGACTTGCTTATTCCGAAAAAAAATAGCACGGAATTTTCAGATCGGACGGAAAGCCTGGAAAAATTGAAAATCTTTATTGATGGTGTCACTCTAATTAGATAATGGCTCATAAGTCGAAAACTAGAGAGGGTGCCACCTAGAAATTTTCAGAGAATACGTGAAATGACATGGTGATTCCGACAAAAAATAGCACGGAATTTTCAGATCGGACGGAAAGCCTGGAAAAATTAAAAATCAATATGGATGGTGTCACTTTGATCAGATATTGGATCATAAGTCGAAAACTAGAGAGGGTGCCACCTAGAAATTTTCAGAGAATACGTGAAATGACATGGTGATTTCGAAAAAAAATAGCCCGGAATTTTCAGATCGGACGGAAACCCTGGAAAAATTGAAAATCAATATGGATGGTTTCACTTTGATCAGATATTGGCTCATAAGTTGAAAACTAGAGAGGGTGCCACCTAGAAATTTCCATGGAATACGCAAAATGACATGGTGATTCCGAAAAAAAATAGCACGGAATTTTCAGATCGGACGGAAAGCCTGTAAAAATTAAAAATCAATATGGATGGTGTCACTTTGATCAGATTTTCGCTCATAAGTCGAAAACTAGAGAGGGTGCCACCTAGAAATTTTCACAGAATACGTAAAATGACATGCTGATTCCGAAAAAAAATAGCACGGAATTTTCAGATCGGACGGAAAGCCTGGAAAAATTGAAAATCAATATGGATGGTGTCACTTTGATGAGATATTGGCTCATAAGTCGAAAACTAGAGAGGGTGCCACCTAGAAATTTTCAGAGAATACGTGAAATGACATGGTGATTTCGAAAAAAAAATAGCACGGAATTTTCAGATCGGACGGAAACCCTGGAAAAATTAAAAATCAATATGGATGGTGTCACTTTGATCAGATATTGGCTCATAAGTCGAAAACTAGAGAGGGTGCCACCTGGAAATTTTCATAGAATACGTAAAAAATGACATGCTCATTCGGAAAAAAAATAGCACGGAATTTTCAGATCGGACGGAAAGCCTGGAAAAATTGAAAATCTTTATTGATGGTGTCACTTTGATTAGATAATGGCTCATAAGTCGAAAACTAGAGAGGGTGCCACCTAGAAATTTTCAGAGAATACGTGAAATGACATGCTTATTCCGACAAAAAATAGCACGGAATTTTCAGATCGGACGGAAAGCCTGGAAAAATTAAAAATCAATATGGATGGTGTCACTTCGATCAGATAATCGCTCATAAGTCGAAAACTAGAGAGGGTGCCACCTAGAAATTTTTAGAGAATACGTAAAATGACATGCTGATTCCGACAAAAAATAGCACGGAATTTTCAGATCGGACGGAAAGCCTGGAAAAATTGAAAATCAATATGGATGGTGTCACTTCGATCAGATATTGGCTCATAAGTCGAAAACTAGAGAGGGTGCCACCTAGAAATTTTCAGAGAATACGTGAAATGACATGGTGATTCCGAAAAAAAATAGCACGGAATTTTCAGATCGGACGGAAAGCCTGGAAAAATTGAAAATCTATTATTGATGGTGTCACTTCAATTAGTTAATGGCTCATAATCATTCCAAATGACGAAGCACGAAATGGATAACGAACAAGTATACAAATCATATAATTTTGAAAACAGAAATCATAGCGAATATTTCTTGGAATAACACACAAGCTGCAACAGTGATAAGTATAACAATGGAATATTACAACGTCACAGAATATCACATAAAATAAAACACACATTTCAATGGCTAATAATATATTCTAACTTGTTTCCAAATCTTCACTGTTCCATAGGGTCTGACTGAATCTGCTGAGTTCAATCCAAGCTCGTACACCCCTCCATCCAATTAATTTTCATGTGGTTCGATCCAGAGCTTGAAAGGTACTATTAATCTTCTAGGTATAAACTTCATCAGTTGCAATCAATATGTAGTGGCAATTGGTCGGTAGACTGGGTCATTTATTGAAGGTCGGAAAAAAACAGTCTTCAATAGTTAGTAGGGTATCCTTAATTCAACAGAACCAATAGATGCTGGTCTTCGGTTCGGCGCTCAATTATTCTGAATAGTTTTAGATCAGAAGAAGTTCCATATGTATATTTGTGTTTGTTTATCTGGATTGGTCAAGAAATGGATCACTTCTAATTGGTCCTCACTGCAAGAAATCACTCTCAGTGACAGTCCTTTCACTAGCACCCAAGATCTTTAAGTAATAGAGGCTGGATATACTTGTCTCGATCTGATTTTCTCGATCAGTCAGCAGGCAGGGTTCTCCGAAAGACGTTGCCACTGATTGGTAGAAAGGATTCTGAGGATGAGCAATAGGTGTCATTATTTTCAAATGCACCCAACATTTTCAATTGGTTTCGGGCTGGGTTTTTCATGAGCCATACATCGATTTGATTGATATACCCATTAATATCACAAGTCTGGTGGGTAAATTATGCTCAAAAATATTTCCTCGAAAGCATTATTGCATAAAGAGGAGTCTGATAAGAAGGTAAAATAAATATTTTTAATTTTAAAAGTATTTATTCGTCGTGGTTATCAAACCATATAAGGAAGGTTAAGAATGTATCGTTCACCTTCAAAAATTATTTCCTTATAATTTATTTTTCCTTGCACTGCAGATTAAGTATCAGAATAGTAGTAACTGAAGTGTAGTTCAATGATAGAATATATATACAACGTTCTTCATTTCCACTTTCGTTTTCACGTCTCAAGATGTGTGGAGAATTGGCTGCTAGAATTCACCATAACTTGTGGAAAACGACATATTTTTCACAGCTGAATCTGTGATCTGTCTCGATTTTTTATTTGTTTCGTCACTCTTTGTTTTATCATTTGATGATAAGATCCATACAATCCTACTTATCATATCTCACCACCTTCATGTGATGATTATAACTCTTCTCACCAGTAGCCGAGCAGGATGGGGCCACAGTAGATCTGGCATAAAAACAGATGTCATCGTGTTGGACTGGTCGATGGGTAATACCAAAGTTGGGTTTTAACATTTGTCACATAATAATACTTATAACTATAAACCAATATCAGGACAAAAATAATATGTGATAACATCACAAATATATCACAGAAAAATAACTCATATTAAAACTAATTTTATTCCTACATTGAAGTTATTCAGTTTAATATCACAAAATATATACAAAAATATTCAAAATTGTTAATTAAAACAAAATATGAACAAATTGAAATTTATTCGCTACCGAGAGTATCTTCATCACGAATGAGTCACCTAATAATCAGTGCCTCGTTATATGATCTCTCGGAATGAGCAGTACCTATACTATCTTCATTATCATCAACTCTTAATAATCTCTGAATATTAATCACAGTAATTTCGGGTCGATACAGCACTGAGGGCAACTTGTACTTGCGAGGTGTGTGCAATATTAGGCTGGAATGAGCTTCAAATAGAGCTTCAGGATAGCTCGATTTCGAGGTGAACCTCAAGTTCAGTACAAGTGGCCCTACATCACAGATAGCTTATTCAACATAATCTGAGCTATGTTCAATTCAATTATTGATCTGATGAATATTTCTATCAGTGTTTGAGTGTTTACATGTTCAAACTAATTATATTTCTACACCAATATTGTTTGGTTCAATATCACAGTTATACATCATGAAACCTAGAGGAGCCAAAAATATTTTAAATCAAAATGAATATACGTAATTATAAATATCTTCGAAACATTAAAATTAAATCCTATAAGTAATCACCATCTTGTACATTTTCTTTCAAATCACAATTTATCACATTAATTTCAGGTCAGGAAAGCAGTACAACATGGTCGGATCTAAGTTATGTTCAATTAATTCATTGGACAGACGAATGGGCGGTACTGAATTGTTATAACAACTCTATTATCTAATTGTGATTATTGTGAGAATATTTTTGATGAGAACATTCTTTTCTATAATTATGCATCTAAAACTAAGCAACGCTACCCAGTATCCTAATATAAAATTCATAAATGTGAATATTCTTATATCAATACATGTACAGAAAATAATAATTCTTCTGCTGGAACTACATGAGAAATATTTCCCTTGATCAATTAAAAAAAAGAAACAACCTAATAGACTATTTAGTATTGTGGCGGGTTTAATGAACGAATAAGCCCAATTTAGTGAATAATTCATAACTTTGATGAACAATTCATGAAAGTTGAATACATTCGTATTCAATTTTTTGATTTACTCGTACTAACTCATAATGGATTTTTCAAAATTGATAACGTTGATTTATCAACTTTTCTTATGCATTATAAAATGCACACAAATTGAAAATGCGCATTCTCAGCGTTGGAAATATGAAACTGTTTCTGTTTATGTTTTGTCACGTATAAAGACAGTAAACAGACAATGACCATATTTCATGAAGGGGAAGAAGAAGAATTATGCATTATATGAGTGAACCACATTTCTTTTATGCTTTGTAATTTAGAGATATCTACTGAATTATGAGTTGTGCATTATCTAGTAAATTGTATTCATTTAATTGCCCAACCCGCCTTCAATTAAATCACTCATAGTTGATGTGCTTATTCTAACTATTAAAAATACTTCCTTGATAATGATATTTTTTTTTTTTATTGACTGACAATAGTAACAGTTTTCACCACTCAATTCAATGAATTTTGTTGATTGACATGAGCATGTCACATGTTAATCTTTGATGTAGTAAATCTGACTCTCATTTCTGTCAGCAACATTATATATTTATAAAAGTCTGAATCTGTTGTAGATGGTGTAAACAACCTCTGAGGCGAAATGCCATCTCCTAGATGACCAAAGACCCGAGCTTCTATTACACCAAATAAAGGAGAACTCTAATTGCGAGCACATCGCGATTAGTAGCTAACGGAAATCGTCTTGTGTCTTCTCACCTTGGTGTAATAGTAGTTCGAGTCTTTGGTCATCCAGCAGATAGCGTTTCGTCTTAGAGATTCCCTTATTCACTTCATCTGCACCAGATTTTGGGAATTATTTATAGTTTTTTTGTTGATTTTGGGGTTCAACTTCCAGTAATTGAAAATCATATTTGATATTCAGTATTCTTATTTGAATCATTAATATGAATGGTACTCGTTTTTGAGGTTCCCTCATAAGCGTTTTCCCGTTTTTCTATAAATATTCTAAAAATTTTTCATTTACATAAAATTATTTAAATTTCTTCATATATAATCGATTTCACAATTTCAATTTATATATTGTAGTTTTATCCTCTATTTACTTTTTCCCTCGGTTATTCCTAACAGGTTTCAAAATTGATAATGGAAGTCAGAACTACTACTACTACTCACATCCATTTATTTTTCTCAATATTTCAGAAGTAGGATATTTTTTGGAATAATTACTGGAATTCAGAACAAGAGAACGAGAATAGAAATCATTAACTCATAGTGAACTTTAATTCAGATAAACATTTTGTCGTTTCAGTTCACGCTTTATGAATGGGGTTTGGATCGTTTGATAGCTTTCTTTTTGTTGAAATTGAGATTTTCCATGCGAATATCTATAGAAACTGAATAATTTTTGCAATGGTTTAGTCACGTATATCATGGAGAACGGAAATATGCTTTAAGCATTACTGTAAACATAGATCAAAAATATTTCCTCTGTGTTTCAAATATGCAATGTATCATGAGTTCTACTTTTATTTTTAATGGAAACAGCTATATTCTTGAGTGGTATTTGTTCGGACCACCATTGTCTATATTGTTAATGCTATTGAAACCTGTGGCTAAGAAGAAAAAAAAATAAAATTACAGATTGAATAAGCTAATCAAATCCAAACAAAAAGTTGAAATGGATTTTTGGTCAAAAAAATTAAATGAAGAAATATATGAAGTGATATGAACGAATGTTGAAACTTAGTTTCAAGTTGAATGTACTCACGACGTTTTGCTATTTTGGGGCGGGGTCGGGGGGGGTCCTCGGATCCAGCGCACAAGTTCGACTTGAGGGTGAGGTCAGTGTTAAGGAACGAACAATTTTAGAACAACAACAACAATATTCGACATCTCAAATTTTTTGACACAACACAATTTTCTCTTGATCAATAAAAACTTTAATTTTATTTTTTTACCTAAAATCCATTTCAACTTTTTGTTTCGATTTTTATTTTTATATTTTATTCAGCAACAGGTTTCAATAGAGTTAATACTATAGACAATGGAAGTCTGAACTAATAACACTCAACAAGGAACATTGTAAATCACATTCAAGCTATTCAAGATATATTCTTCGTACTAATATAGTAGATAGTAGTGATATTGAAAAATGTCCATAGGGAATTGCTCGGGAATAAAACTATATTTGGACTGAATTGATGGGATCCGTCAAATCGTATTTAATGGCATGGTTTTGTGGCGGGTTCTGGACCTTGGTCGCATTTTGAATCAATACTCTCTTCAGATATTGACGAAATTCATTCGGGTCAGTTCCTTTCTCAATTTTGTTTCCTTTAATTATCTGTTCTACGAACATCAAAATAAAAACACCACAATTGAAAGTGTCTCGTTGGATTGGATGTGCAGGTGGATCCAAAAAATTCCAGTCATCAACCAACATTGGAGTAACTCTATGTTTCTGAAACCATCTCGAATATGTAGTTAGGAACTTTGCGTAATATGTTTTTCCATTTGTTCTGCTTGATCCTCGTGGATCTATGAAAGAAAATGTTTTCTCATATGCGTTCGCTACACATAAAACCCAATGATTACCTTCAATGTTGGTTGGCATTATCATGATTTTTTCTAGCGGAGGAATCTTATCCAGTTCTTCTTTCGTGTACACTTCTGCTTGTTCAATATTTTTATGGAATGTTCTGAATATAATTGAGCTGGTGTTGCAACTGACTGGCGTAAAATGGTGATTTGATTGAGGGTTCATATTTAAAAAACATCCTATACATAAATCTATGACGAAATTGGTCAACCACATATCTACTCCTTTTCCTTGGCAAGATAATGTCAAATAATCCGAATAATCTAATTCCTTTATTTCACAATGATTATAATTATTATTGTTATGATATTGTGCAATGACAAAATTGAATTCACCATCGGGAGTTTCGGACTGTTTTTGTTTTTTAATAGTGGTTTGTTTTTCGCACGTATAACCTTTACATAAATGGCATCGATAATTAATTTTCCTCAAGTCAATTTCATTTAATCCTGGCTCTTTCACACAAGTTAAATGCACCCATCGGCCGCAACATTCACACATTATCCATGTCATTTCCATCATTTCATGCTTATTATAGCAGTACAAACATGTCTTTCGCATATCATCGGAGAATTTAAGTAAATCGTGAGATAAACTTGACGAGTAATCAACTTTGTCGATGATTTTGTTGGACAAATCACTCTCGATTGAATACAAGACAAACAGACCATTATTCAATTCAGAATTATTCTTAGTTGTTTCTGTACTATAATCCTTCCACAAACCTACAAAGGAAATTATTAATTTCATTACATCTAGTGATCCATTGTGGAGGGTCAACGATTGATTCTTTGGATCGATCTTCAGATACATGTAGTCATTCCCGAAAGTTAGGAGCCTATATATCGTTGTATTGCTAATATCGCCGTTCTGCAATTCACTCATTGTAAAAATATCGCTCAATGTTAAGTGTTGCGAATTGATATTATATTTTTTGTGAAACATTTTAACACAAATTTCAAAGAGAGATTTGGATGGACAACTTACGTTTACAAAATCTGAAACTGAAAGTTTAGATGTCCCATAACTGATCACAGGAAAATCAATTTCGTTGGAATATTTATAATGAACTGGGTTTCTAACGAGTCCATTGTTGAATATTTCCAGAAATGGTTTTTCAGAATCTTTGATGTCATCTTCCAAGAAAGTAGTCCAACACTTCTCACTTATATATTTTGTCGAGACTCCATCATCAAAATCCTCCACTTCTCCATCCATTTTAGAAACAGCAGATATAGTATGCTTGGATTTTTTCAAAGCTATCATTTTGTGGAATCCAAAATTCCTTCGGGCCGTTTTTTGTTTTCGATTCCATTTCTCCTGCATCAGTAGTCCTTTCGAATCTTTGCTTTTTTTTATATTGAGAGATGTTTTAGAAATGGAGAATTCCATTTCTTTATACACACTCAAAATATATTCCCTCGATTTCCTTATCATCCGGCTTATTTTAACATTTTTCTCACCTTCCATGATATTATTTTTGAAAATATTGTTCCAGCTTTCCACTGGGGCATTGCTAAATCTTTGTCCATCAGCGAGTAGCCCAGACCACAATGGCAAGTAGGGAACATATTTTTTCAAAATTATTTGTAATAATTCGGGAGCATAAAAACCATTCTTTTCTTCCTCATTCTGATATTGCACTCCTTTTGAAATATCTTCATATATTTTGTAAAATTCTTGATAGAAAGGGCTGTTTTTATAAATGGTATCTTGGTCGCAGTCTGGAATTAAATCTATCTCTGTGACTGTTTCGGAAAACGATTCATCTTGATTATTAATACACAAATCAACTAGATGATTATAGACTCGATCCAGTTCATGAGATTTGTATTGAGAATTCAATACCACAACAACATCTTCAAACCACTTTTTCATTAAAGAATAATTATTTATATTAAAAGGAGCAGCGAGTATGTTCTTCAAAAGCGTTTTGGACCATTTATTTTTTCTGCATTTTGTATCTCCATCACTAACGTTATTACTTTCCAAGAATTTATTAACGTCATTACTTATCATCTTCATGAAATGACAGCAACATATATGAAGTCTAACAATTGATTTGTCAACAGTGATCCCAGCTCTGATACATTCAAATGTTTTGGTAAGGTAAGTGTCCAAACTCATCATATTGCAAAATCGCATCACGGCATTAATCATTGCAAAACTAAAGTCAGTTACAATGACTTCAAATGGGGGCCATGTCACACCGTTTTTCACACAAAATTTTTGAAAGTTCACAAACCCGTATCCAATGGAACTACTATCATGTTGACAGAGGATAAATTCCAACACAGGGCAAATTCTTTGAATGAATTCGAACCTTAAAACTCCACAGTAATAAAAGCACTTCTTTTTCTCTCCTTTTGGGGCTCGCGGTAAAGTTCCTGTGGCATCAAAATACAAAACTCGTTTACCCAGAAGTTTTTCAGAACAAATCATCTTCAGTTGATCTTCACTAAACAAATGAACTTGGAATGGAATTCCAATGAACTGAATATATTCAGGATGATCACGTTTCATTTTTATAAGATCTATGGTGTCATCTCTGGCTCTATCGAGACGAGATAAGGCTTCGCTTCTAATTTTCCTACACACAACATCAGATTTAACCCCTTGAAGATTTCCAACGGATAATAGCTCTCTATTGGCTTTGAAAATATTTGACATTCGAAATTTAAGTGGTTTCTGTTTGGACAGCTCCTTTCGAGCTAGTAATCTACTCACTCCTCGAAGTTGCTCGGTTTTGTTAGAGGTGTGTTTGAAGTTTTTGCCAGTCGAATAAACGAAACCTTTTCCAGAATTATGAATTTTGATCAAAAATAATTTACAGCCTTCATGAATACATCTCGCGTACACCACGCAAGAAGATTTATTAAAACGTTTATTTTTGATCACCAGGGAACATACATTATTCACTTTCTTCCCAATTTTTTTTTTCAAAATATAATTGAATTGTTTTTGTGAAACCATGTGTTTATTAAGTTTTCCTACATTGAAAACTCCTTCGAGAAATTTACAATCGATATAACAGCTAGAAAAATTCATGGCTCTATTATTTGTGCTTTTTATGGGTAAAACACCATCATCATCACTACTCGAAGAAATTAAGATTTTGGGAATCATTTCTTCGGGAGTAACTTCTTGAGGTTTTATAATATTACTGTTCTGATCGGCTTCCGGACATATTGATGACTCACCAGATAAAGTATCTGTATATTTTGCACTATGGGAAGAGTGCATTTTATCAGTGTGAATTGTATTATTTTTATTAGATATTATTGGTTCGATATTATCGATCCCTGAAGAACTGCCCGTTATTTCATCCGAGCACAAGGCTGCATTTAATGAAAAACCATGTTCAGACAACTGATCAAAGCTTGGTGGATTTGCTTTTGGTATTTCCGATAAACAAGAATTATCAAACAAAAAAGAATTATTATCATTGGGATAACTGGGAGTTGAAATTCGATTAATCAATCCATTTCTCTTCATGTATACGAATTTGTACAAACGAAGTCGGTTTTTACGAGTATTTTTCACTCCTAAAGACGAACACATTGAATTGAAAATAGATTTGTCCGATCTCACGGAAACTTTCAAATCGGACTCTGTGACATTATTATCCAAAATAAATTTCTCAACTAACTTAATTTTACTTGTTATGGTTTCATTGAAAAAGTAATTCTTTCTCATTTTGGCAGCACAAACAACAACAAAATGAAACTAAACTAAAAAAAAATCTGAAAATCAAATGCAACAGGAAAGATATAACTTCACAACCCACAATGAAAACGAACGAGCTCGTGGTGTTAGAAAGTGAAATAATATAACTGGATGAGATATTGAGAACTGAAGAAAAAGTGGGGTTGAAAAAAGTATATGATATGAAATATCCAATGAATAATCCCACAAGGAAATTTCGGGATATCTCAACCAATGTTAAGGATGAGAATAAAGAAACGAAAACTGACTGAAGGAAGACGAAAACAATGAAGACTAAGAAACACGAGGTGAAGTGAAAACTGTGATATCCTACCTAGTTTTGACAGTAAAAACACTGATTTTAGATTCGAAAACTGTTGAGTTAGAAAACCACCTCACTACTACGTATCACAATGCAAGACTAATATGAAAATATGAAGTCCGAAAATGCGAATAAACTGTGGTGGTGGGGGCATACCCACTAATACAGGATTGGATAAAAAATATCGATATTTATCGAGTGAGGGGAAACATAAGATTTGTTGTGGTTGCACAGTTGTGAGCTGGAAACATTTAGGCGAGTTGTAGTCTAATACATGATTGTGCGACTACTTAAAACTCCCCTCGGTTGAAACAAAAACAAACCTGGGACCTCACTGTAGTGTATTCACATTAAGACAGAGTGCGCGTCAGTGTGACCACTTTTTTCTGCTCGAATCTACTATATCATGAGTTCGAATCTACTGAAAACTACTAAACCATTTACGGAAAACTGCTACAATATCTGTTGGCCGATACATATAGTTTTTTAGCATTTGACTACTAGGTGGCGATGTTCATATATAATAGAAAACACCCTAGAGGGCGGAATTTTTCTTGTTTTACAAATTCAAATAATTTATTCGTTGGTTGGCCTTTGGTTTCAAGATATTTAAAAACAATTTCAATATGGATGGCCACAAATTATATACATGTTTACATAATCAGAAGATTCAATGCTCAATAACACAATGAAACAGTCAAAAATCGCTTTATTTTGTTTAATTTGTATAGTGAAATACAGTGTACTGTAACAAGATTAATTCGCATTCTCAATTGAAAATTCATTCGCAAAGATGGAGTCACTATAGATTTGATTAAAAAATCTGACGAGTTTAGGAATTCGTTAGAAGATGTCGCACATGTAGATTTCTACCAAAATCTACTGAAGATTTCTTTCATACCAAAATTTTTCAATTTTCGTCAGAAATCTACTAAAAAGTAGATTTCTACCAAAAGTGGTCACGCTGGTGCGCGTAAACCATTCGTCTAGCGTGAATAGCACGTGGATAGCTGATCCTCGCGTTTCGATTGGCTGGTTGTGATATCGAAGAACGCACAGAGCTGTATTAGGCAGCCACATACTAGACTGCACCAAAAATTATTGAGATTCGTTTTACGATCTTTCGAATTTCTCAGGGGTAAGGCCGTGTGGGAGGAAGTGAATTTCCATTTTTCCAAAGAAATGTTGGCTGGACGTCAGCCTTCGTGAGCGAGCCCGATGTACTTCGTGAGAATTCGCGTTGCAGGAAGGGTACTGGGACCTTGACGAAGGCTGGTAACATATCGTGCCAGTGGCTTGCCAACTGAGTTGTTCGGAAAAATTTCAAAACTATTATTTAGGTACTGATTTTGATTACTACAAGTTTGTGGTTGGCTCTTTGGAAGGATATAATAAAAATTTCAATAAATATACATTTTCAGTGAACAATTATTTCGAAATTAATCATAAAAGGAATGAGTTGTGAAAAAAATAAAAACAGTGTGAAGATAGGTATACCCACCTCACGGATAATAGAGTATACGGTCGTTCAATGCCACGTCATTGACTTGTACATGTCACTGGGTAACCAATCAGAAAACATGATTTGAGCAGGGCTGAAGTATAAAATAACACCGGCTGACAATCATGTTTTCTGATTGGTTACCCAGGAAGAAAGTCAATGACGGGCATTGAACGACGTAACAGGTATACCCACCTACCCATATTTATTGCTCATTTGAGCCATATAAATGATGGTGGATTCATGCAGTAATCGTAGCTCGGAAGGCGGACATCGTAACTCGCAAGTTGGACATCGTAACTCACAAGTCGTAAATCTTAGTTCGTAACAAAATATACACCCAATGAGAGTAGTAACCCAATGTTTCAGAGAGTAGTGATGACAGCAAATTTGAAAAAAAATTGTTGAAATTACTGAAATATGTACAAATACAAGAATATGGTATAAAAGAGACACAAATTGAGATCAATTGAAAATTCCGTGCTATTTTTTTTCGGAATCAACATGTCATTTCACGTGTTCTCCAAAAATTTCTAGGTGGCACCCTCTCTAGTTTTCGACTTATGAGCCATTAACTAATCGAAGTGACACAATCAATGATGATTTTCATTTTTCCCAGGCTTTCCGTCCGATCTGAAAATTCCGTGCTATTTTTTTGCGGAATCACCATGTCATTTCACGTATTCTCTGGAAATTTCTAGGTGGCACCCTCTCTAGTTTTCGACTTATGAGCCAATATCTGATCAAAGTGTCACCATCCATATTGATTTTTAATTTTTCCAGGCTTTCCGTCCGATCTGAAAATTCCGTGCTATTTTTTTTCGGAATCATCATGTAATTTCACGTATTCTCTGAAATTTTCTAGGTAGCACCCTCTCTAGTTTTCGACTTATGAGCCATTATCTAATTAGAGTGACACCATCAATAAAGATTTTCAATTCTTCCAGGCTTTCCGTCCGATCTGAAAATGCCATGCTATTTTTCTTCGGAATCACCATGTCATTTTACGTATTCTGTGAAAATTTCTAGGTGGCACCACCTCTAGTTTTCGACTTATGAGCGAAAATCTGATCAAAGTGACACCATCCATATTGATTTTTAATTTTTCCAGGCTTTCCGTCCGATCTGAAAATTCCGTGCTATTTTTTTTCGGAATAAGCATGTCATTTCACGTATTCTATGAAAATTTCTAGGTGGCACCCTCTCTAGTTTTCGACTTATGAGCCAATATCTGATCAAAGTGACACCATCCATATTGATTTTTAATTTTTCCAGGCTTTCCGTCCGATCTGAAAATTCCGTGGTATTTTTTTTTCGAAATCACCATGTCATTTTACGTATTCTATGAAAATTTCTAGGTGGCACCCTTTCTAGTTTTCAACTTATGAGCCAATATCTGATCAAAGTGACACCATCCATATTGATTTTCAATTTTTCCAGGCTTTCCGTCCGATCTGAAAATTCCGTGCTATTTTTTTTCGGAATCACCATGTCATTTTACGTATTCTATGAAAATTTCTAGGTGGCACCCTTTCTAGTTTTCAACTTATGAGCCAATATCTGATCAAAGTGACACCATCCATATTGATTTTTAATTTTTCCAGGCTTTCCGTCCGATCTGAAAATTCCGTGCTATTTTTTTTCGAAATCACCATGTCATTTTACGTATTCTATGAAAATTTCTAGGTGGCACCCTTTCTAGTTTTCGACTTATGAGCCAATATCTGATCAAAGTGACACCATCCATATTGATTTTCAATTTTTCCAGGCTTTCCGTCCGATCTGAAAATTCCGTGCTATTTTTTTTCGGAATCACCATGTCATTTTACGTATTCTATGAAAATTTCTAGGTGGCACCCTTTCTAGTTTTCAACTTATGAGCCAATATCTGATCAAAGTGACACCATCCATATTGATTTTTAATTTTTACAGGCTTTCCGTCCGATCTGAAAATTCCGTGCTATTTTTTTTCCGAATGAGCATGTCATTTTACGTATTCTATGAAAATTTCTAGGTGGCACCCTCTCTAGTTTTGGACTTATGAGCCAATATCTCATCAAAGTGACACCATCCATATTGATTTTCAATTTTTCCAGGGTTTCCGTCCGATCTGAAAATTCCATGCTATTTTTTTTTCGAAATCACCATGTCATTTCACGTATTCTCTGAAAGATTCTAGGTGGCACCGTTTCTAGTTTTCAACTTATGAGCCAATATCTGATCAAAGTGTCACCATCCATATTAATTTTTAATTTTTACAGGCTTTCCGTCCGATCTGAAATTTCCGTGCTATTTTTTTTCGGAATGAGCATGTCATTTTACGTCTTCTATGAAAATTTCTGGGTGGCACCCTCTCTAGTTTTGGACTTATGAGCCAATATCTGATCAAAGTGACACCATCCATATTGATTTTCAATTTTTCCAGGGTTTCTGTCCAATCTGAAAATGCCGTGCTATTTTTTTTCGGAATCACCATGTCATTTTACGTATTCTATGGAAATTTCTAGGTGGCCCCCTTTCTAGTTTTCAACTTATGAGCCAATATCTGATCAAAGTGACACCATCCATATTGATTTTCAATTTTTCCAGGGTTTCCGTCCGATCTGAAAATTCCGTGCTATTTTTTTTCGAAATCACCATGTCATTTCACGTATTCTTTGAAAATTTCTAGGTGGCCCCCTCTCTAGTTTTCGACTTGTGAGCCAATATCTGATCAAAGTGACACCATCCATATTGATTTTCAATTTTTCCAGGGTTTCCGTACCGATCTGAAAATTCCGTGCTATTTTTTTTCGAAATCACCATGTCATTTCACGTATTCTCTGAAAATTTCTAGGTGGCACCCTCTCTAGTTTACGACTTATGAGCCAATATCTGATCAAAGTGACACCATCCATATTGATTTTTATATTTTCCAAGCTTTCCGTCCGATCTGAAAATTCCTTTTCGGAATGAGCATGTCATTTCACGTATTCTCTGAAAATATCTAGGTGGCACCCTCTCTAGTTTTCGACTTATGAGCCAATATCTGATCAAAGTGACACCATCCATATTGATTTTAAATTTTTTCAGGCTTTCCGTCCGATCTGAAAATGCCGTGCTATTTTTCTTCGGAATCATCATGTCATTTTACGTATTCTGTGAAAATTGCTAGGTGGCACCCTCTCTAGTTTTCGACTTATGAGCGAAAATCTGAAAAGTGACACCATCCATATTGATTTTTAATTTTTCATGGCTTTCCGTCCGATCTGAAAATTCCGTGCTATTTTTTGTCGGAATCACCATGTCATTTCACGTATTCTCTGGAAATTTCTAGGTGGCACCCTCTCTAGTTTCCGACTTATGAGCCATTATCTAATTAGAGTGACACCATCAATAAAGATTTTCAATTTTTTCAGGCTTTCCGTCCGATCTGAAAATTCTGTGCTATTTTTTTTCGGAATAATAATGTCATTTTACGCATTCTATGAAAATTTCTAGGTGGCACCTTCTCTAGTTTTCGACTTATGAGCCATTAACTAATCGAAGTGAAACCATCAATAATGATTTTCATTTTTCCCAGGCTTTCCGTCCGATCTGAAAATTCCGTGCTATTTTTTGTCGGAATAAGCATGTCATTTTACGTATTCTCTGAAAATTTCTAAGTGGCCCCCTCTCTAGTTTTCGACCTATGAGCCATTATCTAATTAAACTGACACCATCAATAAAGATTTTAAATTTTTTCAGGCTTTCCGTCCGTCTGAAAATTCCGTGCTATTTTTTTTTCGGAATCATCATGTCATTTCACGTATTCTCTGAAAATTTCTAAGTGGCACCCTCTCTAGTTTTCGACTTATGAGCCATTATCTAATTAAACTGACACCATCAATAAAGATATTCAAATTTTCCAGGCTTTCCCTCCGATTTGAGAACTCTTCAGTCATCATTTCCATGCTTCAAGTGTTAGCTGTTCGTGTTTCCGACTAATGGTTAATTATATAATTCAAATATTTTCCGAACATCAAAAATGACATTTTCAATTTTAACGTTTTCCGTACTATTCGAAAGTCTACTAGTGATGTTTTCTATTTTCTCATTTTTTCAGTCATCCTCCATGCTTATGATTACGATTCATGCTAAGTGAAACTTGGATTTTGGTCAATACGTTTCAATTTCATTGCATGAAATCCGCCCTATGGAATCGTGGCTGGCAACGAATTTTACAGAAACGTTGCTAACTTTTCGCTGCTAACTTCACACACATACTTTGAAATAGCGGCACTTGGCAAGATATGGCAAGATCATAGCATGAAGCACTACTATACAGAAAGTTTAGTGGGTTCGCTAGACGAAGATATTCAAATTACTCCCGCTGTTCTCTCTACTGCTTTATCTGGCATATTCCGTTCTCGAAAGGGCATCGACGTTCCCCGAACTGTTCGATAAACAAATGCAGTCGGTGGGCGTTGCATTCTCCAAATCATTTGCATAGGCCTAGAGGAAGACATGGTCGTAGAGAAAGGGATTCGTTGTTTAGAGTACAGCTTATCCAATTCATCTTGGCACAAACTCAGATACTTTTCCAGTTGCACACTGGTATTGCAGACCATGATTCAACATAGGTGTTTTTTCATCTTAGTATAGAGATTGCTGGGCATATGCGTCATTAGTTCTGTGCCAAGAAGGATTGGACAAACTGTACGAAAGTTTTATTTCTCAATTTTAATGCTGATTTCCTACGAAACAGTAATGGCTACTTCCATTAGTTTATCGAATCGATTGAAATAATATTATATATTCCTATTCGTCTTTTGAAAATTCAAAGAACTCTTCACAGTTCCAGCTGCCTGAGCTATGATACTATTCAGGCAAAGTTTAAATTTTGCCATGAGCCTGTTGTTTACTTTATAATTCATTAGATACGGGTTTATTCCCCTTTCTGAAGGTGTATTTTTTTTAGGAAGATATCTGAATTCAAATTCAATCAAAGTTCGCTGCATATGAATATTATATTGAAAAGGGTTTTGCGAAATATGAATAATCATATTCCTAAGATCATACTTGCTCTAAGTACACGTCATCGGTAAGTATTTATTCATTTATTGATTTAATTTAATTGAGTTCTAGTTGTTGAACAATCGTATTGCATATTGTTGGTGTTGAACATAAAATCATATTTCTCTTTGTATGTTCTTAATGTTATTGTTGAATAGAAAGTTACTGAAGTTATCATAATATATTTTTAATTTTGATAAATATATCTACAGTTATGAAAGTTAAAGCCAACAGGTTATGGGCCCCGGCTCGCTGTGAAAGTGATAGATATAACTGGTTATTATTAGAATTTTCCAAAAAGTCACATTTTGCGAAAAAGTGACAAAAAATGTTATCAGTTTCAAGTCTACATATTGAGAAATTGAAAGGTATGGAGAATTACATTGTTTGGAAGTCAGCTATGCTAGCCTACCTTGAACATAAAAAATTGTGGTGTTGTGTAGATGGCACAAATGAAACAGATTCCAGAAAAGTTACCCAGGCAAGATCAAAAATAATTCTGTCAGTTGATCCCGTTAATGACGTACATATTCGAGATACCGAAGTTGCATTTCCCGAGTCATCGATAAGAAGTGCTGAAGAAGATTTGGGTATAAAATTTTCATCGGTTTAAAGAATTTTGCGAAGACATTAAATGCAAAGTTATAAGTTTACCAAAATTCAAGCAAGGAAGCCTCAAGACCCTCAACAGAGAGTTGAATTTTGTGAAATTTTATTGATACGCATAGATATTGCTAAGGGTGGAACGATTGATAACAATTCAGAAAAGCACCGACCGTGAAAATATCTATAGAAGAGAGACAAGTCTTCGACCCTTCTACGATGCTCCAATGAAGTGAGCGAGTCTGTGAGCGAAGAATTACCAACAAGACGAATTGCCTTTCTCGGAATAGGACCGAGAAGCTTCAATGAATGTTTTGGTGCCGAACTCCATACATGAGAACTATATTCCAAGACAGGTCGTATCTGAGCCTTGTAGATCATCAGAAGCTGACGAGAAGTGAAATATTTTTTCGTTCGAAATGGAAATTCAAGTTTCTGGGAAGCACCTTTAGCGATCGATCTCACATGGTTTTCCCATGAGAGATTATTACTGATCGCAATTCTTATCATCGAGATACTTGACTTTGTAGGAATAGTTACTCCTGACATCTGAATATTAGATGATGATAGATCGGCTTTCTTCGAAAGGAGACATGCCTGGGTTTTCCTAGCATTAAATTCCACCAGGTTCACGTTACCCCATTCTATTATTTTCACCAAATCGTTAATTTTATTGACGTGAATATTTCTTTAAATTTTTGATTTTCGAGCTGGTATGGGGACTCTGGAAGAGAAACTAGTACGGAGAGTACTGTCGTCCGCAAAACTATGTACTGAATATGATGTTTTCTCGAGCAAATCATTGATATGAAGCAGAAACAAAGTGGGCGCCAGAATTGAACCCTGTGGAACAACTGCATTTATTGGGAGAATATCAGATGATAGTCCATTAACAACCACAAGCAGAGACCTATCAGACAAGAAACTCTTCAACAGAGCAGCACACAACTGAGGAGGCAAACCATAAGACGGCAGCTTACAAAGGAGACCCCGATGCCAAACTAGATCAAACGCTTTTAAAATATCGAGTGCAACAGCCATCGTTTCTCCGAAGTTATTGATTGAATGCTGCCATTCGTAATGTCTCGTATAACTCCTCACCGCGAATGCATTTTGGGAAATCGTTCTCATAGACACAAATATATTATTGCAAATGTGGCAAGAAAAAAATATTCAGAAAGAGTAGTTTTAGTGTTATTAAACAATGCGATGTTTTCAAAATACACATGTTTTGAACGCTAATGCGATATCATCGTGGAATATACTCCTATATATTTTCCTATTTGTTACTTCCAGTTATCCATGCGATGTAATGTGTTTGCTGGGTAGAGATGTACTGTTCAAACTGAAAGCAGCAGTGAATTACCTTTCTCTCAGTAAAATGGTACAATGAAGAGGTCATACTGTAACATTCAATCAACAGGGATGTGAAATTTTCTGGAAATATTGTAGCAATAGTCTCAGAGAGGAACGGAATATACGGAAGTTGGATAAAATATCCAGCAAGAAAAAACTGTATATTATTTCCCAGAAGACGGTCCACAACTGTGGCACAGGCGATTGGGACATCTAAATCGCCGAGAAATGTTAGAGTTACGTAACAATATCATAGGCAATACTATAAGAAATTGCTCCGATGAACCTTGTACTACATGTATCAAAGAAAAACAGCAGCATTTGTCATTTATCATTGATACTGATAAAAACCTAGGAAATATTGAATTTAGTTCATAGGGTACTAATGGAAACCACGTCGATCGGAGGATCTAGATTTCTGTTTACCATCATTGACAATTTCTCCAGAAAAATGTTTGAAAGAGTGAGGTTGAAGCAACATTTGAAGAACTCGGAATAAAAGTTGAAAATCAGACTGGAAAGAGTATATCAATAAATAATTTGAAAAGTTTTTGAAAAGCTGTGGAATGAATTACCAAACAACAGTATCTTATATTCCTGAGCAAAAGGGTGTAGCTGAACGTGTCAACAGAAATATTGTAGAGCGTGCGAGAACTATGCTACTCGACAGTGGTTTGGAGAAGTTGTGTCTACTGTAGTCTACTTGATAAATAGATCCCCCTCCAAAACACCGAAACAAAAATGACAAAAATGGGATGAAAAGTCTAAGGAAATGGTTTTTCTTGGATATTACAACATTAGAGATTACCGTTTGATATATTTGGTTTCTGGAAAAATCATCATGAGCAGAGACGTTATTTTCCTCGAGAATTCCTGACAAACAAATGCTTCAAGTTTGAGTGAATGGGAGAAAACACTTGGAGGTCAATTCGAAGCATCATCCAATTCAGGTAGTATAGAAAAAAATTAATCTCAGGAAGAAAACAGATGAAGAGGAACCTGTATTTTTTCAAAAATGAAATTCTGAAGAACAATCATCCATTGACGATTATTTAGAAACTCCCAGAACTCTGCTAGGACCCCGAAACGATTATATCTCCTACATATGACTACTGTTTCCAGAACAAATGATCCTCGAACACTGTTGAAGAAGCTATGAAAGAATAACACAAGTACCTGTTGAAAAATGAGACATAAAAAATTGTCCTCCTCATAAAACATTTCTTGACACAAAGTGGGTATTCAAGATCAAAAAAGATTCTTCGGGAAATATTGTTAGATATAAAGCTCTACTGGTGATCGAAGGAGAATTGAAGAAATTGATTATAATGAAACTTATTCTCCTCTGGTGAAATATACTCTCATTCGATTGTTATTTGCTCTAGCAGTAAAATTTGATTAAATAATTCACCAATTTGATATCGCCTCCTCGTATCTGCATGGTGAACTGGATGAGGAAGTTCATATCAGGCCACCAGCCGAAATCATGAAAAAAAGGAAAGAAGATGAAGCGTTGTTGCTAAAAAAAGTCTCTATACAGCTTGAAACAAAGTGGGAGAGATCGAAATAAGAAACTGGATGTTGAAGTCAATCAATTTCAAGCAATCCAGTGCAGATAGATGTATTTACTTCAAAGGAGGAAAAAGCAATGGAATGGCAATTCTAGCAGTTCTTGTGCATCGCATGCTCATTTTTGCAGACAAGAAAGAAAAGATGGACCAAAGAAAGCTTTGTCATCTACAGGGGCCGAATACACGGCTCTCTCGAGTACGTATCAAAAATACTCTGGTTGAGGCAGTTATGCAAAGAATTAGAACCCGGTTTGATTGTTCAGACAACAAAAGTATGCTATAGATTTGAGCAGTATCGCAGGATATCGTCAGAGAACGAAACATATCGATGTGAAACATCATTTCTTGAAAAAAAAACTAGATGGGGAGGAAATATTATTCAAATACTTACTTACATACATACATACATAGTGGAGGAACTTCGGGCCGATTTTGTTAACCAGAAAGCAGCAACTGAAAATAAAATACAGGATTTGGTAAACAAATCCCAATCTTCACACTCTGTAGTTCCTCCCCAGAATCCCACCCATTCTTTCGAAATGATGTTCCAGGAACTCGATGAACGTCGCAAAAGAGCCAGAAACATTATGTTTTATAACATTCCGGAATCTAAATCATCCACCATTAATGATAGAGTCGAATACGATACTAATCAGATAAAGGAAATTGTAGATGGCTTGAATCTGGGTATCGAAGTAGAAAAAGTAATTCGTGTTGGTAAGCAGTCCAGCAATTTTCCTAGACCTATAAAAGTTATACTAAATAACAGCGATGATGCGAAGAAAGTACTATCCAACAAGTTTAAAATCAAGCAACCTGGAATTAAACTAAGCAGTGACTCTACTTTAACGCAACGCAATTACTTGAAGGAATTGAGAGAAGAATTAAATGATCGAGTTGCCAAAGGGGAATCTAATCTAACCATCAAATACGTAGGCGGAACACCAACTATTGTGCAGCGAAAAAACTAAGGCAGGGTAACCCGAAAAATAAAACACCTAGTTCTATTGAAATATACTACCAAAACGTCCGCGGTATCAGAACAAAACTCAGTGAACTCGAACAAAATTTATCAACAAGTGATTATGATATTTTGGTACTTACCGAAACATGGTTAAACAACGACATAAAAAATGAAGAACTTGGTCTAGCAGAATTCGCTGTTTTTCGAAAAGATCGTTCCCAGTTAAGTAGCTCAAAATCAAGAGGTGGTGGCGTGCTCGTGGCAATAAAAAACTGTTACACATCAAAATCTATAGAAATTGAAGCCCAAAATGTGGAACAAATTTTCGCTTCGGCAGTTGTAGGAGGAAGAGAAGTTGTTATTGGTGCAGTATATTTACCACCTAGTTCTAGTATCGAACAATATGAAACCCATTGTAATAGTGTTGATAATGTTTTACTGCAATATCCTCAACATGACCTAATCTTGATGGGCGATTACAATCTACCAAATATAGATTGGTTCAATGATGAGCTCGGTGTCGCAGTTGTTAATAACACCAGTAACTTAGCTCAACAGGTTGCTGACAGCTTCGCATTTCACAACCTTTCTCAACTCAACACTCTATATAACTGTTATGGGGTCATGCTTGATCTAATTTTTTCAAATATATCCGCGAATTGTGTCGTGAACATAGCGAATGATTGCTTGTTGCCGTGTGATTCTTACCACCCAGCATTGACAGTCACTGTTCCTGTTGAAAGTAATTATAATGACCTCGACTACGATTTTTTTTACCATGATTTCAAAAGGGCAAATTATGCTGGTCTCAATTACTATTTAGCGGGAATTGATTGGGATCATCACTTTAGAGTCATAGCAGACATTAATATTGCCACTGACATTTTTTACGATATTCTGTATACTGGTATACAAAACTTTGTTCCCTATCTTCGTTCAACCAAACCTAAATTTCCTCGATGGTTTGATGATAGTTTGAGAAAACTCACAATAGAAAAAAAGAAAGCACATAAAAGATTTAAACAAACAACATCTTGGGATGATTATGTCACTTTTTCTCATCTTCGTACTCAATGCAAACATGCAAGTAAACTCTGTTACGATAACCATATTAGAAAAGTGGAAACTGGCATGGCAACAAACATTAAAAATTTTTGGAACCATGTTAACAGTAAGAGAAAAAATAATGGCCTGCCAGATACCATGTATAAGGACGATTTAAAGTTCAACAACGGATATGATATTGCTAATGCTTTTGCCGATCAGTTCGAATCAGTCTATAAACCTAATAACAATATCAGCACTTCTGAAATAGTTTATGAAAAGACTTTAGATATGGATGAATGCTCGATTTCTTTGGGAATCATCTTGGAGAAATTATTACAATTAGATCACAATAAAGGCCCTGGGCCAGATGGTATCCCACCGTTTCTTCTTAAACATTGTAGATTCTCACTCACGAAACCTTTATTCATGCTATTTTCAGCCTCACTTCATTTAGGAGAACTTCCTTCAATATGGAAAACAAGCTACGTAACGCCAATATTCAAATCTGGTGACAAAACTATAATAAACAACTATAGACCCATAAGCATATTGAATTCTATACCTAAGTTACTCGAAAACATCATCTGTGACAATATAAAGACTCCTTTGAATAACGTGATAGTTGAGAACCAACATGGATTCACCCAGGGTAAATCCACGAATACCAACTTATTGCTTTTTTCTCAGTATGTACTGAAAGCCTTGGAAAATAAACATCAAGTAGACGTAATATATACGGACTTTTCCAAGGCTTTCGATACAGTCAACCATCAAATTCTCTACGAAAAACTTAAAGGTATTGGTTTCTATGGAAATTTACTAAAATGGTTCTCTAGTTATATTTCAGATAGGAGACAATACATCAAAATTAAAGGTTTCACATCTCGAGAAATTACTGTTACTTCAGGAGTTCCCCAGGGGAGTCATTTGGGGCCTTTCCTTTTCAACATATTTGTAAACGATATAAAAAGAAAAATCGAAAATTCAGAGGTATTAATGTTTGCAGATGACTTGAAACTTTTTAAAACTATCCAATCTCGTCAGGACTGCATAGATATACAATCGGACTTGACAATGTTAGCTGATTGGTGTTCTCTTAATCATATGGATGTTAATGTTGACAAATGTAAAACAATGACTTTTTATCGCTCGGTAGGTAAGCATGATTTTGTGTATAACATAAATGGGAAACCGTTAGAATCCGTATCATCTATACGCGACTTAGGCATAATTATGGATGTCAAAATGAATTTTCATCTTCATTATGAACATATAACGAATAGGGCATTGAAAATGCTAGGTTTTCTATGCAGAACTACAAGGGATTTCACAAATGTAAGTTCTATCAAAATTATTTATTATTCATTGGTGCGGTCAGTTTTGGAATATTGTAGCCTTGTTTGGTCACCAACATACGAAGTTCATAGTCATAGTATAGAGAGAGTTCAAAATAAATTTTTAAGATATATCTCATTCAAACTAAATATGCCACTGAATATGCATTCTCAAATTGAAATTCGCACTCAAGCCGATCTTCAAATGCTTAGTACTCGTAGAGTACAAGCTGATATAATTTTACTCCATAAAATACTAAATTCAAAAATAATCTGTCCACAAATTCTTTCGCAAATAAATCTTCATGTTCCTCCCAGACATACTCGTAACAAGCAATTATTCGCAATTGAATTCCATAGATGCAATTATGGCAAGCATTCTCCTTTGTGTCGTATTATTTCAAACGGGAATGTAATCGACTTGGATTATTTTCATTTGTCAGAAGTAAGTTTCAGGAATAAATTAAGGGCGAATGTCTTGAACTAACACTTACATTTTTGCATATAACAGAAGTTGAGCACATTATTTGTATTCGAGTCCAATAAGTACTTTTAGGTTTTGTTTTTAGTTTAAGTACACATGTGTTAACCTAGGAAACTTGTACAATCTTGTATTTCAACTGGGGTTACCCGTCAATAAATAAATAAATACCAATCAGATGATATCTGATGCCCCCACTAAACCTATGACTCCTGCCCAAATTACATTTTTTAGAGATGGAATTAGTTCGAGAAGAATAATTTTTCGTTCATCGGAGGGGATTGTGTTGAAGATAAAATTATATTTTTCTGTATATGTTTTTATGTATTTTGATGTTCTTAATGTTATTATATATTATGGAGCGGTTGAAAAAAAAGTTACTCAAGTTGTTACAATATTCTTCATTTCGATAAATATATCTCCAGTTAGGTATAAAAGTAGAAACCAACATATGTTTTATTAAGGTAGTTGATAGATCTGAACATTCCTTATTTCTTCACAGATATTTATCTCGGTTGTGTGTTAATTTTTGAATTTTTGCAAATAAGATCTTTTATCTTTGTCGAGTTCATCGTGATGAGCCTGCCCTCACGCATGAATGTCATCAAAGAAACCAAAATAAAAAGATATTGCGGCAAATTCCCACCTTTTTTCTTTCTCCTCGAAGCGAAAAATGTCTCGCATTCTCAGAGAACAAGCGGCTTCTTCTTTTTCTTTGCGGCTCATTTAAAGTCCCATTTGCGAGAAAAGACGACGATAGGTGTCACTGCGGCATCGCCCCGTATATCACTCGCAACACGAGAATTTACGTAGCTGCCGCGCGCGACTCGGAATAATGAAAAAATAGAATTCAAACGACGGACTGAATTCAAATTCAGTGCGTCGTGGAATGGAAGAGCGCCCAGACGCATGCGACGACGAGCGTCGAACATTTTCGAATTGTGGAGCGACTTTCTGATAACGGTATTCGGTTTCGCGCGAGCGTTTTGGTATAATCGAGCACTGGGGTGAGTTGATGATTTCAGTCGATTGATACGTTCCGGGAGTTCCGAGTTTACGAAAACGTTTTCAGGTTATTTCTTTCTAAAATTTATACGTTTTAGGAATACCATATTTCCTTTTGAATGTGTCTTTTTCATGAAATTCGGGTTTCTTTTGTCTGCGTGAAGTTATACCTTTCACAAAAAATCAAATTTCATTATTTGTCTTGGGTCAAATTTCACTACATTTTGCATAAAATCATAATGGCTTCTGGTACCATTATTTTTGAATGGCACTAGGTCCTTCGTGATAAGTTTCTCAGGTTATACCAATTTGAAAACATTCGAATACAAATATTCCTTGACCTTCATTCAATTTTACCGCTGAAAAGAGATGCAATAGTGCCGGAAGGTATTGTTTCATATAGCAGCGTCTTCCTGATACAGGGTATATCCCCTCTAAAAGTAATACTCAAACGAAACTATACTGAGAATGAAAAATCAAATATAAGATACTCTGAATAATCATACCTGTAAATGATCATTTGCCTAGGCAGGGAAAGTAATACTTTGGTGATTGATATATGCCTGCAAATTCATGTTTGCCGTCAATAGGAGAATAAACTATTTTCATTCAGATCAATCCACAATATAATTTAGAAGTCATGACAAGTTCATTTTAAAAAAACATCATCCTCGAGGACCTTGTCTGATTCATATTATATGAGCAACTTAACACGGGCTTTAAAAATGTAAAAGAATTCGTTCTTCTACTATAGGTATGGACATTTGATTTTTTCAGTGATAATAAAATTTTGTGCAACAAAGCGCAAAGAGTTTTTTGAAAATAATTGTTTTCATTCATTTATGTTTTCGAGAACGATGCATTTTTAGATAAAGAAATACTGATTATTGAATATTTTGAGGTCGACAGGTATTTCATAAGATAATCCTACCTGTGTAGAATTTTTCTTGTTCGATACCACTGGAGCTTTCAACGTATCTAGTAAGATTTAACAACCAAAAGGTTCAATTTGCTTGGTATTTGAACGCCATCTTTTTCCGATTTACCTAAACATATCGCAAAAGTTATGTATGCCATTTCACAGCTGCAACTTCTTGTGAAAAGAATTGGTCTTATATTAACATGGCCCTTACTAGGGAGATGAATTTTCACAAATAAATTCCTTGAGTTTTGTGGTTTTCAGATAAAAGAGTAGTTTGATTTTGTACATGCATATATCAGAACTGATTTACTTGTCTTTTTCCTAATCTTCAGTGAGGAAAAATTCTGAGAATTTTATTGCTATTGCTTCTCATGTGTCAGTATCAAAAAGTGTCTGGAAAAAAAAATGATTAAATTCAAACAAATCCAGAATCGTAGGGTAGACAAACTAACAATAGTAGTTATTTTCAGCTCTGTAAAAGCTTCGCGTATAATATTCAGTTCCACACTTCAGGAGAATACCTCAATGAAAATCATAGTGAATTTATGACCTCTCATTACGAAATAAACATCGTACGCGAATGTTGGACGTAAAACATCGCCTGAGTATTTTTAGTTCGCATAAATAGAACAATTATTAGCAGTGATTTCATAAACTCAGCCCGGTAATCAATCATCTTCGAAAAGAGTACTTTGTCTATTTTTAAAAACCAACCCTCTTGAGACTGGGGTGATTGATAACTGTCTGAATGGCCGTATTAGAAAGAGCTATTTTGGGGAATGTTTTGAATAATTTGCGACAGATGTTTCGCTAAATGAAGGCTGGAACATGTGTTTCAGTTTAAATAATGCCTATATCGGGTCTAAATGAACATGGTAATTGCCTAGAAACGTTTTCCCCTAAATAGGTATTGTGTCAGTTTCAAATCAAAACGGATATCGTTGTTGATGAATCGGTACTGTAGCAATAAACATGTTAGAAGCCATCGAAGAAAATCATAAAATTTTCACTTATAATATCACAAGAGCCTCAATTATTTCCGGAAATTTTCTAGAGGGCACGAATATTTACAAATATTATTGCCTGAAAGAAAATTTCCAGGAATACTTTGAGCTTGCGTGGTATTTGAATTAATTTATATGATTGTCATGTTGATCAAAGGTATTGCTGTTTCTGAGATATGTTGGTTTTTCATTTTTGTTCAACTGGTTCTTTCAGAAAGCTCAATAATTACTAGTTCAAAAAAATCATATAGGTATATCCACCATATTTCGTTAAGTAAAAAAATATCAACTTTAGTTAAAATAAACCCTAAAACTCAGATGGGTACCAGCTCAGTCTGTCGCCCTTTGGTAATTTGAGTTAATTAAAGGTGGTAGAAATATATTTTCACAAGTAACATGGAGCAATTTCGAAGGAATTCTTATGTAGGTATATCTACCATATTTCGTTAAATAAAAAATTACTAACTCTAGTTACACCAAATGCTAAAACTCGTATATATCTGCATTATTTAAGGGTTGTAGATCATCCATGCCTGATGGTTCTACTGGGGTAGCTTCACTGGTGAGCAGTAACCCTATACCCATTTCAGACTGAATTTCCTGATTTCCTCTAGTGTTAATCCTTTCCTTCCAAAGCATATTTGGGGTTTCCTCCTGGTTTTCTTCACATTTTTTACAATCAAGAGATCTCGCTCTCCATATCTTGTATTGGAAGTCGCTCAAATTTCCACCTACTAAGAGTGATCAGTTCATTGCCTCACCAATCTCCCGTCGACCCCCTCAGAGCTCTGGCTTTTCCACAACCCCCAGTTGCATGCCAAGCTGCCTTGCGAAGATCTTCGGCTGAAGCGTTTATTCTATTCCGACCTTCTTGGTACGACTATTGGGCCTAACGTGAGACACCCTTGTTTGGCAAGTATATCCGCTCTTTCATTACCTTTCCATCCGGAGTGACCAGGTAAGATTAAGGAGATTGTTCCTTCCAAACTCCGCCAGTGCAGCCTTGGTATGTTTCACCAGTTTAGAACTCGTGCAGGTGTTCCTCAAGGCTTTCAGCGCCACTTGGCTGTCCGGTAAATCCAGATAGTTCTATCATGTCTACCCCTTGCCAAAAGTCAGGGCATGGTTTAATTGCAAGCAGTTTTCCATGAAAATCCGAATTGTAGTCCTCCAGTCGGAAACATAAACTACTCTGATACTTAGGCCCACAGAAACTCGCTCCTACCATTTCCCTAGTCTTGGACACATCGGCGAACCATGTCTGGCTCTATATTCTGCCCGCCCCCTCTCTCCGGAATGTGGATTTTATATCTCCCGATCGCTAAAGTTGATATTCTATCCTGGAGTTCATCCCAAAGCACCCTCAGTGTATCACCAAAAAGCAGTTTTTGCTTTTTAATAATAATGATAATAATAATCGACTTTATTAAGTATTTCAATATTACATACTAGGCGAAGTTTAGCTATAGCTACTCTTACACTTAACCTAATATGCATTTTGATAAAAGAGCGTAACTGAACAAGAATTATAGATTTTGTGATGGGGCAAATTTTCACTAGATTACAACGCAGTTTGAAATAAAAATTTAATTCTTCTGATCACATATTGAATTTTGCTTTTAGTTTCTTTTTGAATGTGTATTTCGAAAATTGTATGAGATCTTCAATAATCGTGTTATGAAAAAATACAGCTGACTAGGAAAATGATTTTCTGAACATGGCTGACGAATGACGAGGGATGTGAAGGTTTTGGTTAGTTCGAAGGTTGAGAGAATGGAGCTCTAACCTCTTTGTCAATTTATCGAATAGAGAACAGGTATTTTCGATTTTGATACTGAATAAGTGATGTTGCAGTAGTTATATTTCCTGAGAACGGACATTGGTAACCAATCGAGGTTGGCACTAGCTTGGGAAATGTGTTCGAATTTACGTATCCCTTAGATGAAGCTAACACAAGAATTTTGCACCCGTTGTATTTTATATTGATCAGCCGAATCCAAGAAAGGACTATAGGCAGGGTCTCCATAATTGATGATGGGAAGGATGAGCGATTGGGAAAGCGAACACAAGAATTTTGCACCCGTTGTATTTTATATTGATCAGCCGAATCCAAGAAAGGACTATAGGCAGGGTTTCCATAATTGATGATCGAAAGGATAAGCGATTGGAAAAGAAGCTTTTTTGTACTTGGGGACAAAGCTTTGTCTATGTGGATAGAGAACTTTGAGAGTGGCATATGATTCAATCACAAGCTGTTAAATATGAATATTAAATTTAAAGTCTTCATCGAAGGTGATGCCTAAGTTTTTTGCAGAGTCAACCGATTTGAGTATTTGGTCACCTATCTTGAGTTTCATATGATCTTTAAAATATTGTTTTTGGTTCATGATGCCGAAGAACATGACATGGCATTTTTCAGGATTCAACTTCAAATTGTGTTTTTCGACAGAGAGTTTATAATTTGAAGGTCGTCATTTATCTGATTTTGGGATACTAAGATATTATTAGATGCAATACTATGATATACCTGCGTGTCATCCGCAAATGCTTGTACCTGGCAATTTTTGATTTGGGAAAAAATATCTGCAGTGTATAACAGAAATAAGAGAGGACCAAGAATTGAGGCTTGGGGTACTCCTGATATAATCTTTTTAAAGGGCGAACTTATATTATCAATATGCACCTTTTGATATCGGTTGGTGAAATAATAATTCTAAAGATTTATGACATTGGCTGAACATTCATAATATTAGAGCTTGGAAGAAAGGAGTTTGTGGCTTATGGTATCGAACGCATTAGAAAAATCTAATAATACTAGAGCAGTGACTTTTTTTATCAATATTGGCTACAATGCTATCACTAACATTAAGTAGAGCCGTAATAGTACTGTACCCCTTTCGAAACCCTGCCTGGTAGTCTGGAAGAATTTTTCGGAAATAATAAATGCTGTTAGTTGAGTGTGAATAGCTCTCTCAAGAAAACGGCTGGTAAGATATTTATCGGACGTAAATCTGAGAGTGTGAGTGGATTTTTTGATTTAGGTAGCGGTTTAACGATGGCTTCTTTCCACTCTGGTAAGATAAACTATTTCCAGGCAGTAGTTAGATAAAATCGGTCAAGTAACAATCAAAGAAGGGGCTGCAGTACTCAAGTATGTACGAAGTTAGGCTATTAAGTTTATTGTTCACTTTAGAAATAGTGAGCAATTTGAAATTAAAATTTATCCCGATGATATTGAAGTGATTATTATTAGAGAAATGAAGTAGGTCGCCGTCGGGCTCTTTATCAACAAAGACAGAGCAGAAGTAATCGTTGATTCCGTCTTGGAACCATTTTGAAACCTTTAAGCAGCTTTTTATTCATAAATACTGTATTACGCAGGAAATCGGTTGCAAAATTTATCATAACACCTCTTGATTTGTTGGAACCAGATAGATATGCTCCAAGGCGATGGCAGCTCATTTGAGAAGATATTTTAACAGGTGTAATTATATTTATTTCTTCAAAAAGTTTGGAAACAGCATCATCGAGGTTTTCCCCCACGTTTTTCTTCGAGCCCAAATAATTTCGAACGACACATTTTGGATTTTTGCTCCAAATAATCGACTTTGGATTCCAAGACACAGTTGGGTTTTTTAATGGAATTTACTTCATTTTTTAGTGATAAGATTTGATTACTGAGACCTTCAATTTTATCGGCGAGTGTACTGTACACCATTTCTGCCAACTTGTCAGCAAAATTTCTCATGAAATTACAATCAATCATAGCATTTTGGAATATCTTTTTTTTATACGGATTCAATATCCTCTTCTTGTTTCCTGAAAAACTCATCTCCAAATTAGGTAAACACTACACACCCAGACTCTTCAACTGACAGAGCACCCGACAATACGTGTAGCTTGCTTCGAGGCACATCACAGAATTTGCTGTCCGTTCTCCTACCTCCGGCGCAACTCAGTAAGTATGCAGTTTTCACTGCCTCCATTTTAATGCCTAGTGCCAAAGACGGAAAATTCAGCATGGTCCTTATAGCGGCATATGGAGTGCTTGACCCCGCGGCTGTAATGCCCCTGAGAAAGAGAGCCTGCACCTGGTCCAGCATCTTATAATTCGTACTCTTCACCAAATAATAAATAAATGTGAGCCTTGGTACAATAACAGCAGTGTAGATCCATCTCATCTGCTGATTGCCCAGTCCCCACCTTGCCTCCTCAATGGCTCCACTTGGTGAAGATAAGCGCTATCATCTTATCACACAATGTTTCTGTCACCTTGAGTGCTTCCTGAAGCAGGTCCCTCAGGACGTCTTCGAAGGCACCCCCTGCTAGAATAGATAAGTCATCCGCATATCCAACCGCCTTGATACCCATTCCATTGAGTTTCCACAGCAGGCTGTCAACTGCAAGACTCCACAAAAAGGGGTAGGAAATTCCACCCCGAGGGCATCCCTCCGAGAGTAACCCGCTAATGAAATGATCCAGCCAAGATAAGGTCAACGTCTTTCCTCCCAAGAAGCTCATGATCCAGTCTAGCACGCACTAGGACATCCCTTGCTCCTCGGCATCTTTTCGTGTAACCTACCTGGAGGTACGATAGAACGCTCCTTCCACGCCCAGAAAGGCTCCTACGCATACTTCTCTACGTTTCATTTGACCCTCGATGAAATCCACTGACCTACTTGTGCGATAAGTATACTTCTCATGAAGTGGCCAAGTTTCTAAAGGTCTTTCCTTCAGCAATCCATCCACTAGTTTCTCCAGCGTCTTCAATGTGAGGCTGATGGGTCTAACATCCATTCGCATAGCTCTTCTTCCCCGGCTTGGGGATGAGGATGACTCTCGTCTCGAGCCACTTCTTGGGCATGCTATACAGCTCCTAAGTAGTTCCGTCAGTGGTCCAATAACCTCATGCAGGCATCGTTGCAGCAGCACCAGGGTTATCTTATCTAAACCTGGCGCTTTGTAGGGTTCGAAGGTATGAATCGCCTCCCTGACTCCAATCAGCCCTTTCCCAGCAT
>JAVJAQ010003384.1:0-251476 GCA_032362365.1 Zygogramma bicolorata | reverse complement strand
AATGCGTATCAAGAGTCGGGAACATTTTTGCACGGTTTCAATTTTGAAAATGCTTCATTAACTAATTGTACTTTTGATATTACTATAAATAAAAATGATGTTTAATTGTTGTTAATGACATTTGTATTGTTACTTTGTGACATGTTTCATATTGTTGCCATGACAACATTTTTCCCTCCGCCGTAAAGGAATGGGGAAAAAAAACTGCTGCCGGCGGAGACATCAAACTTTGACAGGATCAAGTTAGATAAGTAATGTCATTATTATTTGACGTTTGAAGAAAAAATTTATTATCGATTATAGCTAAAATGGAGAAAAAGTGAACACTTATATGAATGGTGTATATATATATATTCTGTATGTCACTACATATATATATATATATATAGAGGTAAATAAGATAAAAGCATATATTCAAATTTCTGAGGCTTGATTGGCCATTAAGTATTCTTTATTTTTTTTCTGAAGACAAACACAGTTTTCAATGCAGTTTAACTTCTTTGAGCTTTTGAACATCTGGCGGAAGTTATGGCCATCGAAAAATGTCTGGTATTTCTGAATATTGCTTCGAAATAATGTTATATGGAGTATATTTGAAAGTCAGACATCAGAATTTGAGTTCAGTCCTGATTTAATCACTTTTCTTACCTGGTACCTGTGAATGGACCGTCTACCCAACTCAACAAGTAAATATGATTGCTACTCAATGCCCGATTTATTTACTTTAACAAAATTATTCAATTCCTGGATCTTGGGTGAAGCTCACTGTAATTTTCACTCCCATTCCAATCCCCCAATTCTGTTTGCGTGTCATCGAGACAAGACACTCCAATCTCGTCCACACATAAAATCTATCTATTAATGTATGGAGTGTTGTTGCAATCATCTCCGATTGTATAAGTATTTGGTAATCAGGGTTCGAGCAGCGTCCGTCAGGCAGGCGGCTGATCGGAGAGTCGCGACGCCGACGGTGGGCGCCTGTTCTTTCCATCAGAGCGTCGTCTGTCGAAGCGTCCTCCGGCGCGTCGACGTCGTCGTCTCGGAGTCAAACGCAAAAAACCGCTGTTTGTCAGTTTGTTTGCGGACTCGTCATTAATTTTTCACTCTATATAGCATTAGAGCAACCGTCCAGAAGGGGAATCTTAGTTGGCTTTGCTTTTGTTTGCCGAAGCCAACCTGCAAATAACTCATCGTGTTTGTTTATTAAATGGAAGTCTTGGCAGCGAATCTAACGGAGACGCGATTTATAGGGAGCGATGATGGTGATTCAAAAATAATGGCCCACTGTGTTATGAGACACGTCGTAAGGATATTTTTCTACACCCGTACCATAATAATCACTACATAGTATTTACAAAGTCGCTTCCTGCTGTCTGTCTGTCTGTCCCTATGCATGCCTAGATCTTTAAAACTACGCAACGGATTTCGATGAGTGATTGAAGAGGAAAGTTCATACAAATAATACATGCATAATAAAATAGAGAAACACTGATAATTTCAGAGATTTTTAACGTGATGTCGTAAATGAACCCATTTTTTGCGCTTACATTGCAAACGTGGCTGAGGTAAATGAAAATAATGTACTACAGTATTGTACATCTTAAAAGGTCTACAGAGAGATCGCGATGGTGTATGTCTCTCTCTTAGTGATAACCGACAACAAAAAGCATTTTTTTACCGTGCGAGGCGAGTTGATTTTCCTATAGACCGTTTCATAATGAGATCCATCATGATACTGATTTTTCATAACGATATAGATTTTTGATCAATTGATCAAATCAGCATTCCCAATATAATTTGGAACTCTTTTGAGACTTGCAAAAAAGAAATGAATGTAAATATTCCTTCCACTTCCAGATCAGTGGGTCCTGGAATGAACTTTTCAAAGTTCACAAGAATACTTAGATTTACAATTACAATTTTCATGTTCATTATAAATATAAATGTAATGTTTATAGTTTTTCTATATCCATGGTAATGCCCGAGGTAATAATATTAAAATAATTTTGTAGATTTTCTCAAAGAAATACGAGACTGTTATTTTGTTCAATACAAATATTACAGGTCACCCATACTATTGCTCAGTTACGTATGTGTAGACTGAAATTTACTCTTGATGGACTGTCCTACATAATAGATCCTAATCAAATCTGCACTGTGTGTAACCGTTATGAAAATGAGAATATTTTCCATATAATTTTTGAATGTCCGATATATACTGCCATGAAACCCAATTGTAGAACCTTTGACAATCCTGAAAACTTCATCAGTACATTAGAAAGTGTTAATTCTGATGCAGCTAAGCGTATTTACAATTATATTCGTAATATTCTGCAGGTGAGATCATTCATTATGAATGAATAGTTGTAAATATTATCTTTTTTTTGTTTTGCTGTTCATTGTAAATTGGTTCAAAACTCATATTTCTCCCCAACCAAATGTATTTATTTTCTGTTCAGGCCCAAACTCTTGCTGTAAAACTAATGGTTTGATGAGCAATAAAGTTATTCTATTCTATTTTGTTATTTTGTTCAATACAAATATTATTATAATATTTAAAGTTCTTTTTATCGGGTGTAAAAAAATGGCGGATGCAATTCTCATTCAATGGTTATTACATGATCGTGGCATAATACATTATTAAGATCTCTGCTTCCACGGACAATGTTCCTAGACGCTTCTGTGTCGCAATTTATTTCAAAAATATTCAGAAAATGTTCCGACAAAAATTCTTCATAATAAAATATATCTCAATGATATACCAGAATAATCTTGATATTTACAGGAAAACCCTGTAATATTCGGAGAACACCTCGTGAATCAATAGATATGGGATAAGAATCAACATTAGTGAATTGTAAGGTGCTTCCGGGCTTCTGAGCCGTGGACAACAGGTTTCAAGGCCTGACGTTTCGTCTGCATCTGCGGCAGACATTCTCAAAGGCGATGCGGCAATGGTCGAAGTATCCTTCTCTGCTGCGAGGCTTTGATCTGATGTGGTTGAGCTGATGAGTCACCCTTCATCGAATCTGGGTTCGGACGGTCTATTGATCCTAATTGATTATTTGAAAGCGTTTTTTCTCTCATTGGAAGGGTTCGTGCATTTTGAACTGCTGGCATCCATGTTCTATGAATGTTCACTTCTGATCATCATTCTGAAATGATTCGTAAGTCATAATAGTCTTATTTAACCTACTGCTTCACATTGTTTAAGTGATCCACAGTTAAATCGGTCTGTGTAGCTGTGCCGTCTTGCTCTTCTGGGTTGATTTCCTCTACACTTCCAGAATCAACATTTGTCTAAAATAAAATATATAACTAAAAATGATAATCTTTGTTATTATTGTTACCTCAGGGTTATCATCAACTTCTTCGAATTGTCTCATTTTTTTTCTATTCTGCAATCTCTCCATTCTGTCTACATCTAGTTGTCTCTTGAGTGCAGATTTAGTGGAATAGCCCATATTTTGATTTGGAATCCAGTCAGGATTATTAATATCTTGTAAGTCTGCAGGCTTTCCTACAAAAATATGATTCACATAGCATACATATACTTGTTGCCAAAATAAAAATTTAATATGAAAGACTCACCCTGTACAAAATGCCTGCTGCACACTCTTTCATATTTTAATTTTGATTCAGTAAGATCATCTCTTCTTATAGATCTTATCCACTGTTCTCTTCTTTTGGCAGACAAAACATTTAAATGGACTACATGCGGAAAATTTGTGACTTTGGGAACAGAAAAAAAAGATACCTTATCCCTATCTGCCCTGCTAACACAGCTCACAACAATACAAGTTAATGGCATTTTTCGTAGCTGCTTAAATATAAATAAAAAAATTTATTTAGACTTATGTTTGGCTTTTTTGCTCATTTGTGTTTAAGAGATTCATTTTCATACTTACCTTGTTTGTCAAGTTTAGCCAAACCAGCCGATCCAATGAGTGTTATATTAAATAATAAATAATGAGTCAAAAGAAAATCATAAACTGCCCCAAAATGTAGCGAAAAGTGTGTGTTCTAAACAGATCTATATAAATCAATGTAAACAATACTAATGTGTGCCAACAATCCACCATATTAGAATTTTTTGACAGGTGTCTGGATTGCCTAATTGCCAGACAGCACAATAAATGCAAATTTCTTCAATTTTCGTTTCCTGCTTTCCTGCCATTGCTTTCCCCCTTGCTATTATTCGACTGAAAATGTGAGTACATCTTGTGCCACTCTTTCTCCCTTCAAGAAATCTTAACGTTTCATCTATATATTTTTGACCGCACAAACAAGTAATTTGATAAATAACATTTTTTATGTTCTTCCAGTTGGTTCAGTATGTGTCAGTGGTGGACGTGAAGTATTTGATGATTTGAATGTTGTTCTAATATACCTGTTTCCGATCCGTTTTATCTTTTCTGACAGTCGAGGGAAATGAGGTATAATGTTTGTTACAGGAAATTTAGTTTATGTAGGTTGTATGTTTTCACTGAGAGGTTTGTAACGATTTACAATTTCCAATTTTTTTTGATGAAATTATCTGAATATCCATTTTCTTTCAATATTCATTTCATAAAGTTGATCCATACATCTACGATTTTTTTCAATGAATTGCACATTATTTTTGCTCTGTCATAATGGTTTGAGTTATAGTGTAGCTGGAAGGCTGAAATTCAGGTTAAAGTTAAAGGGAAGCAAGGAACCAGCAAAAGCACCGAGGAAGGGGTGGACGAACCAATTTCGGAGACCGATGAGGTACAGGAAGAGGATGAGACTACACCTCTCCGGAGCGGGGAAAGCATTCTCAAAAGGCTGATAGCACAAGAGGGGGCTGGGCCTATGGAAGAGGAAGACTCAGAGAAGTCAAAGGAGTTTAGTTCCCAGAACTAAACTCTAAGCACAGGATCAGGGTACAGCAGTTGAACCTCCATCATGCTATCCTCCGATGACTAGTCATCGGAGATGAATAAGCCTCTGAAGAAGCTGGCCACTCGCGCTAGCGAAACGTCAGGAAGAAATTCCAAAGTACGACGGCCTTCAAGCCCGAAGAGCAGTAGTTATACTAAGGTACTGTAAACCAAGTAGGTTTCTTGAAAAAGAACGACAACACCTAAACCACATCATTTGAAGAAAGTCTACGGATGCTCACAGAAGCACACATTCCGGCATCAGAAATTCTCAATGGCCCGATAACAGTAGACAGTACCAGAGGCAGGCCAAACAGGCCAACGGCTCTGGAATGGAGACTGGCTACGGAAATATCGAGACCAAATCAGGTGGGCTATCAACAAATTCAAACCATACAAATCCAGATGGAATAAACCCCATATTTCTCCAAAAGGGACAGGAAATACTTATTCCACACCTGTGCCGTATATTCAAGGCTTGCATAGCATTACGGCATATACCTACGATGTGGCAAGAGGTGAAAGTCATATATCTCCCAAAAGTAGGGAGAATAGGCGACAAGACACCCAAGGCATATCTTCCCATAAGTCTAATGATCTTCCCACTCAAAACGCTGGAAAGGCTGATAGATAGATACATAAGAGACGAGGTATTACAAACAAATCCACTCAATGAACGCCAATATGCGTATCAACCAGGCAAGTCAACGGACTTAGCACTGGACGACCTCAACAGGCTACTAACGAAGTCCTTGGAAGACAAAAAGATAGCCATAACAACATTTATAGACATCGAGGGTGCCTTCAATAATGCATCCACCGAGTCTATAGCAAACGCTCTAAGGAAAAAAGGGGTACATCCCCTACTGTGCCAGTGGATAAACGCCAGCTTGAAGAACAGGGTCATTGTATCAGAAATTGGCGGAATAACACTAACAGCTGGAGCAAACAGGGGATGTCCGCAGGGAGGGGTGCTATCGCCCCTACTTTGGGCCATCCTAATTGATGAATTAATCGAAAAGCTAGTTTCCAGAGGCTTTCATTGCCTAGGATATGCCGATGACCTTGCAATTATTGCAAAAGGCAAATTTGCAAGGACAGTATCGGAGCTTACACAGTCAGCACTAGATATAGTCGACAGGTGGTGTAAAGAGGAGGAGCTGACAGTAAACCCTCACAAAACCACAATAATCACATTCACACGAAAAAAAGTACTGGAAGGACTTAGGTCACCTGTACTGAACGGGATAGAAATTCCATTTGCCCAAGAGGCAAAATACTTAGGAGTTATCTTCGACCATAAGTTGACCTGGAATCAACACCACAAAAAACCATAGAAAAAGGTACTGTAGCCTTCAATCTGTGCAGAAGAATGTGCGGAAAAAATTGGGGGCTACAACCAATAACGACTACATGGCTCTATGCCAGAGTTATCAGACCCATGATAACGTATGGATCGGTGGTATGGTGGCCAAAGACCAAGCAGGTAGGAGTGGTTCGACGGCTAGGAGGACTGCAAAGACAAGCATGTCTGAGTGCCACCGGGGCCATGAGAACCACCCCAACAGCCGCTTTAGAGGTCTTGCTCAACCTGCCCCCACTACACATATACATCCAAGCCGAAGCCAGGTCTGTCACAAGCAGGTTGCTTAGAGGACAAGCTCCCATAAGCAATATGCACGGGAGAGACTACAACAAGCTATATGAGGAGTTGGAAAACGACCCGGTTAAAAGAATGCCATCAGATGGCATACTTACCAGATATAGCTTTGACAAAACTCTCAAGACAAGTATAACGGATAGGGATGCGTGGAAGCGGGGGCCTCCCATCAATGCGGAAATCGCTGTCTACACCGATGGCTCCAAAACCAATGAAGGTGCAGGAGCCGGCATTTACGGAACCAAGCCGAAGATGAAAATCTCATTGAGCTTGGGCAAATATGCGACGATATTTCAAGCGGAAATCGTTGCAATACATCATTGTGCACAAGAGCTAATAAGGCATGATTTTTCAGGAAAAAACATTGTCATATACTCAGATAGCCAAGCTGCTATAAAAGCAGTCAACTCAATGCAAGTTACCTCAAAACTTGTTTGGGACTGCATAAACGCCCTAAAAGAGCTGGGCAGTCAGAACAGACTGACCCTAGCCTGGGTACCAGCACATTCAGGTTATAGAGGCAATGAAGAGGCCGATACACTAGCCCGAGAAGGAGCAAGTAAGGCCCTGAATGGCCCAGAACCGTATTGCGGTATAGCAAAAGCTGTACTAAAAACAAACACTGAATCATGGATTCAACAGAAGTCTCAAGATTGGTTGAACAATGCACCAGGAATGAGATAGGCCAAAGAGTTTATCAAACAACCGCTGCCAACATCCACAGACTATCTACTAGGCCAGAAGAGGAACACTACTAGAATAGTAGTAGGACTTCTCACAGGGCACTGTAGGCTCAATAAACATATGAGTACAATAGGCCTGGCAGAAGAAATGCTATGCAGGTTCTGTCAGGAGGAAGAGGAAACATGAGTACACATACTATGCCACTGCGAGTGCTTGTCAAGATAAAGGTTTCTAACGCTGGGAGAAGAAAAACCAAGAGCTCCCAAGTTCATGGGAGTTCTAAGAACTAGCATGTGGAGTCTCGTAAAGAAGACAGGGTTAGACAAAGAACTCTAAATGATCTCGAGGACAAACACAATAGATCTGAAAAGGTCGCGGTGTAAAGGCTCGTAGCACGAAAGTCCCTAATATATAATCTATAATCTATAGTGTAGCTATCTGTTGGTTTGTTTTCTTTCGATTATACACTCGTGTAAACTTGAAGTGTTGACTCCTTTATGATTACATCTAGAATAAGAAGTTCGTCGCCATTCTCTATAAATAATGTTAACTTCATTGTTGGCTTTTGTTTATTAATGTGTTCAAAAAAATATCAAGTTATTTCGACCCTGACTCCATTTAGCAATAAACACCATCAACATATCTCTACCATACTTTTGGACTATTTGAATAACTTTGTATGAATCCTCAAAATACTCCATACAACTATTATTCAAAATTGAAGAAAGAGGTGAACCCATAGCTAGACTAAAATATTTTTGATGAAAGTCATTTTTGATTGATTTTTATTCAGCGAATTTCCAAGTTCAGTTAAGAACTTTTCTAAATGCCTTCATCCATCCTGATGATCTATGTTTCCAAGTTGATAAGTTGAGTTATTCATAAGTTAAGTTGATTTGCTTGAATCCGCCTTTAGTGTTCTATATAAATGATTGGAAACACATTGTTTATTTGGGATATTCCATCAAACGTCCTTTTCTTTGATTTATTTGTCAATGGTTCTGATGAAGCAGTATTCCCAAGGAGGAGTCCCAAGAATGGAAATTTTATCATCATTTATCATTTTACTTTCGAGAACACCAGCAGTTTGACAATTCAACCTTAATACATCTCCACAGTAACCTAAGTAATCTAATTAGGAATTTTAAAACACCATTCATTTGTGAACGAAGTTATTCGCAAATTTTTCAGAATTTATCAATATCTGTTTAATTTTAAACAATTTGCGACTCGACTTAGCAATCTTCACAGTCGTCCAGGAATGTTAGTTTTTTCCTACCTGGTAAACAATCTACTATTTATATACAAAGTTGTATGATATCTATCATCGCTCTTGAGAATATTCCCTTTCTTGTCGCCACCGTTGATTCTCGTTCTCAGAGTCAATTAAACCAAATTCTGCTAAAATTAGCCGACATTCGGTGGAAAGCAATTCCAGATGAAACAAGAACACGGCTTTTGTTTTAGCATATCTCGGTTGCCGAGACAACACGCGGAGGCCGATACACATTTCTCGATAGCATACCTACTTTAAAAGTGAACATGCACTTTGTCTACCCCGAAACTTGGGCTGTTCCTCACAACCGGAGATGATCCACGGGAAGGTAGATTGAAATAAATTGGTTTGCCGTTGAGAAGCTGTCGCACCAGTGGTCGATTTCTTGAAAGATATTGTTTTGGTTGAGACAATGAGATTGGCTGGTTAGTTATGACCAGACGAATATGTGGATATCAGTTCAAACCTCAATATCGTCTCGACGAATTCTAATTACATATTGCTTGGTGCAATATTGAGACAATGCAATAGCTTGGCATCAATCTTAGAATTACTATAGCTAATTATAGTGACTATTTCCCTCATATATAAAATGTCCCATAAGAGCAATGCAATTATCGAAAACTAACAGCGGTAATTGCATTGTATCAAGTCACCATAACAGCACATTGGAAACCGTATCGCTAGACGTCATTAAACAACACAAATAAATGTCAGATAGACTTCAAAAATAGAAAAACATTTCGCGTTTAGGTGAGTACTCCATACAATCTATAGAGGAAAGTATAAATGAACAAAAAATAACATTTCCTTGAGAATTTCTTCATTCGTGAAATATTCCAATGAATTATATTCGTGCATAAAAATAACCAGATAATTTTGCATTCAAGCGTGATATCTTATACAAATAGCATTCAGTTATTTTCATATTTTGTAAAAGAGCCCTCGTCCTTCGGACTCGGGCACTTTCGCCAAAATATGAAAATAAAGCAATGCAAATATCGAAAACTTACAGCGGTAATTGCATTGTATCAAGTCACCATAAACAACACATTTGAAACCGTATCGCTAGACGTCAGTAAACAACACAAATAAATGTCAGATAGACCTCAAAAATAGAAAAACATTTCGCGTTTAGGTGAGTACTCCATACATTCTATAGGGGAAAGTATAGATGAACAAAAAATAACATTTCCTTGAGAATTTCTTTATTCGTGGTTATGAATTACATTCGTGCATAAAAATGACCAGATATTTTTGCATTCAAGCGTGATATCTTATACAAATTACATTCGGTTATTTTCATATTTGGTAAAAGAGCCAAAATATGAAAATAAACTTGCCATTTTTAGATATCACGCTTTCTTGCAAAATTATCGGTAATTTTTATGAACTCGTGCAATTATAACCGAATACCTAGTCGACCTGTGCTGACTCCTTTGGGAGTTGTTGTTATGCAATTATATTTTGTTAGAGATGGAAGTTCGGAGAACCCTTTCTTATTGGATGCACACAAAGAAGACACCCGCCAAGTTTCAGATCCCTACGATTAGCGGTTTAGGCTGTGCAGTGATTCACCAGCAGAATAACTTTCTACCCCTTTTGACCTCGTTATGCGATTAATTTCAATAAAATACGAAAAACTTCTCCCATCTTTTTTTCAAAGAAAATTTGTGTAAGATTTGAAGTGGATAGGACCAAGGCATCACATTGTCCGATACAAACTTTGCCCCAGTTTTCCACCCCCTTATAGGGGGATAGCAAACATAGGAAATCCTACTCTATTTTGCTTAATGTAGGTTTTCCTATGTTTGCTATCCAATTGAATCAATTTTCATATCCTTTGTTTATAAATTGAGCAAGAAAAAGTGATTTCTATGTGATCCAGTGCCGTTCGTCGCCATATAGGCAGAAGAGTAGCTGTTTTAGAAGGACTTTCTCTTCTTTTTTGTGAATGAATCAAACGTTTTTGAATGATATACACGTTTGTGTGTATTTTTTTTTATTTCACTTCTTTCATTGAAGTTTCAATTTCTATTTCTATTCGAAAAAAAAGAGACAAAAAATATTTCATCAAAGTTTAAAAGCTACACTTAGGTTTGTTGGTGTGAGCACAGACCTGGCTACTCTAGTTCGTCAAAGTTGACAAAAATTCCAACAACATTTGAACTATTCAAAAATTCAAATTGAATGTTAATTCGTATCTTCTGTCCCCTCATTAACGCATAACAGGCCTTCGTTTTTTGGAATTTCTTCCGGACGTTTCGCTGGCGCGAGTGGCTAGCTTCTTCAGAGTCTCATCTTGAGTTAGACTCCGACGACTGTGATCGGAAGTATTTTTCATTCAATTATCTAAAACTATAGATAAAAAGGAAGAGAATGAGCCCTGAAAAATCCTTTAACGATTAATCGCTAAAGGAGGAACTGAATTTAAAACAAATGGCAAAAAAATTTATTATCTTCGGAACAATTTGTTTTATCATTCCAAAAAAATTGTTATTGAAGACATGTCAAAGTAAATTGCTACCGAATTATGTTGGAATATGATGGCTCTTGTGAAAATGAAGAATAAAAAAACGAAAAAAACAGTTTCTTGCATTTTTCTTGGTTATTTTGGGGTTATGTGCAAAAGTCATTCATTAAACTGTTATAGATCTTTTCAAGATCTATACTTATTCATTGAAATCTTTTCTGTAAGCCATCACCTTTCGTCAGAAATTGCGAAAATATCATTTTCACCACTTTACACCCCCCAAATATTTACTTCCGTCCCCAACTCAGGCATTTATTTTTTTACATTCAGTATAGACCACTTGACCATTCCCCATCATCAAAGTGCTGTTAACAGTTCACTTTTTTTAATATAAAAAAAAATTTAATTCACTTGGTTTGAAAAAGATACAACTATTCGATACTCCACAATGGTTTTACCTTCTGGAATAAGAGTTGCAAGTACTCCTAAAAAGCGTGGGTTTTTATTATCTCATGAATATCACCTCATTCCTTTATTACATCAAGAATCTGATAATATCAATAGAAAAATGGAAAATGAGTTGTCAATTGAATATTTGTTAACCTGTTTTCATATTCTAGAAAGTAGAGTTGCTTACTCAAGAAGGTAACTAATACAATATCTATAAATTTGCTACATATGCATTTTTTTGAAGTTGCTGAAATCAATTATTTATGTGTTCCACCATATTTCTTTAGGAATTGACTTTCAAAATTGATCATACAAATAAAACGTATCGTTCAATAATTTCTGTCAAGAAGGTTTGATGAAATTTGATATAATATATTGTTAACACTCCATCATCCCAAGAAACCTTACAGTTTATAGCAGGGATACAACAAACATATCTTAATTAAATTAAACTTGAGAAAAAAAAGGGAGTTGAGTTGTGAAAAATATGAATTCAACCTGTATCATCAACGAATGATTATAGGTAAGCGTCCATAGGTACGTATCGTACGTATCGTACGGATCGTATAAAACGGATCGATTTGTGGTAGTGCGTCCACTGTATCCGTAGCGATCGGATTGCCGATGCGACGGTCGGCTTTTAAGTAACATTCGCATTTTCGTAGTGAGTGGACGATCGGAAACATTACAGTGTGTAATGTTTCCGATCATTGAAAGTGATGAAGAACTTGTCATTATTGCTTTGTTATTAGATGAAGAAGAAAGGAGGGGAAATAAGAGAAGACATAGATTGTGGATACATGACATATTCAAAAAAATATCACAATTTGGAGAATATCATACACTATTCACTGATTTGCTCCATGATATGCGTAATAACAAATATAATTAAAGCACGTGTGTGTACTTAGTGTCGAAATGTAACAAAATTCAAATGATCTGTGAGGCGACCAGTGACTACCTATTGTGACATGCGTCCACTTATCGGCAATCCGCATGTTGTCATCTGCACCAGTCGGAAAAGTTGCCCCTTCTATAAATTTCATCGGCATTACCGACGGACCGATACGTGCGATCCGTCCGCTGCCGGTCAGTGGACGCATATGTATAACTTACTATACCAATAATTCTAAAATCCGTTTCGTACGATCCGTACGATACGTACGATGCGTACCTATGGACGCTTACCTTAAAGGTACTTGTCCATAGGCTCGCATCGTACGTATCGTACGGATCGTATGAAACGGATTTTAGAATTATTGGTATAGTAAGTTATACATATGCGTCCACTGATCGGCAGCGGACGGATCGCACGTATCGGTCCGTCGGTAATGCCGATGAAATTTATCGAAGGGGCAACTTTTCCGACTGGTGCGGATGACAACATGCGGATTGCCGATAAGTGGACGCATGTCACAATAGGTAGTCACTGGTCGCCTCACAGATCATTCAAATTTTGTTACATTTCGACAGTAAGTACACACACGTGCGTTATTACGCATATCATAGAGCAAATCAGTGAATAGTGTATGATATTCTCCAAATTGTGATCTTTTTTTGAATATGTCATGTATCCACATTCTATTTCTTCTCTTATTTCCCCTCCTTTCTTCTTCATCTAATAACAAAGCAATAATGACAAGTTCTTCATCACTTTCCATGATCGGAATCATTACACACTGTAATGTTTCCGATCGTCCACTCACAACAAAAATGCGAATGTTACTTAAAAGCCGACCGTCGCATCGGCAATCCGATCGCTACGGATACAGTGGACGCACTATACTTTGTTCAACCATCCTTTGCCGTTACGTCATAATCGGTGACGTATTCTGCTGTTTTACGTTTGTCTTATATTGGTTGAATGTTATTTTACACTCAACCTCAAAATTATTATAAGTATGTATGTACCTACCTACCTGCAGAATACATCGCATACACTCGTGTTCTTATTGCATGTTTATGTATGATATAAATCGATGATCCTCGAGCAGAAACATGTCCAACATGAACTTTGATTTTGTAGTCTTTATCTGTTTTCATTCCACTGGTAGCTAGTTTTTGATTAGTTCTGATAGATATTTCTGGAGCATCAGCAACACGCTATAGAATTTAATAAAATCAAATCAATAAAAACTTACATTTTGCATAACATAGGTAGATACGGTGTAGACTGCATTTAACGGTAAAAGCGGCACTCCAGCATATATTTCTCTTAAGTAGTCAATAAACTTCAAAATTAAGCTTTGCTTTTTCTCATTATACCGGAAAGGCAATGAAAAATTAACTGAAAAAGGCGAAAATGACCAAAAATACTGAACAAATCAAACTATGACAACTGAACTGTCAAAAATAACAAATAAAATTCACATCAACATTAGACATACGTTAATGACGTCATAATTCCGTCTCATCCATTTCATGAATGAAAGATAAAGTTGGACAACGTATGACGTAACGGCAAAGGATGGTTGAACAAAGTATACCACAAATCGATCCGTTTTATACGATCCGTACGATACGTACGATGCATACCTATGGACGCGTACCTTATATCTGAAATATCAGCATTTCATTTTTCAAATCAATTTCATTAAATTTATTTCCAAATATTTTTCGAATAAGGTTTTGCTTTAATTTTTTTTTTTTTTTTCCTACAAACTGTTTTTTTTTTACGTTGTTTCACCCTCTTGTAGTACCACTGTGTTGCCTGTTCCGAAACCCGCGGTGTACATAAATAACAAATAAATACTGGTGTTTATGATGGATGCGATATTGTTTCCTGCCAAATAAGGCTGATGACTCTGTTGGCTCCACTGTCTGGAAAACTGCGGTTTCTTCAGATCGTTACAAGACATGAACTAATAAAACTCGATAAAATGTGTACGACATCCGTTGTTTCATTTTTGCCGTAATTAAATATGGTCTCCGACAGGAGATGACTTCTTGCAGCGAGCTGAGTAATGGCATTTGAAAAGTTTATTGAACACTATTATAAAAAATTGGCGATGACTGTATCGGATCAATTTATTGATCTTGCTTTTACGATAGAATAAAAAACTGATATTCAGATGCGAAATGGTAACCTCTAACAAAATTGTCCAAAAATATTTGACCTTGATCGAACATTGGCACTTTCATCGACTCGGAGAAATCTGACAATATATACCAACAATAGGAAACTACACTGAGAAAATTCAAGCGACATGCGTCGAATCATTCAGCTGTCTTCATCTAACTCGCTGAAGAAAAAGCAATAGAACAATACGCTCTCATTGGTGCACTTTGGGAAGGCGTGGCTTTTACCGAATATATCATTTAATTCGCTTCTATATAGTAGTTCAATTACTTTGCTTTCACTATATGAGACGTGAAGTTGTTATATTTATTGTAAAAAGTTCTGTGCACAAAACACAGAAATAAATTTACAAATGTAACAGCCGCCTTTCCGGCAATTTTGAAACTTATGGTAAACAACCACCGAACCGAAGGCGCTGGTGGCGGTTATTCTGTTCCAACTAGGAGCGGAGATACTGTCACAAAATTCTGTGATAGTGCAACTTTGTTTCTGTGGCTCCAATTGACTTCGAAGTCTATCTGAAGTAATGCGTTTTTGAAATTTTGAATACTCTGAAGCAAAGCTTTCATATTCATTTCGACGAAATATTTTTCTACGAGTTATGAGATTTTGTATTCAATAGTAGATGAAGACCCGGTTTCCTGAAAAAAGCGAGGAAAAGTCGTCGTTCCAAGAGTAACCCTGTGATTTTCTAGACCTGGATCAAGGGAATGGACTACCAAACTATAAAAATCTCTTCGGAAGCAAATTTTAAACCCTTATTCTGTGTGAAAAGTGCAGTTTTCTTCGAAATTCACGCTGCCACTATCAAAGGAGAATTTTCATAACGCTTTCATTTTGTTCAAAATTCTAGGTAAGTTACAAAAAATAATGTATTCTTTCAAATTGCGTCATGTAATGTCACATATAAAGGTCTTTTTCAACTGTAATACATTTTGACAATCAAATAAAACGTAGAGAGATGAACGGGGGTGCGAGAGGCCAAGTTCAATTCTCCCAACGATGGATCGTAAAGATTTCACTTCTTAGTTCGAGTAATTAACGTTTTTCAAAATCCATCGAATTATAATATTCCTCGAAACATTTTGAGGGAATATACAACATCTCACAACGGAAAAAAAAGCAAATATGACGGTGTCGTCAACTATTGCAAATAACTGGCCTGAGGAAGCTGTTGCATAGTGGAACACGTGTGATTTTGTAAAATGTCTAGTGAGAATCACAGAAAAAGGGTCTACCTAATTAACATACTCATACATTTTTTTTCGAAATATCCAATGAATTTGAAATGATTGTAAAGAAATTATTCAAACCCGATTACATCAATTCTGATTCTTACTTTGCATCAGGAAAAAATTGCTTTTGAGGAAGATCAAACTCTACGACTATAACGTGCACATATTTTGGCTTCATTTCTGGCAATTTCTCCAGTGAGCTCTAGTTCAATTAGCAGATCTTTTTCGGAATATAAAATCTTTCAAACTGGATATGATTTCGAATAAGTGTATTATTTATCCAAGCTTTATTTTTCGTGTGTTCTGACGAGTGGTGGTTAAAAATTCTGATAACCTTGGTATTATTTTATAAAAATTATAAATAGAATGAGATTTTTTTTTATTGATTTTCTCTTCTACGAATGAAAAAATAGAAACCACAGAACGAGATCTTGTATGGGTTTAAATGAAATATTATTCTGGTGACTGAGATTTTGTGTACGAAGCTCTCTATTTTGCTTCATGTAGATTTTCTTTTGTTTGCTATCTATTTGATTCAATTTCGAAATGCTTGGTTTGTAGATTGAGCAAGAAAAAGTGATTTCTATGTAACCCAATGCCCGTCGTAGCCATATAGATGTTCTGAATGGACTTTTTCTTCCTTTTTGTGAATGAATCAAATCTTTTTGAATGATGTATCTATCAACAGAGAGTGTTTGTGAAAATTTTCTGATTTTATTTCTTTCATAGAAGTTATGATTTATATTTTTTCTTTTTTGTGATTTCAACTCTCATTAAAATTATATATAGAAGAAACTCCATTATATTAAAAAAATGCAAAATAATACCTCTCTGAGTGTCCGCTACGGCTTTCACCTCTCCCCCTCAACCAAAACTGGTAGAATGGTAATCTTGTACTCTACTGTATCAATGGAATAATTGCAATCAGTGAATATAAAATCAGCTGGACGATTTTTGAAGAGAGATGAATATATTATGGATATTCCAGAGCCCATCGAGAACATTCATTTTAGTACTACACCTGAACGGACAGGAATGTATTTGATCGACCAATGCTATTTGGCTGACGCAATCATGAAGGGTTTAATCAACACTCGGTCTAATTGTGAGAGGAGCATTTTATATACCAGTAACTCGAAGGCGGAACAGGTTGTCAAAGCTAGTTTTGTAGTTTGGTTGGCAATTCGATTAAGTGGATTGCTGTATTTATAGGAAGGTCTTGATAATGACCCCAGCATGGGAGTCGAAACGTAGAACAGTCCAACATTTTGAACACGGATTAATTACCGAAGAGACTATTTCCTACATACCAGCGTCCGTGAAAGCATACATAGTTTTCAGTGTGATTTTAATGAAAGGAAATAGTATATGGTTTTTGTTACGAGCAGAATAGAAGATGTTTCGTGTGGCTAGCGTGAATACTGCATGAAAGTAGAACATCAGATTAAATGTAGACTTTGTTGTTCGAAGAAAACATTAAAACCTCTAGTAACTCTCAATACGGCCATACCCTTCCCTCGGTATTTTTGGCTACGCCTCTGAGATATTCATGAAAATGGCGATTTGTCTTTCCGAGACAGTAGGAATCAGGAACTGCTAAAATGGGAATACTCTTCGTATTATAGCACATTGCTTGCTAGACCAACGCACAATTCTTACGAATATTTTACTTATCTTTGTACTTTTGTCGATCACTTAACACTTCATTTTAATCAGTCGTTTCTCCCGCATCTTAGATGAAGCACAGTACGAGTTAGGTGTACTCCTGGTTGTCTATTCCTTGCGCTTATTTCCCTTGCGGAGGAGAGGGACCTTGTGTATAGGTACTTTTCGTAGCTGTGGAATCGGTTCAACACATGGAGACTCACTCACTTATATCACTTATGCATTGTTGACTTGTGATATCGAATCTACTTAAAAATTTATTTCAACTCCTTCGTTTAGATTACTATTGTGATATCATTACCTTACAAAAACCTTTGTGGTATTAGCCAAAGAAGTAGATATTTGCTGACAGGTGTGAGTCCACCATTCTACTGTGTAGGAATAGTTGAGACTGAGTTGATTCGATTATTTCCCTTATTCATCTGTTCATTTATCACTGTCTTTTTCTATTGCTTGATTACTGTTCATTTGTGCTCCTCTTTTCGAATTTATTAATTTTTTTCACCAATTGTTCACTTACATTTTTTTTTTGATTTAGGGCCATCATTTCAGTTTTTAGAAAGTGGAACATGAAATCAACATCACTCACGAAAGCAATACAGTCAACCACATTTAAACTTTTCATTTCATCCGAGCTTAGAATTCACAGTGACACACACATACGTTTTCGTCACTAATGGATGAGATTGGATTCTGCTCTTGCAGTTATTTCTTTTCGAAAAACGATCGGAAATCCTTTCTTTCAGGAACTGTATCCGTTATTCAGGTCGTTTACTCTGGATTTAACCTGTACTACCTGAGAATCAACGAGATCTTGATTTCTAATATATTTATACAATATTGTAGCTGAAGCCCCTTTATCGAAATATGGAAAGCACTCAATTTTCCACCTCACACACAGCAATTTAGCAGCTGGATTCCGATTTTGAAATTACTTCCACTTCAATAATGTGTGGTGACTTTGTGGAAAACTTTTTACCTCAACAACAGTCGGTAACTCCGTTGCATTGAAGTTCGACATGAAGGTACATAGTCGTTAGGTTGAGTTAGGTTAGGTTCGACATAGTTGGTCTACACGATTCCTCCACTGTAGGCCTGTAGGGTTGGTTCATCGTGGTTAACACTAGATTTATACTTCACCAAATAATACAAGCTTTTTGGCGAAGCTGATCAGTGTATTTGGTGAATGATCTTCCAGGTCCTAAGGTTGAAGTTAAATTTTGCCAAAAATCGAAAACTTGATTCGGTCCGCGGCGGGGCAGGCACAGAGTATATGCTCTGCCGTTTCATCATGTTCTGAACAGAAACGGCATGCCGGATCTTCCGACAGTCTAAGTCTTGAAACTTTTTCTATAGAGCAATTACCTTAACACCAAACTGATATATTGGCATTTTTTTACACATTTACAGGAAAGACACGAACACTTTCAGAAACATTCCCAACGACTCGAATCATTTTCCACAACATAAAATGGCAGAACTGCAATTTCTCGTTCATAGGTTTATAAATCATCTTTTGAAGACAGATAAGTACGACACTAAAAGGAGAGTAATTAGATAAGTAGGGGAAGTGAACGGTTTTAACCAAGAGATAGTCGATGAGATAATCAGAAAATGTAAATTTTGGGAAATACTTCGTAAATCTTCGACTTTTTGAAAAGATGAGAGTGATAAAAAGGTTATAGTAATCCCGTATGAACCTCAATACACGAGGGGACTTCAATAGATATCCGATAAGGTAAGTATGGAAGTTGCATATGAAATTTCTTATAAATTACAACAGCTTCTTGTCAATCCAGAAGATAAATTAGAAAACACAGAAAAGTCGGGAATTTACTAAATCAGTTGTCAAGATTGCACGTAATAAATAAATCAGCCGGAGCCGGCGAGCTATTAAAACCCGTTTTAGGAAGAATTTTGCAAAAATGAAATACGGAAGGGTAGGAGAATCCAGTGTCGTCCAGGGTTTCGTAAACTTTTCGAGGTGCCCTCGGTAATCTGGTGTTATTTTATGTTTTTTAGGTTGCTGATCACGAAAATTTTCAGTTACTAATGCCGAAACCTGTTGGTTAATTATTTATTAACAAATTTATTGCAAAAGTAGCTATTTTTTCACTTTTTCTACCACTTACTATCAAGAAAGGCCTAATCTAGCCTAACCAATCGATTCTACGGAAAAAAATTACATAATAATCAGTATCTCTATTTACAATCAAGGATTATTGAGAAATCTAATGAACAATTCGTCCGAGTAAGCTTATGAGCCAGTAAGAGCACTATATATTCCTTCCGCGATTGTTTAAAGTTCACGCATACCTAGCTAATCTAAAAGATGATTATTTTCAATATTATAACTATTATTATCAATGTATCAACATGAATCGATGACGAAAGCATTTGAAGTGATTTTCATACAACAACCATGAAAAAAATGTGCAATTATATTTAAAAAAGCTGATCGTTTTTCACTGATGTCAACTTTGTTAGTTTGTCTCAAATTGCGGGATTCAATTACCAAACGAAGTTTTTGTATGATGACGTCTGCCATTGAAATGAACAAAAAAAACTTTCGGCGGTCAGAACTCGCGATCACAAGTCTAAACTCGTTAAACCTTTGGTCGCTTTTGACATGCAGGCGCATTCACTTATAACTTACTTTATGCAAACGATATTTTTGAAAAGCGAACAAAAAAATTCAATTTTACCACCCTGTATTTCCGAAACGAAGCATTTCCGTACGCAAGTTTATACAGGGTGTAACTGAATGAGTGTGAAACATTTAATGAGGTGATTCCTCATCGAAAAAAAGATAGGATCTTTCATATAAAGAAACTTCATTGGAGCATCCCTTGTTAAGATACAGCCCCTGAAAGGGGTGCATAAAATTTGTATGACAATTTTTTTCACAAGCACTGAAAAAGTTTTGTGTTTTGTTATTATTGAATTAGTTTTGTTTATTACCCTTTAATCGTTTAATGCAGGTACTAACTACAAAATAACAATAAATCCAGTTCGCATTTATGACGATATATCTCTGTAGTTGTTCGTAAAATAATTTTCTGCTGCGAACTGGTTTATTTTGGGCAAAAAACCCAAGAGACATTTTTTGTTTAGAATGAAACAGGCTATCGGAAATATATTTTTGAATGGTAAACAAATAATAATACAAAAAGTTACATTCGAAATAAATTTTAGAGGTTGCGTTTTCCTCCCCTTACAACCATGGGGTAAACCAAATAAATTACTGGCTAAATGTCTTTTTGGTAGTACAAAACGTCAGATCAATTTCAATAAGGTAACTTTTTCAGTGCTTGTGAAAAAATTGTTGTACAAATTTTATGTACCCCCTTTGAGGGGCTCTATCTTAACAAGGGATGCTCCAATGAAGTATCTTTATGAGAAAGATCCTATCTTTTTTCGATGAGGAATCACCTCTTTAATTTCTTTACACTCATTCAGTTACACCCTGTATAGACTTACTTCTTGAAATTGCCCCAGGAATACGCCACTTCAATATTTCCACATACTTATGTTACACCGTGTATAAGTGAAATGAAAGCTTTCGATGTCAAATCATTAGCACTGTAAGCTAATCGCTATCAGTTCGCTTTGATTTTGAGCGTACAGATTGCTCCTGCAGGCACTCAAACATTTCGAATCTCCATCGACATTCCGGCTCTGCCCGCGGTGCATTTTATTAATTTGACAAAAAGTCATAGCTGGGTGAAGACGCCGGTTTGTGGCGACGACGCTCCCCACGGCAGGCGCCCCGCATGTGGACGCCAGAAGTCCTCACAACTCCCTGGCTGGCGTCGTCCGTATTTTCGTATGTTTTCGAAGTATTGGCCATCATTTACAGAGGAGCGGTTGTCTTGAGCACTGCCAGGAAAATACCCTGAAAAAATATCACACGAGCTTTGCTGAGTTGAATGATTTTTGGCATAATAATCACTTGATTTTTTCGGATTTCATTGTGTTCTCCACTTATCACATTCTCCAAAAATGAGAATTAACATTGGAATCTATACAAGTATAGAAGGGCAGATTTCTAATCTACCCCGAAATATTGCTGCGGTGATCGAAAAACAGTTTCTTTTGGAAATAACACGTCCAATTGGTTAGCAACAGCTCGTATAAATCAAATTTGCTCACCAAAAATTCAAGAACCAAAATTTATCGAAATATCCATCGTTAACGTTTTATAAACCAAATTCGCTTCCATTTTAACACCTTCACAAATATTCTTCTCTAGGTCCGTTTTCGAAAATCTGTAAAAGATCTAAGATTTGACATATGTCTGTCATAGTGAAGACAGAAACCATTTTGTCATTTGAGATGCCAGGTATATAACATATACATTACAACTATGGACTAGCCTTCATGACAGTTTTCCATATAACACGATGCGAAATACATTAAAGAGAGAAAGGATATGCACATTGAAGTTATATTGTGAAGGACAGAATGATAATTTTATATTTGAATTACTTTATCCTTCTCAACCTCTCTTCATCTGCTACATTCAAAAAGGACTATTTATATGTGTTTTATTTGGTTGTACTTTTGTTGGGTTCGTTTAATCAGTAAACTTTCGATGAACGAAACTATTTTTTATTGCTTGTCTAAACTTCTCAATATACAAGTCAAAAAACTTCAAATCCTTCAAAATCCTCTCTTGTCATTCATTTGATTGATACAAGGCGATCAAAATAGTTATCATCATATAACATCCCCCTTCAAGATGGTAACATCTTTATAGGACTCAACGATAACGCAACGGTTTGATAATTGGCCTACCGGAACGTGTTGTCATCTGTGTGATTCCTGTAGGAATATCTGAAGAGCTTATTGGTGGAATACTACTGTGATGAATTTTTGTTTGTCGACCATCTGGCTCAGTTATTGTTTCACTTCTGGTATTTGAATCTTTATTGTTCACTGCTCTCTGATTTGATGACGTTGGCATAAGGTCTGAAATCGTTTGTGATATGTCTGGAACTTGTTCTCCCGATGATTCCGAGTGAAAGGTAGGTGGAAGACTTCCCGGAATTTGATTCATATATGGGGCAGGAATCAGATGGAATCGGTTTCTCCTTACCATATTCTTGCTGGTCTGAACTAGGTAAGATCTTGGACCGATGGCCTTCATAATCTCCCCATGGCGCTTTAGATCAGTGATCCATACAAAATCGCCACGTTGGAGTTGGCTTAGCTCTTTTACACCATGTCTATTGTCATAATTCTTTTTATAACGATTTCGATATTTTTCCTCTGATTTGACTAGTTGCACTGGAGGTTTATTCATAGAATGACCGATAAATGGTAAGTTGTCTCTTATTTTCCTGCCGTATAACATCTCTGCTGGGCTGAAACCATTTTCTAAAGGTGTGTTGCGATAGACAAGAAGAGCCAGTTCTATATTTTTTTTATTCTTCTTTATTAAATTCTTTGCAGTCTTTACAGCCGCTTCAGCTGCTCCATTTGCCTGATGAAAGTGAGGACTACTAGTTGAGGTTGAGAATCCCCATTCCTTGGCAAATAAATGGAATTCAGACGTCTGTTTCGTGTTGAATTGTGTTCCACTGTCAGAGCAAATGAGTTGTGGAATACCATATCTTGCAAATATTGTTTTACAAATGTCTATTATATCTGAAGTCCTCATTCTAGGAACATGACATACTTCGAAAAATCTCGAATAATTATCAGTAAATACAAGGTACCATTTTTCATCAACTTTGAATAAATCCATTGATGCTATCTGCCACGGATAATCAGGAAACTTATTTGGCAACAACGGTTCATTATGATTTTTTGTGTGCTGGATACAAACTGGACACGATTTAACCTTCATTTCAATATCTGTAGAAATACCTGGCCACCACATTGTCCTTTGCGCACGACGTCGAGTCTTAGTGATTCCTTGATGGCCAGCATGCAATTTTTCCAGCATTATTGCACGAAGTTCAAATGGTATTATCATACGATTTCCTCTGAGTAATATCCCATCCACATCAGACAATTCATTACGGACGGCGTAGAACTGTTGCAATTCCTGTGACAGTTTGGATTTTTTGGGCCATTCTGTCTTCAGAAGTTCTTTGAGTTTTCTACAAACTGAGTCATGACTTTGAGAATTAGCAACTTTAGTTACATTTTCATCGGATGTATTGATGCTTGCGAGACTAACAGAGTGAATAAAAGCATCGACCTCTTCTTCTAATTCATTATCCTCTTCAGATGGAATGGGTTTCCGAGATAGGGTATCTGCTACGAATAAGTTTTTTCCCGGAGTATATATGATTTTAAAGTCGTAACGCATCATGCGCATCCTGAAACGCTGGAGTCGTGGTGAGAGATCGTCGAGGTTCTTGGTTGTAAAAATCTGTAGTAACAGCTTTATCCAAAGTTAGTGCAGGATCTAGTTGCAGTTTATCACTAATATTCGTATCCCTCATACCTACAATAAGAACTAAGAGAACCATATCATCATTCAAAGTTCCCCAGTTACAATTTTTTGAAAGACAATGGAGATCAGTTATGAATTTTTCTGCCGAATCGTTTCCCTGCTTGTGTTTCAGAAATTTTGCTCGTTCATATATTATGTTCCTACGTGGTACAAAATACTCCTCGAACTTTTGTAGAGTAGTATTGTATGTCATAGGAACAGGCGAAAATGATGCGAATATTTCCTCCGCTCGTTCTCCCATATTATAGATTAGAACATCGATTTGCCTTCCTTCGGAAGCTGAGTCTAGTCCACAACCCCTTCGAAATCGTTGAAAGCGATTTTTCCATTGCTCCCAGTCATTCGGTTGGAAGTTAAATGGTTCTGGAGGTGACAAAGCAAGGTTTATAGTAGGATTAGCTTGATTCTCATTAGTATTGGGCATTTTTTGTTGACTTTCTTCTTATTACACCGTTAGCAATATCAGTTCAGTTCTTGTATACTTATTTACTTTTTATACCGCAATCTTGTACAACTCAGAACGTTACTGCCACCATGTTTTATTTGGTTGTACTTTTGTTGGGTTCGTTTAATCAGTAAACTTTCGATGAACGAAACTATTTTTTATTGCTTGTCTAAACTTCTCAATATACAAGTCAAAAAACTTCAAATCCTTCAAAATCCTCTCTTGTCATTCATTTGATTGATACAAGGCGATCAAAATAGTTATCATCATATAACAATATGTAATGTATATGGTATATAACGATACGTACCGAAGCGGTATATACATCTCTTGAGATGAAATTTTAAAAAATTGCAAGAAATACATTTTGTATGAACCCGCTAGCTTTTTGTATTTGGATGAAATATGGCGAGTAGTGATTTTTTGGGATGCTTTTTCTGATTTTGCAATCAGGTATATCTGAAAGTTTGATGGGAGGCCACGAGTAGAGCCCTAAGAACCCAAAAATGCCGCTATCATTCCCACATTAACTGTTAAAAAAATTGGTTGAATTATATGATAGTATGGAAAATTATCTAAAAAAATCCAGTCATTTTTCAACATAAAACAATGAAAATTTGACATATAAGGAATAAATGTTATCTCTAACGTGGTTGAGAACACATATCCAACTCATAAAAAATATTAGTTTTCACACCAAACCGAAGAATTGTGGTATGAGATCAGAACAGAATAATACGCGAAACTCACACTGTCAAAAACATCATTATCTTTATTATTATATGGCTACTATAGATTTACTTGAATTCTGTCACAAATCTCAGTACAAGTTAAGTTAATCGCTGCTATGATTTTGATGGGTGTCCGGTTTTACTCGAACATACTTTCACTCTTTAACTTTGCCTGTACTAGGAAGTAAACTCCAAAAATAACAATCTTATCAATTCTTAGCTCGATAGTTTCGACTTTCTGAAGGTTAAAGTTCGTAGGGGGAGGCGGAAAAAATTAGTCCGAACCATTTTAACACCATAAAGTGATGACTTTTGTTTTTATTTTAGAAATGGGCATTTAGCTGAAATATTTTTTCTTTCAAGATTCTCTGATGATTGCATTACATCGGGTTCCCATGAAATATGAGTTCAATCTATAATTTCCAGAAAAAAATCATTTGGTATGCAATTCGGTTTATTATAGTATATTATACCACGTGACAATAATAGTCATCTATGTGGACTTACCGGGGATTCCAAACAACCGAAGCGAACCAAAGTTTACTGTGTATATATGCGTAATAAATACTAAGAAGGCACCTTGTGTTTTGGAAATTTTGGCAACTTCTTTTGAAAAATCCCATGATTTTGTTGCATTCGTTAATTGTTTTTTCTAAGTGTGGTTTAAATGTTAATTTAGAGTCCATCAGTACCCCTAGATTTTTCACTTCCGTTACAGATTTTAGTTCATGGCTTTTTATTTTGTATTCGTAATCAAATCTATTTCTGTTAAAAGTCATTGAAACACATTTGTCGAGATTCAAGAAGAGGCTGTTATCACCACAGAACAATGTAAGGGGATTCAGATCTTCTTGTATCCCTCTGCAGTCACTCAGGTCATTCACTCTACGATATAATTTCAAATCGTCTGCATAAAGTAGAAGTGAGCAATGTTTTGAAGACTTAATGATTTCATTAATGTAAATTATGAAAAATAATGGGCCAAGGTGACTTCCCTGAGGGACTCTAGACGTTGATTCAAACGGATCCGAGACATATCCATTCAGTGCTACTATCTGAGTTCTGCCATGTAGATGGGACCATTTCCATTCCAGGAGGAAGTCGCTGACATCAACCTCAGCAAGCCTGGTTATTAGGATTTTTTGACTGATTTCATCAAAGGCCTTGCTGAAGTCAGTGTAAACAACATCCACCTGGACTTGATCGTCCATAGATTCTAATAAGAAGTCTGTGAAAGTCATCAGATTCGTTTCTATTGATCTGAGAGGAAAAAATCCGTGTTGTTCTCGAATTATTATATCTTTACATTTATTGAAAATTTCATTGCAATATTCAATTCGAGAAATTTTGTGATATGACTACAAGAGGGAATTAACACTATTACTATCAATCCCTCACCATTATGCCCTGAGGAAATAATATATGGCATTATACTGCAGAAACCATAAGTATAATACTTACATTATTCAATAGTCGTGTGAATAAAGACTGTTTAATTTGAATTATGCCAGAGCACTCCACGTACCCTAAGCATGTTTATCATATCGGTATGGAAATCTACGAGAGTAGTAAAAATAAAAGTGAACCAATTTGCAATTTCAGTAACGAAATGAATTAAATACCTTATCGTCTGTTACTGTTTATTTATTCGTGTTAGAAGTGGTGGAAGCGTTAAGAGACTACAACAGAGTGGATGAACAAATTGATCAAGATTGTACGAAATAACTTCAGAGAAAGAGTTGATGATAAATTCATTTCATATTGTAACATTTTTTGGATTGAGTTATATTTCTCAGACAAGAATGATATAGTACATAACAAGAAAATTTCAGTATGAAGATTTGGTCAAAATCATCAATAATCAAATTATCAAAGTATTTTTCTGTTGGGTCCGTATATTTCAGTCAAAATAATTGTAACAAATTTATGCTCAAGTTTCAAAACATTATTGTGCCCTATAATTAGTTCACCAAAAAATATGTATTATAAAAGATCCATTTATCCAATTGGTGATTTGAATGCAGCTACCACCACATCACTATGCTTACTCCGTTATGAAGAAACACCGCATGTTACAAAATGGTTCGACTTTATGGAATATGCAGAGAACCTCTTGGGAAAATCAAAGACGATGAGGTAGATACTTTCATTACCATTGTAAATCAGTAATGGTTGTGTTGGACACTGTGGTGTCAGCCCTTCTTTGAGTTTCATTGGTATAAAAAGCATCGAGTTATCCTCACTTTGAGTTTTATATGGGGTACATGTTTATGGCATTATAGTCTACACTCATTAGATTCTGATTTCCTGCTCTGATGAAGAGTTCTGTTTTCTGCAAAACTGTGAACTGAACAGGAAGAGACTCCTAATGAATCATTGACAAGAGGAAAGCTGTCAGAACATATTCTTGAGGACCTTCACCAGCGTTTTACTCGATAATAGAACGCAAACTGAAGGCAAACTATGCTCATTCACCCAAATAATACTTTAAACAACCATGAATCAATGAGGAAAAGTAATCTCAGAAACAATCTCCATTAATCTTCTACTTTTTGGGAAGACGGGAGTCCTCGAAGGTTTTTGATCCTTCTATATAAAAATATAAACACCTCACGAGGAAAAGGTGAAAAAAGTGAGTTGCCTATATATCTGGTGAATTATAACTTCTTTCAGACTATCTAAAAATTAAATGGCATTAACAGGAGAGTCTGTGGAACATATGAAATTGAATCATCTCCTGAACATTTCGTTCGGAAAGATTCGATTAGAGTTGTAATAACTACAGAAAAAAGTACTTGTACGTTCTTGAGCCACAATAAACTTCACAGGGTTGCAGTGGAGGAAGACCCACTCACATTGAATCTAACCTAACTTACACTGCTTGGGGTCGGCCAGCTATTTGATATCGTTTCAAAGACGTTATGACTTTCTATAGCTCACACGGAAATGCGAAAAAAAAATGGCGAAGCAAACATGCCAAGAAGCCTCGTTATCGTATCAGAGATACAAGAGAAATTTGAAAAGAAATTTTGAAGGTGTCTTCCTTTCTTGAAAACGAAATCAACTGAAATAGAGAGAGATATTTGATTCAAGGAGATCAATATAATATGGTTGTACTGTATATCGAGACCAAACCACTCTTATTAAAAGGATTCATTGTGGTGGATCATTTCCTCATATGAATGTATATGGAAGAGAGAAAAGAAGGTATGTCAACAAACAACACATTGTTCATTAGTTCAGTAAAAATAACTCATTTGTGCAGTGATGGTCTTTAAACGGTGTGGAGATCACGGTTTTATCTTCACTCAATTTTATTTTGTAGACATGCTGATCGGTGAAGAGAACATCGGGCAGTGATAACTATAAATTCGGAGCATTTGACCGTTTTTTATCCATACATAAAAAATATATGTGATCACAAAAGAGTGCTTCTCATGATCATGATCTGTTCGAAATAGTTATTTGTGTTCCATTGCTGTTCAACATAGAAAAGTAATGATTTTCATCTCATATATTCGTCCTCTACCTAAAATAGCTTCTGAAAAATTCCAATAGCGTATGTATGCTACTCAGAAATGAAAATACAATCGACTCATGGCATGCAAAGGGGGGTCCACCAAAAAAGCAGGCCAGAAGTATTAACGCGCTCGAGTGTCTCTAGTTTGTTTGAGGAAACCAAAAAAAATCCCGAGAAAAAATTAAATGACTATATTACTTGAATACTCCCTTATTACATTTTGGATTTTTGAATTTATTTCTTCTTTTGAGTCGAATAAGAAAATGTCAGATAATATTTTTATTGAAACTTCAACCTTCTATCAAAATACTAAGATTTCAAAATATTGAGTTTTTTTGGCATTTCTAGAAAGGTTATCATATAAGAATAATTCAATAAAAGTGATAATAATGAGGGTTATAATACTAATAATGACCTCTTGTTATTTTCGGTGATATCCTGGCTTGATGGCCGGTACCTCGTGTTTTGAGTGCTTAGCTTTGTTCACTTCAGCGGTGTCATAGTTGAAACTCGACAACTCTGATGAATTATTGGGTAATACTATGGGTATATGTATGCTGCAAGTTTTGTATACTACGAGATTCCATTGGTAATATCTTCCAAAGCTGATGGCAAATTTTGTTAAATGTTGAAAAGAAGTTAATGGAATTTGCGAGCTGAATTAAACAGCCGAATTGGTAAAAAATAGACCATACTTTTGCTGTCGAATCTACCGTATTCAGAGAATATCACAATACATTCTTCATATGGGTCTATTCGAAAGACAACATAATGAGGTCATCTTCCGGTAACGGACCAGTAGCCACGGAAGAAACTCCAGAACTTCTTCCTTCTCGATTTCTGTAATAAGACATAAGCAAGTCCACCTAATGAACACCAAACGGATCACCTGAAATCGACTAACGATTTCGTAACCTCCTGTAAACACCTAATCTCCTTAGTAATACGCTAATCGCTCGGGTGTCTTGACCTCGCGCCTTATAATCTTCGCAGTTGCCGCTACGTAGAACAACGCAAGCGGCGTGGAACTTTTACTTTCCGCCTTTCGACCATTTCATCAATGTAACAACGGTATTCCACTAAGACAGTTTGCGCAGGGATACCCGACTTACTTTTATCCAAGTATAACAGCTGAATTGTACAATGACGAATTTTGTATCTGTCATTATTGGAGTGGCAAGTCTCAAGCGCGTGTGAATCGTGTAAAATTCATGGTTGTTATTCTGTTTTATCATTAATTTTGCGTCTTTACGATGGAGGATCGCACCTTCCTTGGCGTGGATCTCAGTACCCAGCAGGTGAGTGATTCTTGGTAGAGTCTGTGACTGTACAGTGGTCTATTTTTGGATGTTATCGCTGTGCAAGTTACCATGTAAATTCTAATAATTTGATTTGTATGTATATGGTCTAGGCGCAAGCGCGAGTTTGTGGGTGGTGTGAGTCGTACACATAATTTGACTCCAATTCATGAATTGTTCCGTGGAATGTGGAATCGTGGAAAGGAGCAAGATAGGACTTGAGAACATTGTTGCCACAGTTCGGATTATTAGGGAATGCTGGATATTTTCATTCTCTAATTATTCATCGAGTACTACCAGATGATTACATTAAATATAATGTTGAACTAAGGAAATTGAAGTAGGTACTTTTTATTCTCGAACATTTTCCAATAAACGCACGCCTCTCGAAATATAATCAATCAAAAGTCGAAAAATTATGATATATAACTATTTGCGAGATATTAACTGCTACCAAATATTTTTCATCGGTCCTAAGCACGAAATGTTCACTGAGAGTCATATTTTTGAACCATTAAAAATATCTGGTAGAAGTCGTGAAGATAAGGGTCTTGAAAATGAAAAATTTTGAGCATTTTTTACATTTAACAACTTTTTTATTCATGAAGCAGACGCGAAATCGGAAGATAACATACTAACACATAAAAAATCCTGCTGAACGGTCAGACATATTTTGAGTTCTTGAATTGACCGTATTTTTCCAATTATTCTAGCAACTATTGAGAAGCTCATCTTTTTCTCCTTTTACTATTTTTTATACACTTACAATTTTATTATGCTATTGAAACATACTTCTCGAAACCCAATACTGATATTTTCTGTGAAAATGTTGAAAAGTTTTATGATCCACTCAATTTCATCCAATACCATATTTTCACATCACCCAAATGAAAACTGTATATAAAAACGATGTAATTTTATGTGACGTTACTGGCCTTGTTCTGACTGCAAGGAACAAAGCATATGCAACCAATTGGGGACGGAACGGCTTTTATTCCCTCCAACTGATTCATGGGATATTCGGAAATTGATTTTACATTACGTGATAAACTCTATAAAATGAATATGAATTTGGCTATATCGAGTTCTAAGTACTTATTTGAGTTTGCTCTGTGTTGAATCAAATATAACAGTTTTCAGAGCGCCATCACAAAACCACATAAAAATGACAACTATATATAGAATTCTCCAGTATTCTTCAAAACAGTTCATTTTGGTAAACTCAAGCTATCATGCTCTGAGATATGTAGAAGTGAACCTAATTTCGTTATCCATATAATGAATAATGAACCAAGCCTTACCATTTGATTTTCATATCAATCAGGTCGAGGAATTCACATTATTAGGGACATATACGTTATATATTTCGGTTGATAACGGACGATTAAGATAAGATAATACTTATTTATGGTACTAGTGTGTAACTCACTAGTGAGTTATGGATTATAACACACTATATTGTCAAAATGGTTAAGGCTTTCGCGGCCGAGGTTATTAGTATAACTACTTTTCTTCGGGCTAGAAGGGCGTCGTTCCGATGATTTCAAGTCATCGGAAATGAGTAAGCCTCTGAAGAAGCTGGCCACTCGCGCTAGCGAAACGTCAGGAAGAAATTCCAAAGAACGACGGCCTTCAAGCCCGAAGAAAAGTAGTTATACACTATATTGTGTTATTTGATAGTTTACTTGTTTAAAATGACATCAATAATGCCAGTCATAACTGTCATGTGTTGGATAAATTCCATTATTTTATTGAAGGCTTTCAACTGTTCTGGTGATTGGTCATATATCCTATAAATTAAAAAGTCTGTAGGAATTTATTAACGTTTTTTTATCGTTCAACTCCAGTTTATATTCACTTTCGTTCTTCTCCAAGTACGCTTATACTCAGCCGCCATTTTGCTGTATAGTTAAAAAGATAATTTTATGTTATATAGAATGGTTTACAAAAATATACAGAGCATAAAAAATAGTCATTTCATTTCCATCGGTCGAACAGCATTGCTCGACCAGATCCCTTGTTGGTCTTTCTGGTGAGCGAGATTTTTTCTACAAATTGCTCTCTATTCTTGCTTTTACGTATAGATATTTGATTCAACTTTCATATGCTAGGTATACAAAATGGGGCAACAGAAAGTGATTCCTTTGTAACTCTTTCTTCATGTTTGCGAATGAAGCAAACGTCTTTGAATGATATATCCGTACCTATCAACAGAGTGGTTTTGAAAAAAAAAGGTTCAGCTTCTTTCATAGAAGTTGTAATTTCTATTTTTCGAATCGGAGAAGAAAGCCAAAAAATAATTTCCCAAACTCCATTCCACAAAAATACAGAAATTTCTAACTCGACGGCTGTTTGTATTCTGTTTTTCCAGCGTTTGTTCTTTCAGCACGAGATGGTGGAGATTCAGAAGTTAAGTTTTCACCCCAAAGGTGAATTCAAATTCTGGTTCATGCTGAGAATCGCATGTTGGAAGATAAGACATCGTTGAGTATGAAATCTATAAAAATTTCACCCTCATTTTAGATCGCTAACCAGTATACAGCCAAGTAGATAATAAAATTTCGAAAAACTCTATAATGAGTTTGAACAATTCGATATGACCTCAAGTATATGAACAATTTCCTAATGGCAACACTGGATCTGAGGCCTCTTTATGATTCATATCTACACATGACATCATAATGTTTTCTGTTTACCTATATAAATGCCTGGATTCATTTTATGAAGAGCGGAATTATCATTCACAATCTACAAAAAGAGCTATACAAATTCTAACCTTCGCACTGGGGCTTTGGTATTGAAAAAAGGCACAGAGGTCAATTTAAAGCAAAATGACCAAAACATTTTTGTTGGTTATCGTCCTCCTAGGAATTGTGAGAGCATGGTCTAACGTTTAAACGTGCGATTCTCAGCCGCACACACCAATCATTAGGGTATATGTGCCTCCCATATCAAACGATTGCTTGAAGCATGGCATCCACGGGTGTCACATCAAGTCAAATCAATTGATTCTGAAAACGTATTTGTATTAACTCAGACCGTTTCTTTATGGCGAGTTCTCTCCTTTATGATGGATTTTTACCACTCAAGGCACTGATGGCCTTGTTGTTGGCAGCTTGGACTCTCCACGTGTTGAATCGTTTAGGTATATACTTATCATGAAATTTGCTCGGAAAGTTGGAACTCACAATTGACTAATCCTTATCTAATTTTAACATTTTTCGCTTCATCCGATTTACACTAATATCTGTAATAATTGGAGTTTTTTTTATATAAATATAGATAAAATACTTGTATATATCATCGGACTTTGGAGAGAAGACGGGTTATATGGTTTGAATAATTATATTTATGACATTCTTGTCCAAATTGGGGTAATAATGAATAAAAGTAAATGATTCATAGGTAAAAAATTCTGATGAGCGACCCCCCAAAGTCTTAACTGATTCCAGAAGGAATACTCAGAACCAAGCAGACCATCTATTTTGATGTTCAGAGCAATAGTGCGTCCATATCAGCATTTCGTACCGATAAATACGAAGAAATATCCAGCTTTAGCGGTTCATCAGTTCAGTTGACTCGACAAATTCCCATTATTTTGTTGTGTGTCTTCGAGGACATGCAGTAGGTTGGAATTGTGACGGTTGACTTTCATATGCCTCCTGGTTTACAAAAAAAAACACTATTTTGAGCGGAACGGTCGGAAAATAAGACGAAGTCGGCAAAACACTTTACCCCTCTCTTGGCACTTTCCGACTCCGTTTCTTTTTATTCGAAACGTGATCCTGTCCATCGGAGTTCGTGAATTTAGCTAACATATACTCACCAAAGATGCAAAAGACGAGCTATCTCCGTCAGTTATTACACTCAAACTCAAGGCCAAACGAACAGGAAAAAATCAGGCACTCAGCTTCTCCCAAGAAATATACAAACTTCTTCAATAACTGAGAAACTGATTAAAAAAATATGTTTCCGTTTTATTAGCTATTTTCTACAGGATTCAGCGTTCTCGTCGCTCAATGCCATGTCCATTTTTATTGTCGAATATGCCGTTGATATTTCAGTTAGGAATCCAAACTTTGCACATTTGCACCCGAGTTTGCACCAATCTGCGTGAAACATACCGAAAATTCCTGAGACAACACATTTATTGAAACTAAAGAAGTTGAATTGTGAATCCTTTCACCCTCTACGTAGGCAAATTATATTTACAAAGAAAAACATATTGAAATTTGTGGAAACATAATGAAAGTTTAGTTTGGAATTATTCTCACTTAATATCACAAGAGCTTAAATTATTTCCAGGAATAATTTAAGTTTGCGTGGTATTCGGTAAGAAAATATCACGCCATAATTTGAAAAAAAATTATTAATGCAACCTGAAATTTTAAATTAATTTCTCTGATTGTCGAGTTGGTCAGAAATTACCAACTTTTGTTGCACCGAATGCTAAAACTCAGGTGGGTACTAGCTCAGTCTATCGCCCTTTCATAATTTTAGGTCACTAAAGTTGGTAGAAATGTATTTTTCGTTGAAGTAATCCATAACACTCCTTATGTAATATCAACATGGTTTGTTGCAGTAGGTGGCTGTGATAAATAGGCGGCCATGCTTTTGCTACCTGACGTTTGTTTATATTGGTAAACTACATTGAGTTTCAGTATAGTCAATTTAATATTCCAAAGATTTACAGTAATCGAAATAATTTTTTCCGTAATCGAGTGAAAATATCGTTAACTCTGACGAAATGCCACCAAAAGACATTGAAGAAAACAAGAAGGAAGTGTCGGTCCATTGTGAAACTCACTACAATAATTGTAATTTCTCTAGTAGGGCTGAGCATTTCCTATTATACAAACGCGACTTTTAGCAATGTCTTGAATGATTTCAAATATGCTGCACAGTGCTTCATTCTTTCTAGAAGCATGAATTGATTTTGTGATTATCTTCTTCCTTTTTTTGTACATCATATTCCTCATCTGGGTTATCGACATCACTGCAAGAAGTTTTGTTTGTTAGTAAAGTTTGAAATCACCACTTTATTTCTTTTCTTGTTACTTTTATCCCAATTTGCATATCAAGGAAACAGGTTGATTTACGGCCAGTTGCACCGCTTTTCTTAAGTTGTGCTTTATCTGACTTTGTTGCCAATCAGCTTCCTTGTTCCAAGCTTAGTTGAATCTCTGCTAAGTTGAAGCGGTGCAACTGGCCCTGGGTCATAGTAATTTGAGTATAATGAAGTCAAATAATATGGGATAGTTTTGAATTTTTCAGATTCAAAATGCGTATTAGGTAGGATGGCACAATGTTCCAGTTAGAACCTAACGTCGAGCTAGTGAGACTGGTGGCCATACTATATTTGAAACTGTCTCTTATTACTTTTTCCTAAAAAAAATCCTTCGAGTCGTTTGAACATGAATAATCCTTCTCCATATTCGTTTGAAAATTCGTTGAATATTAAAGCAAATTTGGTGTTAGTCACTTCCGGAAGATAATTGCTCTGTGACATTTTTATCGTTTAAATGCTCAAAAACTTTTCTGTTCTAGCTGAAAGCTGCTGTTTGTAATGACAGACTCGAAATCGTTTATGAGGAGGCAGTCACCTTCGAAACGGACTTACCTGAATTCAGGACTCAAGGAGGAGCCCTAATCGATAAAGTCGATTCCAGAAACGTCAAGGCACCGGTTTTGATGTGGGTCAAAGCACTGGATATCCTCATGGACAGACTGACAGTTGCAGGAGTTGATTTTAGTAAGATTGCTGCTGTTTCAGGAACGGCACAGGTAAGACAAATTCATTTCTTCCGAATTCTGGAATACTGAATGAGATTTTTCCAAATTGATATGGATGTCAAAACGACCTCGTTTTCGAAATGATCAAGAAAAAATTCACAACAATATTTTCCGTATCCTATTAATATCTGGGCTCGTTATTTTCAGTTTTCAACTACCTATAAAATTCTAACATAAGGCTAAATGTGTCCATATTTTGCCTTCTTGAACTCTCAAATCATTGATATCAAGGCTCAAACACAAATATGGATGAACTGAATAAGGGTGAGAGTAAAATTGATCGTGTGATATTTGGTTAGCAGAAACATTTCGGTGGGTCGAACCCCCATGAACCCCTCTGGGTACGTCCATGATCCAACTGACATTATTAAAACACCTTTGGTGTTTGTATCAAATGATGAAAACACCAAAATAATGAATTTAAGAAATAGCTTGCATTTAACACGATAAAAAAATGTATTTTGTATAACACACCATTATACATTCGATTCATGAAACGACTTTCCAATTGTTGGTTGGGATCAACCCTGTACTGATTATGGGACAATAAGCTTGAAACCGGTATAAAAGTGTGCCCATCCTAATATCAGAAAATAGATTCTGGCACTTGTAACTAGAAACACTGAAAGGAATGTCCTCTGTGAATGATCCTGCACTGAGGTCTGAAGGATATAATTCAGTACCTCCGTGTATTAACCAGGAGAACAGTTGTTTTCTGACAGATGTGAGTTCATCAATTTACTGTGTATGTATTTCAGACTGGCTTGAATGTATCGTTCATTCCCAATTTGTTGATGGATCGCCAGTCTTCAGGTATGACTCTATGAGTATACAGATGTGAAAATAATTATCGATTCATGCAAAATCAATGTAGAATGAACAAGGCAACAGTCGTACAGGTTACAATTAGGGGATTCGCTCTCTACGGAACAGCAACTATTCAATTGTACTACCGTGTAACCTACACTACTTTTTTACGCGGAAAACAAATATGAGGGAAACCGATGAAAATAGAGTAGTTTAATCGTATATTTAAAAGTACGTCGCTACCAAATCTTGAATTTTTAGCTGGTCCACTGTGATTTCTGGCTGGCTCAAGTTTGCATTGAAAGTCTCAAACAGATGTTCGTTTCCACATCCTTATAAGCCGTTTAGCTTCTCGAACTACATTGGGGATTTTTCTTTTCGATGAAGAGGCATAATATCTTGATGGTTCTTCCACGAAATTAAGATCATTTCATCGGAGTTGGCTTCTCCAGAAGGTCTTGACATATCCAAAAAATTTATATCTCTCAAAAAATATACCATAAGAAATGTTGAAATGTTGAACCAAGGCGACCTACGATCATCCTAAATTCAGTCAAGTTGAATATCTTGTAGGTTAGAAACTTGTACTTCCGTGGCTAATGTCACGACAGATCATGGATTTGATATGAGAGACACCTGTGAAAAAACATTCAATTATTAATAACATATTTTAATAGCTGATTTATTTTTCTTTCTCATGGATACTGAGTCCAAATATAATTTTCAGCAACACGGATCTGTATATTGGCAGAATGGCGCGAACGATACATTGAAAAATTTGAAACCGGGGGATTTCCTTCATTCGCAGCTAGCCCATTCCTTCTCCATAGCGAACAGTCCCATATGGATGGATGCGAGTACCTCGAAGCAGTGCAAACAACTAGAAGATGCCGTCGGTGGTTCGATAGTGAGTGTGCAAAACAAATTCAATGTAAAAGGAAGTCGTGTCAGTCAGTCAGTTACACTATTTATAACTCAAGAACGGCTGAACCTAAGGTGGCTATATACTGGTGCTTTCAGTGTTGCGATATTGTTACAGACAAAACTGTAGACAGGGTGTATTTGTTCAAAATTACGCCTCATGGGTGCGCTTGTGGTTGAAATTTCCGAGGAAATTTCTAAAAATATTCGAGACCACTCGATCCATGGAACAGGTTGTTGCCAATACAGAACAATTTTGGTTAGAACAGAGAATAGAACTCGCGATCAATCTGACGTTTGATGAAAACAAACTTCATGTTCAATGACCTACCTCCAAGAATAACCTCACGTTCTAGTATATTCAATAACCACTTAAAAATTTCGTAGTGATCACAAAAAAACACAAGAGAAGTTTGCTGTCAACAACATTCTAGAGTGTGCACGCGTTCTGAATATTCTATAAATGCAGTGATATGTGTTTTAGATATTTTCAGTTAACCAAAAGATTATAAAAAATAATAATGATATCACTCATCAGACAAAAGGCATTTTCTCACTTCTCATATCCATAAAATTTCATCACAATTCTCATTTCTATTCGTTCACGCTTAACGTGAATAATATTCCTCTGAATTGTGATACTACTTCTAAATCGAGCTTTTGAATTGAGATCACAATATCATATTGCTCAAATGAAAATATCAACAATCAACTAATTTTTTCAGCACATAGACCAGAATTCGCAACGACATAGCCACTTGGCAACACAGGACGTGCACATGACTGCCTTCTCAACTGCGAGAGTGACGTTACCTGGCGAATTTTTTGAGTTATTACTACACGGTTTACGTCATCAATTCTTGATGAAGTAGGCGAGATCGGTCGTCTGATTTGCTGACAATCTTTTATATGGAGTGAAAACACCAGTATATAGCCACCTTAGCTGAACGATTTGGCTGAATATTTCCCTCATATATAAAATGTCCATAAGAGCAATGCAATTATCGAAAACTTACAGCGGTAATTGCATTGTATCAAGTCACCATAACAACACATTTGAAACCGTATCGCTAGACGTCAGTAAACAACACAAATAAATGTCAGATAGACTTCAAAAATAGAAAAACATTTCGCGTTTAGGTGAGTACTCCATGCAATCTATAGAGGAAAGTATAAATGAACAAAAAATAACATTTCTTTGAGAATTTTTTTATTCGTGAAATATTCCAATGAATTACATTCGTGCATAAAAATGACCAGATAATTTTGGATTCAAGCGTGATATCTTGTACAAATTGCATTCGGTTATTTTCATATTTTGTCAAGATATGAAAATAAATTTAGATATCACGTTTTCTTGCAAAATTATCGGTAATTATGCAGAAAATTGGGGGGGAGGTAGCTTAGAACCAGGAGACGGACATGGGATACTTTTTATTCCGCTTAACCGTATTTTCCTGAATTCCATCCCTAAGGGGGTGAAAAATCTGATCAAAATTTGTATAGGACAACGTGATTTCTAGGTCCAATCTTCTTCAAATTTTGCAAAAATATTCTTTAATAGAATAGATGTGAGACGTGGTCGGTGATTTATCGAAATTAATCACCTAACGGTGTTGAAAAGGGGTAGAAAGTTATTTTAGGGGTTAATCAACGCACAGCCTAAACCACTGATTGTTGAGATCTGAAACTTGTAGGGTGTATTCTTTGCATAACGTAGGCATCCGATAAAAAATATTTTTCCGAAATTCCCCTCCTAAGGGGGTGAGAAACGGGGTCAATTTTTTTTATGGTCCAATCTACTTCAAATCTTTCAGAGATATTCTTCAACAGAATTGATGGAAGACGTCATTGCCTAAGGGGTTCATAACATTTTAGACTTCTTTCAAACGCTCTTTCGAATGCGCCCAGAAAGTAGAGCTGTGATGAGCCTGATTAAACTTAGTACTAAGAACTACACAATGAAATTGCACCACAAAAAAAATTAACGTTCAACGAAGTGAGTACGGGTCAGCTGGTGAGGAAATAAACAATCCAACCAAAAGATTTTTCAATTTACTAGCAAACTCGCCGTAGACAGAAAAAGTGCTGAGTATACATAATTTCAGTCCTCTCAATAATATTGGCATTAAAAATAATTCTAGTTTGCTCATGAATATAAAATTCTAAATACGTTTACTTGAACTGCCGGGAAACTACTAGGATAAAAATGGTGTATTAGCGATTTCGTACACAGCCTCATCTTTTTCTGCAAGTAGTCCGAAGACGAGTTTCGTTCGCGGTGGGTCATTGTAACGGCTTTGCCGTACGATTTGTCGGCTGTTAGAGGTCTCCTATACTTGGTGTAGTAGGAGTTTGGGTCTTTGATCATCCATCAGATGGCGTTTCACCTTAAGGATTCAAACCATCTGCACCAGATTCATACTTTTGTTTCGTAAAGAACTGACTGTTCGAAATGTTATGTGTTCGAGTGTTTGCAAGTCCAGCCGAGTGTCACTGAGGAGGCATATGGCAGGTCGAAATAGCTGTCTAGCATTGGATGAGGTCTACATCATCTGCACCAGATTGTATAACTACGTAAATGTGTACACGTTAGCGGGGTGTGAACACTACCCAAATTTCGATTTGATCTAAATACTTCTTCTGAATGGGAAACTCAAATATGGCAATCAATTCAGAACCAGAAGTAGAAATTCTGGTCAATTTCGTAGATTATTCATGTTTCGAAGATTATTTTAATGCTAATACTTCCATTTCCTTCATGAACTTCAATTGATGGAGGGCTTTAGTACCTTTCAATGATATTTTCATAAAGTGGCGGTATCTTTGCTTGTTTCTGTGAGGTTTTTGCAACATTTTCTTGTTTTGTAGAAACTGGCAGAAATCACAGGTTCCAGAGCTTACGAAAGATTCACAGGATCCCAGATAGCAAAAATGTATCAAACTAAACCAGATGCATATAAAATTACAGAGGTAAGTACTGGGAATATAACTCGACGATAACTCGTTCTCAACCATATTTTAAAAGTTTTTTTGTATTCTCGAGGTGAAAAAAATCTATATTTTCGTCGGATTTGATATTCCTCAGTTTGCTGTTACGAAACGAAACAAAACAACAAAACTAACTTCGCCGTCGCATAAGTAATTTCCATTTCTTCTTGGTGATCACGTACACAAAAACCTTGATGCTTCTCAACAAACTCATTATTGATATGGGTGGGCTTCTAAATGGGTTTTCCGTTAACTAGTCTTCCTTTCACGAAATCTGCTTTGATTTTCTAGTCAGAATTTCAGACCAGGGGCTATATATGTTCCTGGATTGAAAATAATACTTCATCTATCTTATGCTGCAGTTCAATATATATTCATTCCATAATAAGCGCTCTAAGTCATTCTGTTCGAATGGAAGCAAACTGTAGAATGCATTTGTCATAATGTGAGTCAGTAAGTTAGTTACAAGCACCTCAAGAGCATGATAAAAATGCGCCACCTTCCGACTAAAGTGCTTTATGCACCACTATCAGTTACCCCAAGTACAGAACTTAACCATTTTTTGGAGGGATTATTTTTTTACTTGTCGAAATGTGACGTTTTTGGCATTTCAACCAATAGTAGCGGGTTATTCTATGGTTATTCTGGCCAATCATTCGGTATTATACTGATAAAACTGCCATAAAACGTTGTTTACCTTTGCCAAAACTATAAGGTTTACTGCGTCGATTCTATTGAACTGGCTCATATTTATATGAAATCATGAATGAAGAGTTACCTTATTATTAATAGTCATTCACTTTTCACTTTTTCAGCATGATAATAACATAAACAACACATTTCAATGAACACTCAAACACGTAAATAGCTCATAACCCCAACTTTATGACAGATATAGCGAACGACCGATTCAAATATTCAAGGTTTCCTTAACTCAAATGAAGATGGCGTACAATTAGTTTTTATTAAATACAATTCATTTTTTGTTGTATGAGAAGAAACCGTTGTATGAAGATATTGATACAAGGACATAACGAATGATTTTATGTTCCTTCTAGCGCGATTTTCATTTCATAAGAAATTTTCATTAATCAACCTTGTACAATGAGAGGTGTGACGCCATCTCTTGGTATCGTCGACAAGCATTATCATATGCACTCCGTAAGCATCATATCTCTTCTGGATCATAGAGGGCATACATCGTTTGACATTTCAAATTTGTAAAATTTTCACCTATTCTCCTTTCCTTCTGATGTAAATGAAATACTGATCAATTAAATTGTTCTTCCTTCTATTTGTTCAAAAAATAATCTCTCCAAATACAACTCGTTCTTCAAATTTAATAAGATAAATTATCATTTTCGAAACACTCAAGCTTTTTTATTTTGAGGCAAAAGCATTCAAACAAACCGAATTAGATAAAATCACTCGTCCTACGGACTCGTGATTTTATCAATCGGTTTGTTTTCATACTTTTGCCAAATAAAAAAGTTTTTGTGGAAAATGAAAATTTATCGATTAAATTTGAAGGACTCGTGGTATTAACTTTGAAAAAATTTGTTTTATGAAAGTTTGTATCAGCTTCGTTTCCAATCAAAAATATAGTAAATGATGTTTTGAACAATAAATTGATGAATTCGCCCTTCTATGTGGTAGGAAGGTCATAATGGAAAAAGAGAAATGAACCTTCCTGTTTTTATACCAATTCCACTTGTAACTATCGTTACTGCAGGTTCGTCTTATATGCTACAATAATTATAGCAGCTTTGTTTTCCAGAGGATTTCCCTAATCAGTAGTTTTCTGTGCTCCCTCTTCCTAGGAGAAATTGCTCCAATCGACATATCAGATGGTTCTGGCATGAATTTGATGGATATTCATACGAAAAAATGGAATGAAACATTACTCAACGCTTGTGGACCTAATCTTGCAGAAAGATTGGGGGAACCAGTTCCATCATACACAAACATAGGGCCTATCTCAAAATATTACGTGGAAAGATATAATTTCAACCCAAATTGTAGGGTGATTGCACACACTGGAGACAACCCTGCGTCTTTGATAGGTGAGTAAATTTCGAGAATTCCTATATAGAGCGGTAAATGATAATAGGTAAAAGCTATTTTATCACAAATTTTGCTCTCATATAGTGATTTTCTGCAGTTGAGGCCGACTCTCATTAGAAGCCTTCCGGAAATTATCTTAAAAAACCAACTCAAATTTTGTTAATAAGTGAAATATAGCAAATCCAATCAAGTTTAAGTGGACGATGTATAGCTTTTACGATTGTACATAGAGATATAGGATTGTTGAGCCAACCATAGGGAAATATTATTCAAAATGATGTATACCGCTGATAGATGGCATTAGTGAGTTCGTTTGTCAATTATATCTTCTCTTATATTTTTCTTACACAGGACGTAGCGTATACGTGTTGCCAGAAGATGGTGATCAATTCAGAATGAGAATTTAAATTTTTTCATCATTGTTGTATATCATTCATATTTTGGAGATTATTGAGATTAATTTCACTGTTTAGACTTTAGACATAGTCAGTCAATGTCTTTGTTAAAAGGATTTGAAGCGTTCCTGTTTCATCATCTACATGTTCAACTTATCCAATCCATCTTGGCAAAGAACTAATGACTTATATCTAGGAATTTCTGTGAAGTGTAGTAAGATAAAATCACACCTATAATAATATGTGTCCACTGTGTCGAAATTTATTCCTAGTAGGTGTTTTTCTTTCGTCATGGTCAGGCCAGGATGTAGAATTTCGTTAATTTGACAACGCCTGATAGAATTTCCTTCTCCGAATGGTAAAGTAGGTGCAGATTTCTGTGTGTCAATTTGACTGATATATTGATAAAAATGTAATGGAGCTTCACAATAAAGTTGACAATAGAAGCATTGTATATAGACTACCTAGTAGGCTAACGCTAATGTATTTACCGTTGGATTCAGTGTTGCCAATGGATGATGACAAAATTATCCGCCACCCTCCTCGAAAAGATGCGATTTTCTACGATTGGATGCGAAATTTTAGTAATCTCGCGTTCAGGAAGTAAACAATGTTGAAACTTGAATCAGCGCCTTTGGTCTTGATCAGTGCTGCCGTTTGGTTACAATACCGCATTAGGAACATATTTGTATTTGTTAGGAAAGAAACAATAGGAAAAAAATTCAAAGAGGACCAACGTTCATATATAGGAAAGTTACGAAATGTCATCATATCGATCCCTCCATATTGCGGGGGCGTCAATGAGGTTAAGGTGGAATTCCACGATATACTAATTTGCAAGTGGATTTCAGTTTCTGGTATCTGATTGGTAGATACAACAGATAGCAAAAAAATACCTGCTTTCCTAATAAGATCTATGAATATTCGAGTATATTGAAAATCTAACTTCATGGTGTTCAATACTGAATGTCAGTTGAGAAAAAGTGTGGATATACCCTTCGTATTTGTGTTTGGTGTTGGTTTGACAGATAATTAAACTCGATTTGATCTCGATATATGTGAAAATTGAAAACGAAAGCAAATGAAAAATTGATGAATGTATATGGTTGGTGAAAATCCGAAAGGAATACCTGTGTTTTAAAAAAAAGTGGGACTGTTCCTCATGCAGCAAGAAAGTTTGCCAGAGTATGATAATTACTCCTTTATGAAATGGAAAGTATTTGGGTTTACCAGTCGTTCAAGGATCTTTTTCCGAGGCCAAGAAAATGTTTGAGCTTTGTATTATACTTTGAACGTTATCTACGTCTTCTGATGTACCTATAGTGTTAAATTTATATAGGAATCCAAATGAACTTATGAACAAAATGCCTCTTCAAAGATATCGCTTTGTAATCATGCAACCAATTGTGATATAGTCCATTCATACAAAATGAGTACCATGATTATTCGTGAATGAAATCATGGTGTATTTGAAAATAGTATTACTAAAGAAACTGATGGGAAATTTATTAGGACTAGTGCTTGAACGTGAAAAGTGAAGGCTGAACTTCTCATTACTCAAAACTGCTGCATAAATCATTAGTTGTCAGTTTCTGATATCAATATATGAACAATTGAATTGTAGCAGTGGAAAGGTAAAGGAAATTTCTTTCGCAATAACCAAGATCAAAATTCATTCACTTTATGACTTTTTTGGATATATTTCTTATTTAAATTCTTTCACATATTTCAATTCATTTTTTTAGTATTATTAGTATTATCATTCAATTAAAGCTGTTTAGGCTATTATACCAAGTTCAATATGAGTAAATACAGTTTACATTATGAAAGTTAGAACCAGTGTGTTATTTTCTAGTCATATCTTCTCAAAAAAACATTCAATTTAATTTCAAGTTATTATAGCGGGTAGTGCTTGTGTCATGGTCAGAAAGATCTAAGATCAATTTTCCAATGAAAGTTTTCCTTTGGAAAATTATCTGGCATATTGATTCAGAATTCTGTCATGTTTTATAATCGACATAACTATATATAAAACAAATATATATATATATATATATATATATATATATATATATATACACCTTATTTCGTGGGGATTCAAACTCACAAAAATACAGTTCAAGCGTTTATTGGTTCTTAAAAGATCTAACAGAATATAACAGAACAAGACAGTAAAATCTGATAAAAAATGTATAAATATAAATAAATGTATAGGTCAGTATGAAAAATAGTTGAAAAACTTTCAGAATTGACTTCTCCAAGCATTATAGTTGAGTACAAAACAAATAGGAACATCCAAAATATCTTAAGAACAAGCCATCTCAGAACTTATCAGGTCTAATTTGAAAGAAAACTCACATCATATGCAAATTATAAACTAAGAATTGACTACCACACAAATACTAAAATACAAAAATTATCATGCTTTTTATTGTTAACAAACCCCATTGCCACAAAACAAGTCAGTCATCGGAGTGAATTCCAAGATGAATGAAACTCTGAAGAAGCCACACGAGCCAGCGAAACGTCAGGAAGAAATTCCAGAAAACGGCGGCCTTCAAACCCGAATAAAAGTAGTGATACTGAAAACCTCGGCCGCGAAAGCCTTAACTATTTTGTCACAAGTCAATATGATGTATTTCCGAAACTGTACGAAAGTATAAATCTAAAGAATTATATTATTTACTGAATGAACAGAAGCAAGTCATTGTTAGAATTTAAAAATACTAACACTCTTCGATGATGAAATCTCAAACTCAGAGTCAGGTTCAGGTATGCTGTGGGCTGCGACAACGCAAAAAATCTTTTACTTTTACAACGGAGTAACAAAGACACGAGACAGAGGCAATCAGGAATCAGCCACATAAAACATAAATGTTTGTGTGTTCTGTGTCAATTTCTTTGCACTTTTTCTGTTTATCTTTGGTTCTATGGGGTTATGCCACCTATAGAGATTTTTAATTTTCCCAATTTACCCCAGAATTGCCAACTTCGATTTCCCCAAACCCTGTCCCTAGCCTCAGGTACCTCTTCGCCTATAAACTCGTGACATTTCGTAACTTTCCTATATATGAACGTTGAAGAGGACTAAATTTTACGATCACGTTCCTCAACTAAAGAATGAAAATAGACAGATATCAAAATGTTTGTTGTTCACTTTCATCGATATACATTTGGTCCATGCACTCAAGCCCATGGTTCACGGTCAAGTCAAATAGTTTGATCCAACTGTCCCAAAGTGACGTTATTTCTATTTGTTTGCTGTACACAATTTGACAGAAACTACTAAAAATTACGTCACTTCAGAGCAATTTTATCAAATTAACTGACCGTGAGCCACCGGCTTTAGACAGGCATCGGTAGACATTAGCTGCGTTTTACTGACCAGTACAAATGCAACGGACGAGTTCACTATCGCCTCTGTGCCTTTCGGCTTCCCTACTCATTTTACAATCCTAGGACTGTCTTCGGTTTTAAAGTACAAGTCACAAGTCATTTGATTGAAAATTGGTAATTAGTAATTTTGTGTTTAGTTCTGATAAAATTTAGGCAGTGTGATATATTTTTGAATTGAAAGAAGAGGAAGAATAGCTTTCCGAGTATAACAAAAGTTGTAAATATTTTCTATTTGAGAATTTCAAGCACCTTCTTATTCTCTATCTTTGACACGAGAGTTCATATTTTGAATGATACATTACAAATTTTTTTTTTTTGTCAAGAAAATGAACGATTTCATTATTTCTCACCCTAAAATCCAAAATTGTCCGAAATACTTTTGGGATGCGAAAATTATCCGCAACGGTTGTGAGGATGCGCAAATCGGACAATAATCCGCCAATTGGCAACACTGCGTTGGATAGAAATATCATCGCTACAGCGATCTTTTTGACCGGCACGTGGAGTCGAGACAGGCCCGTATTGAAAAAATTGTAAGCAAATTAATTCAAAAAAGTTGACTAATAAACTATGAGTACTCTTCGCTTGAAATAGTGTAATCATATTCGTAACATTGAAGTGGAGTGTTAATTCATGAATATTTCTACAAATACGTATGAAAAAAATCTGACCTGAATAATCCAGTGATTTAGACAAAACTAATAATATAATTGACGTTTTCAAAAAAACACTTTATTGTGTGATTTCCACTAGACAGTTTGCCAAACCGCTACACGTGCTTTACTACACAATAGCTTTTTCAGGCCTACAGAAGCTATTCTATAGTGAAACACGTGTAGCGGTTTGGCAAACTGTCTAGTGGAAATCACACAATTGATTTTCAATGAAATTTTTATGTATTTTCACCAAGTCGGCCATTTAAGTAATACAATTTAGAGTAAATAGATCCATATTATATGTAGTTGAATATTGGAATGTAAGTAATGCATAAAAAACAGTTTTATTTTTTATTGGGGTGGCGGTTATTTGAAGGAAACCATAGTTGTGAGACTATAAGGTGGAACACGATTGAATTTCCACATAATGTAATGTCTTCGCGACATGTTTCGATACACTGTATCTTTTTCAAGCGAATGTACTATGAACACTGTGTTTATTCAAATTAAATTTAATCGTGTTTTACCTTAAAGTGTCATAAACAACAGTTGTCAAACACGTTATGGTGTAAGCGAACAGAAGTCCTGACAGATCAGTACATACCGAACACAAATGTTGTAGTTCAGTTTTTCAATCACATCTCGGATCAGGATTTTTGATCACGTGACCTGAGGTGTATCGATCAATTCTACCTGAGGTCATTTATTGTGAGCTCTGAGCGCTAACTTGGCCCCAAGCTGTCGTTTATAATAAATCGAAGAGATAGAGTGCTCGGAGCGAAAGCATAGGTGACCGAAGCGTGCATATAGAGGAGGGTTTAAAGACATACATTTATAATAAATTTTTTTTATAGAAATTCAACTATGCTGCAAGATTGATAATTTTACATTGTTAGTACCTATTCGAGTTTTCATTGATTTCGAAACAGTCTTACAATACTTATAAATTAATGTTCTTAATAATAATTTCAGTATATACTATGTTCTCTACAGGTTTCATTGATGTGCCACCAATTGGGAAGTCGCTTTTCCAATTTTTTTTTGTTATTTTTTCTAAACCCTTGACCACCTTCTTAGTTATGCATTGTTCGATATTATCGCTAAACTCTTTCATGCAGATTTTTGTGAAATTCTTCATCAGTTGAAATGGAGTTTTCAAGGAATTTTCATTCTCTACATTGAAATTTTTATAAAATATGAGTAACTCATCCTTATTTTCAAGATTCTCATCTCCTTCTAAAATTTGGCAACAATATTGACAATGATATTTTTTTATGAGCTTTTTTACCAGATATCCTGCAAAATAGCTAACAGAACAATTCTCCAAATTGAATGATTCTGTTGTTATAGGATGAACATTTGAGGAGGTACTAGTACTAGAAGAATCAGAGTCAAAATTTATATCTTCATTAAATTCATCGTCTTTTTTATTATCGAGTAGATCCACATCAATTCCTTCACCAGTGTTCTCAAAATTCAAAATATTCAAATCATCATCATCGTTCGAACCTGAATTGGCACATTTTGCTGGTTTATACAATTTACCCTTTTTGTCAACTTTGAATAAATTTTCAAATAAACAATATCCTGCATTTATAGCCAACAATACTTGGCGATTTTTGTCACTGAGTGCTCTGTTATATGGGTTGCCATTTTTGAAACGTGTACTGTTGAGAGCATCAAATAAATCATTCATGGTTTTCACAAAATATGCAGCTGTCATAGAAACAAGTTCCCCAGTTCTCAGAGCAATTTTCAGCGCAGCTCCTGTACTGTTGCTCAAGAGCTGGGCTGCTAATTTTACACTCATTTTCTCGAATGAGTTAGGGTTCAAATGCTTTTCTGTTATTTTTAGGAGACATTTACCTGCTTCGCTCCTATTATCTATCTGCAGTCGGCAAAAATTCTTACAGAAACTAGACCTTATGTATTAATTTTTTGTTACAAAAATCAAACCAATCACCCCCGTTCTCTCGGATATTTGAAACAAAAATAGATTTTGTGGAGTTTCACCTCTGTATAATACAACCTACAATAAGGTTGATTCGCCATCAAAAGTTTTTTTTCTCATTTTCGAAAAAAGGGGGTGAAGGGTTGATTTTTTTTCTCCACTGAAGCAGGTTTTTGGTCGAGTTTCACCTCTGTTTAATTTAAAAATAACTCGGGGATCATTTGCTGACCTGATTCAGCTACACCCGAAAATTGGTGTCAATCAATACTGTAGCTCTCTGATAAATAAAACCAAGTGAATAAACTTCATATAAATATCAACTATTCGTAAATTGTGAACGATAATGATATTAAACACAACAAATATATGAATATAATCCAAGTGAAAGGTACGGTAAAGCTACGAAATAGCCGATGCCGGTCCTGTTACAATCCAGTCTGTCGGGTGTAACGAAAACAAGCGATTTTCAACCTTAATAAACGTCTGCATCCATTCGACGGTGCTGCCAACTACATTTCGCCTCCATCGTCCTCCAATGATAAGTCCATAAGGTGAGCCTACTATGTAATCTAAATACAATGATAGAAGTTTATACAGAAAAAGGAAAAAAAGACATGGCTTGGAAACAAAATCACTAGTGCCATCTACCCGTACTATCTATCCCTTAAAATGATATTTCCAATGGCTGACTAACTTTGTACAGCATTGTTTATAGAGATATAGTTAGTCAACCTTATGGAAATATCGTTTGAAGGGGTAGTATGGAACTGTTGGTTTGGTTTCCAAGTCATGTCTTTTCAAACGTTTTTCTCACGGACATCGTAGCCTGAATCGTACATTTTATTGATTACTTATACATAATATCAAAAGATGGCAGTCAAATCAGAAACAGGAGTGGAATTTTTGGTCATTGTCGTAGATCATTCATAATTTGAATTCATAAACTTCTATCGATGACTTTATTTCGAAGCTACATTATCTTTATCTCAAAATTTCAGACAAACACAGACAGAACTGTCCACCAATTTTTTTCATTCAAAGTAGGAAAATTTGTCGTGCATTGTCAAGTAAACGAAAATAACAACATTATACTGTAGATGGCGTAACAAAAACGATTCATTTTTTTTTCACACAGGCATTGACTGACTTTATCCCTATAGACAAAGCTATGTATCTTTATAAACAATTGTTTAGAGAAGGAGACTTTGTCGTACATTGTCAAGTGAACAGAAATATCGACATTAAGGTCTATAGATGGCTTCACAAAAACGTTTTCATTTTTCTATAAACAATGCTTTCACGTGGGCGTATAACATTCTCGAAGAATAATATAAATTCTTCGAGAACTTGAAGATGATTTCTCAAAGGTGAATAAAATAGTTATCACAAAAAACTCTCGAGTCTTGATATACATGGCCTATCGAGTTTACTCGTTTATATATTTGCTAGCGGCTATAACAATGTACAATCAGCTTTGTTAATAGAGAAAAAGGATAGTTAGTCAATGTCTGTGAAAAAAATTCCACTCCTTTTTCTGAATATTGCCATCTTATGGTATTTCGTAAAAGCAATCGAGAAAATTTACGAATCAAACTACGGACGTCCGTGAGAGAAATGTAAGAAATTACCTAACTTGGAAACGAAGTCACTCAGTGCCATCTATCCGTAATATAAATCCATTCAAAATATATTTCTGTTTGGTTGACTCATATGTGCTGCTCAAAGAGATCTACAATGGGGATGACGGCTGCAAAACTGTACCACTAGGAGCACCACCACTGCATGTACCTTTGACAGCAGTGTTGTTCCAGGGTGTACAATTGTACAGAAAGCTGTACATTTGAATATTAAACTGTACCAAGGCAATACAATAAAAAAATCTGTACAAAACTGTACAATTCGACTACTATTCGATATTGGGAAGTTTAATTCCACACTTGTCGACAAGAAAAAATATCACACCAAATCACCCAAAATATGAAATTCTATGAAAGAGTAAGTTTATTGTTCCGTGAGACTAGTTCTGCTATCGTGACGTGACCCGTGATCGTCGCTGTCAACTGTCACTGGCGTCACTTGTCATTGTGAAACATGACACTGTGAATATAATTAATTAATAATTGATTATCAAAAATTAAAATTGCTACAATTGCTTGATTGACCTTGTGCTAGACTAGCACAAAACAAAATTTTTGTTTTATTGATTGCCTATAATAGGTTGACAAGAAGAAAGCTTCAAAATTACGAAAATAGATGGCGACTGTACAATTCTTCGAAAAACTGTACAATTCTACACCATTTGACAGTACAATTAGAATTACCATAGGAACAACGCTGTTTGACAGCCTCTCAAGTCAAATGACAACAATTCAAAACATTAAACGTCCCTTCTTTGCAAAAATGAAGAATATAAAGATTTGAAATCGACATAAAATGGTCTTATGTAGTGCATTCCGATGTAAAAATGTAGGTACGCATTTATTTCCAAAAGAAACAAAACTGAAAAAGCAGTGGGAAGTAGCCCTGAAAAGAAAGAGCTTTCAGGCTTCTGAACATTCTAGATTGTGCTCCAGTCACTTACAAAAGAACGTAGCAGGGCTAGTAGATGGTTATTATGATGATTTTTAACGAAACACCTCTGTAATCAGTTTGAATTTTTTACCTCTCACTCAGATCTTTTTTTTCTTTGAGGGATCCACCACGTTCCCTCAACAAACTTTTCAGTTCTGGTACAGACAAACATCCATATCTATCGGTTGGAGAAAACATCCTTATGATTCTTAAGTATCTTTTGAAAATATTCATTAAAATAAAAATAAAACATAACCTGCAAAATCACTCGTTAGGCATATGCAGTCGTGCTGCCACCTACTAAAAGCTTTGGGTCATCTTCCCCATTCACTTGACTGCTGCTTTGTTAAACTCGTCGCTAGATGGCGGACAAACTTTTATGTAGCAAGAAGGGGAACTAATCAAACCGTTGATGAATAAGTTATAATATAGAGTTGACGTCCATATATTATAGATCATAATGCTAACACGAATAAATGAAGCAATATACCTATACCTGAAAACTTATAACGCGACAGTGGTTCCAAATTGGACCTAAAGAGGTAGTCACATTCGCTTGAAAATTAATGATAATTAATTGTGTGTTGTTCGGAATTGGAGGTCAGGAAACTGTTGACTAACAGATATTAACAATGTTATATCACCCCAAAATTGGATTGTGTTACATACAATCTAGATAATGACGTTTGATCATGATTGTGATATTCTTTTTTATCAGTAGACAGTCGAATGAATAAGTACCCTTGATAATTGGGCTGTGAACAGTCCTATACCTTATACTTGAATAGAATACGAATGCCCAGATAATTCGATGTAGAAACCTTGCTTTTACAAAGGTCGCCATTAGGCAAGTCAACACCGAGAAAATATGACATATTTCTTCTTCAACCGACAGAAATTAATGACGTTCAGAAAGACATTAGCGTCAATAGTATTAACGATGGAATTCAAAACGTTCATTGAAACTTGTTGATTCTATTCAGAAAAAGGCAATCCGTCTTGTTGGCGATTCTTTGTTCACGGACTCGCTCACTTCGTTTGAACATCGTAGAAGGGACGGAGACTTGTTTCTTTTCTATAGATGCTCCTCCGAATTGTTGTCGATGGTCTTACCCTTGGCAGTATCTGCACGGATGACCCGAAGAGTAGAGAAGTCTCGCCCCTTTGATGTGAGCTCGGAGACCTGTCGAACCTTTCTTGCTCAGGGATCTGTTTTCAATAGAGCAGAACATAACTTTGGAGCTCCTTGCCGATGGAGGTTTTTCCTGAAGCTTACAAACTTCAAAACTGTCAAGATAATTTTAATTCGTATCGCCTGTCCCTTGATTCTCGCGATGTTCTTTGGATATTACAGTACTTCCCTTTCGTGTGAATCTGAAGATGAAAAAATAAAATATAACTCATAACTAACTCTTTATGTTAGTATCAGTGCTCAGAATTCAATTTTCAATTGTCGATAAAATGAATATTTCGAATAATGAGTCTAAAACTAAAAGTTTCGTTCATGTATTCGTATGAAACCCATGGAACCTTCAGCAAAGGAATCAAATTATCAGGTTGTGTTCTTAATCCACTGTACCCTTTATCACTACGAATGTTTTGCTAACGAAGTTGTCACCATCAGGCGCTACAACCTTTAGTCATAACTGCAATAAACAGACTTGAGTCGAAATTAAACAATTATATTCTGATGACGCCCAAAAGTTGGCAAAATGTTTAGAAAGTAGTGTATTTTAAGAAGTGAATATATGGTGAAGTTAGATTTATATGACTTCAGGGCTCAACAACGGGATATCTATTTGATTAAATTATTTCTGAATGAACTCTCATATGCAATAATAATAATTTTTTTTTCCTCGTGAAAAATAAATAACTATCACACATTTTCAAGTTATACATTTGTTACATTCTATAAGTTTTTATAAGTACAATTTGGAAAATCTGAAAAACTGATGCATGAATAATACCTATGATTATAATTATTATTTATTATTGTAATCATAATAAATAAAATTTGTTCAACAGGTATGAAGCTGAACGAAGGCTGGGTGGCCATCAGTTTAGGCACCAGTGACACCGTATTTCTGTGGTTAACAGAACCGAAAGTAGTGGTAGATGGACATGTCCTTTGTAATCCAGTGGACAAAGATGCTTATATGGCTCTTCTGTGGTGAGTATTGAATCAAATTATTTCCAATATTCACAAGTTTGAATAGTATATGGTAACTAGCACTGTGCGCCCATTACAAGTGATGGGCAATACATTTAGTAATGACAAACCATCGAATGTATCCCTTTTTATTCATCATTTGCAATCAAATTCACTCCATCTCTTCTTGAAACTTTCCACAACTACATAAATCACCTGCAATATCAGAAAGAGACACCGAAAAAATCAATGAGTATGAATTCAACAACAAGTCCAAGTACACTTTGAGAAACATAACTCATCAGGTCCAGGTGACAGACAATCGAGACAATAAAGGCTTAATCTGACGTTGGCTACTTTTACGTGACATTTGTCAATTCCAAACCTATTTATCTCGTAATTTCACTCTTCTTCTAGGCGATCAGTTGGATCCAATCCTATATTTTATGCAATTGTCTTGAGTGGTTAAATCCAATCCGAAAACGATTAGGTGGATCCAGTCATATGTCAAACCCATTTTGAGCGGATCCAAAGTTGTGAGATATTGGATTGGATTGAAACACTCAAATCAATTCCATAAAATATAGTATTGGACCCAATCGATCGCCTTGAAGAAAAGTGAATTTACGAGGTAAATGATGGGTTTGAAATCGATGAATGTTAGGTAAAAGTAAGAAACTCCAGATTACTTGTTTACTCAATTTCCTGTCAACTGATGAGTTATTTTTCTCGAAATGAAGAACAAAATAATTATAAAGAAAAGAAATACGTATGATCCAAAGAAAAGAGCAGTTTTTTCATTCAACTGATTAAGGAAAAACATATTCTGAACACATGGATGGGAAAAGGATTAGGGTTCCGGGCATTTTCGAAACCACGAAACAACGAATCGTATATCAATTCGCAAAACACAAGAAATACAACATTATGACATTTGATATATTGGTGTAGGGAAGTTTATCTATAACTCCAATTCTAGGGAGCATTCTTCGATGTTTTTTCTTCATTTTTCAGCTTCAAAAATGGATCTCTGACAAGGGAAAGAATAAGAAATGCTTGTGCCGATGGCTCGTGGGATATCTTCAACCAGTTATTGGAGAGCACGCCAAGAGGAAACTTTGGCAATCTAGGCCTGTATTATGATATTCAGGAAATCATTCCATTTCTCCAGGGGGACTACAGATTCAATAAGGCTGGAAATGTGTGCAAATTCACAAGTTTGGAAGTGGAGGTCCGAGCTTGCATCGAAGGTCAATGCCTGCGAAATAGGGCTTACGCTGAGGATTTCGGATTCAAAGTTGGTGAGTGCGGCTAGCAATTAAAATATTGGAGAATCCTTGTAACTGAGTGTCATTTTTGTCCACAGATAAAAATACGAGAATTCTGGCAACAGGTGGAGCTTCAAAGAATAAAGCGATTCTACAAGTTATGGCTGATGTATTCAATGCTCCCGTTTATGTACAGGTACATTTCATAATGCTGAATTATGAATATAACAGATAAATAACCATGGATTCATTCTGATCTAGAAGATACATTTTTTTCAAATCATTATATCTCCTACCGTTACCGATATAGCAGTAGTGTGCAGTGAAATTCCCAATCATTCCGAGAAAATATAGATCCGAAAAAACATTATAATATCAGTCAAACAAAAGAGTATTCTCAGAACTATGCTCAATATTAAATATACAGATTCGTGTGAAAACCATGGATACTGCACAAGGCTAAAATGGTATATTATGCAACGATCGTGTAATAACCTTTACATGAGAGTTGCATACGCTATTTTATCTACACCCAATAAATAATGAACTAAAAATATTATATTATTAGGTATTTATATTGAACACATTACTAGCAGGTAATCAATCGTATTTCTTTGAAAAATTCTACAAAATTATAATTAATGGTATAACCACGAAAAATACAACAATGAGAAATGAAAAGAAAAAAAAAAGGAAAAAGTCTCTACTGAGGTCAGGAATTGAACCGGATGTTTCTGATCATTGCCGGCGCCATTGACCATTCGACCATGAGAGCTCTATGATTTCTTTTCTTGTCTAAGACATCTGTGGAGGAGTCGCTGGTAATTCTTCTATATCACTGCTATAAGCATTTTCATACGATTATCGAAATATGACTAAATTCTCCAAAAATTCAATACCAACTGATTTTGACTTGACAAACGTCAAAATGCAAAGCCTGCACATCATGCTTGATTGAAAATTAATGGGTTTCTATTGGTTGAAAATCTGTATCGTAATGAAAATCTGTATCGTAATGGATTTCATTACGAAAGGTTGTGGGCATATAAGTGTATTATTAGAGTACGGGTGTAGATAATAAAAGTTTATTCTTCCCAGACGTAGACTGAAAAATACGGAAATACGGCTGCACTATGCAGCTATAAAATTTCCAAACCATGTACCACAAATTATAAGAAACAACTGCTTTAGGAATATATTCGAAAACATATGTGAAATATCGAACCGTACTCATCTGATGGAGAATTTTTGGACGAAGTTATGTGAAATTCCATTAATTATAGTTAGGTATATTGTATATGTTGTTGAAGTCGGTTTCAATATTCACGTTATGTTTTTTTCTCCTATTCACCTCCTTGTTATTTTCACATTACCATTTTGTTTATTGGAATGAGTTTAATAGATTGAATACATTAATTTAATAAATTGAAGACATTAATAAAATCTCTCAGTCTATTTATCTAATTGAGCGATAGCCTCCTCTCAAAGACGATTCAAGAATCGCACTCAAGAAGATGAGATCCCCCTTCTTCGCAGATTTCGATTTCTGAGGGTTGTCATTCGTCAGAGGACATCTCTTGAACATCTCCTCATAAATAGTCGTATTAGAAGTAGGAAATATTTTGATTATTTTTTTTCTGCAGGAAGCAGCAAATTCTGCTATGTTCGGATCCGCCTACCAAGCAAAACATGGTTTACTTTATGAAAATTCGAAAACGTATTCAGAGATCACCTCAACAGTTCCAGAGCCGGTATTAGCTTGTGTACCCTATAAAGATGCTGCTGAGATATACGACCCAATGGTTGAACGATATAAGAATATCATTGGAGAATTGACGAAAAAGTGATTGCTGATTCCTCCAGAAGTACCAAATATTCAGTTTACCAGACTTGCAATATCAATGCTGTGATAACATAAAGTAATCCTTTCGATTGACAGTTAAACGTGTCCTTATATGAAGTAAAATTCACAAATCGACTTTTTTTGTTTCATTTTCCTTTCTTTTTCAGAATACTGAAAGACCAATGGAACAGTAACTCCTGCCACAAATAATAGAATATTCAAATATATTGGATCATTCTTAAAAACAATTTATTGGCATTGAAAAAATGGAACCAACAGTTCCATCAAGATTATTATATGATTTTGGTAGGTTATGAACTTGAAAAACTACGGAGAAGAAAGTTTTTCCAATAGAACTGCAGACTATTTCACCAATTTTAATTAGGTTATACCATTATAAATGAAGCATTCCAGATACTTGTCGTCGAATGAACCAATATGGCGGTCTGAGATGAGATATATTGGTGAAGAATTGAGGGAAAGACTAGTTATGATAAATTAAATACATTGAAGTTCACTTTCAAGATCCATGGGTGGAAAAATATCATGAATAACGTGTATATTTCATATAATGTGAATATATATCGAAGCATAGTTTTATGGAGGATCAACTGTAATAATAATTATTATAATAATAACAGCTTTATTCCATGATACTTTACAGTGTGGAACAGGGTATAAAATGAAGAATAAAAAGGAAAAATTAATCATAAAAATCGGAAACGCTATAAAATGTTTTCTCTATCAAATACTCTTTGAATTTCTTGAACTTGTATTTGAAGAGTCTTCTAAATTCTTTAGGAACATTTTCAAAATTTGATACACAACATTTTTCTGTATTTGGACAAATTTTGTTTGGGGTAATTTCAGTTTCAAAGATCTGGTGCAGTGGAAATGATCAGTTCCGTACTGTTTTATGAATTCTTCTTAATTTGTAATCGCAAAATATGCACATTCATAAATATAAATACAGGGCAGTGTGAGGATTTGAATACCTCCCTGCAACTGTCTTTCTTTTTGAGTTTAAAAATAATTCTAATACAGGTTTTTTTGCATTTTGAAAATTCTCTTCACTTCAACAGAATTTCCCCAGAATATTATTCCTTATTTTAGTCTGGAATATATTATCATAGTATGCGTTCAAGGCTTCATTATGGTAAGAAGTTGATATGTTCCTTCCAAGCTGAACTTGATAATATTTGATTTTTAATATTCACTTCCAAATTGTTTCCACTATATCAACTCTCGACATTCTGTAAAGAATGGGGAATCGTATTCATCAAATCGAAGGTGGATGGTTCTCTGATTATTAGTGAATTGTCATCGGCAAACATATTCATCACTTGGGATACTATTTGTGGCAAGTCGTTCGTATATAATAGGAACAAAATTGGTCCCAATATAGATCCTTGTGGTATACATGAAGATTGATCACTTCATATTCACCCCATGGTGAAAACAAACGCTTCTGATAGTAATAAATTATATCTTCAAGCTGAGTTGACAGCTACTTATTGAAATGGGTTACAAACATCATTGTCAATATACAGTTATTCGGTTTCAATTCTCTAACAATGAAACAAGACATAGGTAGTAACTTTATTACGCCTGATGAAATCACTCAGTTTTTTCGGAATTACTCCAAAAACCCAATTGGTAGCAATAACGGGTCGAAGATAATATCCACCATTATGATCATCTTCGTTTTATACTCGTCATCGTTGAGTATGTACCTCAGGATATCTTTCTACCATTTCTTTGATCGATAGTGTGCTGTTTTTGACTTTTTCTTTTTTTTAATCACATCGCTGCTGTGGCAAACGAGGGAAAAACATTGGAATATACTCTGGAACGAGTCGGTAAGAGCGGAAGGGAAACTGAGATATGTCAAGTGCACGAACCACTCCACAAGGTTCTGGATGATTTTGGGTTTCGTTTATATAGTGCTGCTTTCCAATGATTATTTAGAATATTATATATAGTGTGAACACGAATGTCATGACATATCATTGGCATACACCTTTTCCAACTTTTCTCTTTTGTAGTGCTCGTGACTGTTTTCATCTATTTTGTTACTCATATTATCTGAAAATAATATGAGCTTCTTGAAGCTATGCAATTGAACATTACCAAATATCAAAGATATGAGAAGGCATTCGATCACCTGCACAATATTGGCGCTGTCTATACATTTGAACATCTTATGGTTGGGGCATTCAAACTTATATTTGTAAGACAAATGTTTCTGATTTGCCAGACTGTCATGTTAGAATTACTGAGTGGTTTTTATTTTATCATCATTGCAAAACAAATAGATTTAGTAGAAAACTTTTTTATTTGGCAAAAGTATGAAAACAAACCGATTGATAAAGTCACAAGTCCGTGAGACGAGTGATTTTATCTAATTCGGTTTCTTTGAATGCTTTTGTCACATAATAAATAATGAGTGATTTGAAAATGAAAATTCATCTCATTAAATTTGCAGAACGAGTTGAATCCGGAGAGATTATTTATTAAACAAAGAAGAACAATTAAATTCGTTAGTATTTCAATAACATGGGGGAAAAGAAGCAAATTTCATCATTAGGAAATGTACAATTATGGAAAACATAGTTTTTGTGAATGGATCGGGGATCATAACCCCTTGATATCTTTTCCAAGTCATTGGTTGATATTATATTGCTCATGTTGAGCATGCGGCAGTCAATTTCAAATATTAAACTGTACGATTTATGCCTTCTATGACCCAGAAGAGATATGATGCTTACGCCGCCGGGCATATGATATACTTAGATATCTAGAAATTATGATAGTTTAAAGGATACCTTACTTATGCTTTCTGACGATATCAGTAGATGGCGCCTCACCTCTCATTGTGAGAGGTTGATAATTGAAAATTTCTTAAGAATTGAAAATCGCACCAGAAGGAACATCAAATTATTCGTTATGTCGTTGTATGGAGATCTTAAACGGTTTCATCTCAAACTACGAAAAAACAAATTGAATTTAACAAAAATTATTCGTACGCCATCTTCAATTGAGTTCAGGAATCCTCAATTATTTTATTGCTGCCACTGCACCAAAATTTCATCAACACATTGAGCCCATGCACCTGTGCGTTCACCTCTTCTTTTCTATTTTTACTTTTTACTTATTCATTTATTTTGTGTAAAAATGAAATACCTCTACATACGAGGTTTTATTCTTCAACACTGATGGCTTACTTTCTTAAGAATTTGACCAGCAGTTCCTGATGAATTTATTATCACCAGTTTTTATCATTCATTTCTTAAGATAAAAGTGCATATCCACCTAAATATAGGTACCTACCTACCTAGTAATTTTGGTAAAATTCCGTTAATCTTCTGCTACCCAGTTTCGAATAAGAATTAGTGCCAACAGAACTTTTGTAGATACCTATACCTATTTCGAGTCGCTGAACACGAATCCGAAGTCTCCCTTCGTTCCGAAATTATGGCACATACAGTGTTGCCAACAGGGATTTGCTAAATTACACGATGTCGACTGTCAAATTACACCCTTTTTACACGCAAATTCTCTAGATTACTCCTTTTGGACACCCTCTTTGAAAAATCTCAAGCTAAAATAATATTCAGAATTTGGCTTGGAATTGAATGCGAAAAAAACTACTGTGAAAATGTTTTTAAAGATATATTTTTTTCTCATAATCACATTACTGAAAGCTACATGTATCCGAATTTCGTAAGTTTTCTGGGGAAGTTGTCGATTATTCTGGTAATTTTGACAGAATTCGGTCGAAAAAATGCGTAATTCGGAATTCTAGAATCTTTTGACCTCATCAGCCAGTTTTTTGAATTAGTATCTTCCAACCAACTCTCGCAGAATTTATATTTTCTAGCTTTCTTCAACTTCATTGTCTGACTCTTATAGGCTGGATTCAGACAGATCTGAAATCCGATCGTACGACGATCAGATAGCTTTCTAATTGGTCTGAATTTAAATTTAGACCAATCAGAAAGCTATCTGATCGTCGTACGATCGGATTTCGGATCTGTCTGAATCCAGCCGTCTGACTAGTATATTCGCACTAAACATTAGTGGATGTACTCGGTTCTACCCGCAATTCTGATGATATTACAGAGTTAAAAATAACCTCACATTTATTCACATTATCCTATAAATAAATATAAGTGTCATTTACATTTATGATTGATTGAGCCAAATATCTAACCTTTCTCAACCAGCTATCCATTTCCACAGCAATTTATTAGTTTAGATTTTTATTCAAGAAATATCTCTGACATAGACAAGAGTTCTATACTGATAATCTCTAATCTTTCAATAAAAACAACAATCATGACATATGACAATAATATAATTGACATATCTGTGAGTGATGTGTCATATCATTCATGTGACACTATTTTCAACACGAATATGAATCACAGAATTGACAGAACAGAAATCAAAATCTTTCATGTTTTCTGCAATAATGATCAGCATGTGACTTCGAAATTTCAGAGTAGGTTGGAACGTGAAGGTAATGATATTTTTCCCGCTTAGAGTTTTGCATACTGCTGGATTACACGCAATTACACGCAAAATGCTATTACACGAATAGGACACGCAAGCTGTCAGGATTACACGCATTTCGTGTAATTACACGCAAATTGGCATCACTGCTTCAATGTTCAAAGTTCAGAAGAAGGGCATATTTCTCCTTCTCTTTTACATCTGAAAAACGATCAGGAACATGTTTGTTTACTCGCTAAGTATATACCCGATACACATATCAATCCATCCACCTTATTCATAACTTTTTACCGTTTGTCAATATAAAACTTGGTAAACGATTTTGAGGTTAGGTTTGGCCGATGCAAAACAGAAAGCAAAATATAATATATTATGCCCTTCTCCTGAACTTTGAAGGGCTATAACTTCGGCGTTTTGAATTCGGATTCGTGTTCAGCGACTCGAAATACCTAAGTATGCACTAATTTTTTTTTGAAACTAGGTAGCATTAACGGAGTTTTCCGTTATATTATGGAGAATGAAAAATATTTTGAGCAAACTGAGATAAAAAAAGGTATTTACTGTTATAGGTAAAAGCTATTACGGTATGATAAGATTGTGCAGCTGTAGATAAATATAACTCGATAGCCGTGATCGTCTAGTGGTTAGGACCCCACGTTGTGGCCGTGGTAACCCAGGTTCGAATCCTGGTCACGGCAATGTGAAAACATTGTCACGGGAGTTGCTTTTTTTTTCAATTTTTTTCTAATAGTGTAATAGAATAACACTTAATTTTGAAATTTTTACTCAAAATTTTATAAAACCACTTCATTACACGATAGTTTCTTAGCGCGTGTTTTTGTACTAGTGAATTATCTATAGTTGGATTTTTCACTGTTTTTCCAACACGTTGTCTTCGCCAGATCCATTCAGCGACTAATTCAGGCTATGTTCCTTAATTATTATGACATCTTGACCAGCAACCTGCATATAAGCCCTTGGGCAGGAGATGCGGATGCACCTGTAATTACTCTCAAGGCTCAATGCTACAAAATAGAGCAGCACATAACATCAGTGCATGCAACTGCCTGGCCGATCCTCATCGGGCCTGTGCTGTTGAGTAAGGGTAGGATCGGACCGTGCTTCCCTCGAAAAGGGGTTGTGCGGCCCGTGAGAACACTTTCCGCTCCAGGACCTCATTTTCAAAATGTTGTCCCGTACAGTGTGTGTAACGTTCGGTGTAATTAGTGTTGTTTGTATTTTATTTATACTTGCACCTATTTATATGTGAATGTATATATACAATTTTTGTTAGTATTTAAGTTAGAATTGTCAGATAAGAAGGGAAATAAATGCTTTTAATTTTTTTTTATTTTTTATTTTTTTTTGTACTAGCTATAATAACACACACGTTTTTCCGTGGACGGACTCACAATACATTTTCGACGTAAATAGTTATATACAGGATGTTTCATAATTTTACGACAAATTTTGACTACGTATACTGCTGACATATGAAGTCGTTTAACTACACGAAATCTTATAAAATAAAAGTAATATAGAAAACGAGATAAAAAATAGATAAGTTCAAGGGTATTTGCCGTTGAAGGTTGTCGAATATCTTTTGTGGAAAAAAGTATCATGGTTTTCATTTTTATCTCGTTTTCTGTTAGACTTTAGAGTTTGTGACAAGTTTCATTCAAGTTTTGAAAATACGCCATTTGCGATTATTGAATATATGTAAGGTCTCACAAAAAAATAAAACATTCATGGCACAGCTCTTAAGTAGGTATGATTCATTCTCTGAAGTATTGATTGGTGAATTTCTTTTCATGGATTGCGTCATGCACCTTATTTCCTCAATATTGATGTGTTGTTGGAAATAACCAATAATTTTATGGCAAGGTTTCATCCATATAGGGCATCCAAGAAGAGATATCTACAGAACTGGAAGAGATAGATATAATAATTTCGCAAACACTAGTGGATTGACAGGAAAAATGAGTTCAATTTGACATTACAGTCAATTTCAATGTTTCATATTGAAGATGGCACTGCGGTTTTCGGAGAATTGTATTTTGATGGTAGCAACTTTCATATGGGGTGATTTGTATTTTATACTATACAGAAAATTCCTCATACGAATTTTTTGATATATGATAAGTGAAACGACCAGAAAATGCAATCAAAAATACCAGGAAGACCAATAAGTGTTTAGCGCCTATATATCCCCATTTTTCACGCCATCGCGATCGGTTCGACGGTGGATTTAATCCTCGTGTTTTCTGTTGCTTTGGGCCAGAATAATGTGATACCTACATGTGGATATGAAAATATCTTTCGTTTTCGATGAAATCACGAACATACCTTAAGTCACTCATGCTTTTCCTATGACTATTAAATTGCAAAAACGATGAGATTATGAGCTTTCTGTTGCCGTTCTTGAAAAATCCTATAAATTATTAAAAACGCCAATCCAGATGTCAAATGATTGTTAATGTCGATTTACGGCCGACTAGAGAAGGTGAAACCGCCCCTAATGGGAATGAAAATAGCAAAAATATCTCTTTAGATTGATTTATGCAATGGCATTTCTCACTTTATTATTCACTGTAAATGACTGTAAATGATAAAGCTTTCATCTTCAGTACCATTTCAGACCATTTCATGCACCATCATTTTTCACTCTGACTTCAATTTCAGGAAAACCAATGTTTCCAATTGAAGGTGTAATTTGCTTTTGCGCTCGCGCAAATTACAGAACGACTGAAAATAGAACTAGAACTCTAATGCCTGGTTCATAGTTCAAACTTTTCCTTCTACTTGTTTAGCATTGTAAGACCTTTCTCAGATTAAAAGATAAAGTGAGAGTAAACAAACATAAGACCCACCAATGAAGGAAGCTTTGAAACACCCTCCTTTTCATTCATTACGATTTATGATTGATGCGCATGCGTAGTTTTTAAAAAACGTGCTGCATGAAATACCAATAATTTTTCAGAGAAACTCACAAAGTTAATGTGGAAGTGAAGGTTGAAGCAAAAATTTTTGTTGTGAATCCACCTCTAGTTTAATTATTTATATTAGTATTCTTCGAAAACTGGGTTTATTTTTATATTCAAAGATGATATACAAGTAATCTCCTCCTTAGAACAGTGTCGTGAAAAGGAGACATGAAACTCACTGGGAGTTACTAGATACTGATTAACTACGACGAAATGGTAACCAGAATATGATTGAAAAACAGGCAATATTTCTGAAGTTTATGGAAAAAAATTAATTGATAAATTAATATAAGGTATATCATGCGTCAATTTGGTAATACTTTCCGTCAACAGGATTTATGAGAGTTATGAGGAAGTATTCTTTGACTTTTTCTCCTCCGATAAAAAAAAAGAAAAATTCAGTAATATAGGATGGATGAAATGATATTCTGTTATGCCAAATTTCACTCGTTATTCGTGCATCCGGATTAAAATCTGTCAATGACAGATCGAAATCTTTCAATGACAGATTATAATCCGTCAATTGCGTATTGACAGATTAACATCTGTCATTGACAGATTAAATGCTGTCAATGACATTTTGACATATTTTAATCTGTCATTGACAGCTTCTAATATGGCATTGACAGTGCATCTATATTGACCCAAATACGCCGTCGTAAGAAGGCATATAAAGAATTGCAAAGTATCGTCCAACTCCGGAGATACTGCCCTGTATAATATGTACTACAATTTCAGAGCATAAATAAAGTGTATTATCAGGTGAGAAAAATACTTTCAGATTCGATCGTGTGAGAAGAATCGATATATTTACATCTACATACATCACAAACAAGTATGTATAAAGGAACTTGCGTTGTAGATCTCTGGATCGTAGTTGTGCAATTCTCTCATTATGCATGCCATTACCGGTGTTCTTGCTTCATTCCATCATGATCCTTCTGTTACATTGAGATCATGACACTATGAATCAAAAAAACCTTTCAAGGATGACGGTAGGCGTGTATCGACGCAATTGTTTAAATAGGTAAATTAATTTGAAGTCGACATTTCTGAAACATTTTTCACGGTCAAATGTAACACTAATATGTGATTACATTGCCGAAACCGGATCACAGTGGTTGAACGTGTAGTAATTAGGATCAAAGATACCGTCTAATTTCAGATGGTTGGTGAATGTGATGTACTTATTAGTTGATTCAATCGTCGAAGGTTACAGGTGATCGTGGGACAATCTTGATACGCGGGTGTATCTACATGAATACGTATAAATACTTTCGGAAAAGTATTCAGGGTCTGACGGAACTGTATTTGTCTATTCCCTCAATGTCAAAATAGCAACCTCTCTTGAAACAAATAATTGCACGATTTTGTATGCCATTGATATCACAACTGATCGACTTCATGACAGTTTTCCATATAGCAAAATGCGGAAGAAAGGATATGCACCATGAATATATATTTTGAGGGATAGAGTGATTATCACTCTCTTTATCTGATACATAAATGAAGGAATGCATTCGTAGTTTTGTCCATGTGTAACAAATACTTCATTACTATATCCTTATTTCATTCAACACGAGATATATAATGACCCAGAAACTTTTTTAGGAATAACTTACCCCAACACCAAACTGATATATTATTCACACTCACACTCAATGCACTAACGAGGTTAGCATCTTATTCGAGAGAAGGGATAGAAGATTTTCAAATTCTGTCTTCAAATATTCACCAATATGGCGGAACATTTAATAATTACCTGGGTACAAACACATATTCCGATATCGATATTTCTAGAAATGATCGCTTTTCCCCGCCATGTGGCAATCCTAACAAACCGATAAATTTTTTATAAGTTATTTTTTGTTCATAAAAAAGACAAAAATGCCAGTACAACAAAAATCATTATTCATCAAATATTCTTATTTAGTATTCGATTTGACAAGTAGATAGGTACCATGAAAACTATCACCAAAATGGTCAATTGAACAAAATTCAACAGGGAACTGTATTTGAATATGCTGGAAACTACTGTTAATCCTCTAATCACCGAAATCGTGATCCTAATGCATTCGATGTGGATATTATCATGGAGCACCACCACACTACTCCAGAGAAGTGAGAAACTATCTGAAATGAATTTCCATGGTCGTTGGATTGGCCATCAATGTCGTACGGAATCGCCAACTCGCTTGCCAGATTTGACACCTCTAAACTTTTTTTATGGGGCTATTTCAAGCAAAATGTGTACAAAACCGAACCTGCTTCAGAATTGAATATACAGCAGAGAATAACAAATATTTGTAAAAATATCAACGTTGCTGTGTTCGACGTGAAATATCGGACCTGTTCTTATGTCAAGACGCTCAAGGCAACCATTTCGAGCATCTTCTGAAGTAAAATCAGCTTATTTCCTCAAAGTAAGAAGTCAAACGTCGATGTATTAGGTAATTATCGAATGTTCCGCCATTTTGTAGTAGGTGAATATATTGACTTCATATTCTAGGGTTGTAAGTAGACAAGAGCATGTTCGCGACATCTGTACATATTGTACGGAAACCTCCAAAAGCGCAATTATCCACCAAAAATCAAGCAATCCAGATTTCGCCACTTTTATCCCAAACTTCTACTTCTACAGGTATAAGTAAACACACCAGGGTTTTCAGGCATCTTGACTCCAGGGCTCCCAATTCTAATTTCACTATTGCATGGTGGAATTTGACACTTGTCATTTTTCAACCAATGGTGAAGCTGAATTGAGGAAGCCCCGGCCCCGGAGCAACACATAAAATGAATGCTGCAAATTTTTGATCAAAAACTTACAGTTGACAAGATCACATGTCAATGTCATTTGTCAAAAAAAACATGAATCTTCGGAACGACCAATCAGCTTTCGAATATATTGACTTCATATTCTAGGGTTGTAAGTATTCGCCAGGAGCTTCAAAATGATGTATCACAAGACTCCCCTTTCCATTGTGATGATTGAGATTTTCATCTGTCAATTTTACTCCAGAATATATCATCAACGCATCAATTTCATTATCTCAAGTTTAGATTTTTTGAGTTAACCTGTTCAAAAAATAAAAAGGGGGGGTCATTAAATGAAGGCACTGCATGTTTGCCTTGGCAGGAAGATTAACAACTCAGAACAGAATACTGAACTTAAAGAAGGTAATGACCAAGAGTACAATGCTGTGATGTTAGTCTGAAACAATCACTACACAATGGCATAGAAGTTTCCATGAGATAGATCCAAAACTAAATGGCAGATATTCTAACAATTCTCCAATTTCCAGCAATCACAACATTACACTATTTCAATTGAATTTTCTGAGGCAGAACTGATCAAAAGTGATTTTCGAGCTTAGAAAAGGAAGGAGAACTATCGAATACTGAACTGATATGCCTCTTTCGCGAGATCAAAAAAGTCGAATCCTCGAAAAAAAGAGCCTGATTTCAAAAAAAATGTACATTGAACAAGCCCATGAAATTATGTTGATGCCTCAGTAAACGAAATCTCGAAGAATTCATTCACAGATCAGCGCCTTCGTAACTTCAGCCTGGAAATAGTATTTCAAAATTAAAACCAGGGTCGGGCTGATTAAAATCAAGTGATTAAAATCAAGATTAAAATCAAGATTGAAATCATGATTTATATCGCTTGATTTTTAAAATTAAAATCATGATTTAAATAATTTTTTTTTTATTGAGAACCAGATAACAACATTATATAAAAGTTTTCTGGAAGATCAAAAGGGGTATCTGCTTTAAGCAAAAACAACAAAAAAGAAGTACTTAATTCCAAATTCTTAAACTAAACGTAACACCTAAATTTTATTACTGTATATTTTCAGTCTATTCATTTTCGTTATACAATTTGAACGTTTTCTATCTGTTTCTAATATCCGAGTGTACAACTAGCGAAATGCGTGAAATTGTTGGGCAACGTCAATTTATAGGTTGAGAAGAAAAACAAGCCTCGACAGGAATATTCTTGCAAACAAACGCGTTCGTGTTCGTGCCTCACTCGGCACTGTATAGCGAGTGTATAGGACAGAAGGAAAATAGATCGCGACAAGAATTTTCTTACAAGAAGCGCTACAAATGCATTGTCACAAGTTTTTGAGCCACAAATTGTATTAAAATTTTTAGACTTATATATTAAAATAAATAACAATAATTTCAAAGAACCAAAATGTTCAAATTTTATATTCAAATTTAAAATCAAAATATATCGTGATTTTTTTCAAAAAATCGATGTTTTTTATTTTTTTAATCAAAATCAGATTTTGCCCCACCCTGATTAAAACTAGTATCGGTGAAGCGATATTCACTTCCAAAATGATGGCTCATCTCACCAATGGATCAGTGAGAATGGAATTTCTTTAAACTTGCCAATGAACTTGAATGCAGGCCATTGACCCATCTCGTTTCAAAACCTGTATAGCTGACATTTACGAGTAATCCTATATTAATGAACCTGATATTTGATGCAGGTATTGTGTTGCACGATTTTATGCTAATATGGTCATTTAACTGTGGTGGTATTCCGAAAGAGTTGAGGCAGGTCTGAACCACAAGTGACATAATCGGAAACAATTCATGTTCAGCATTCCAATTCATTATCACTTGATGAGTTTCTAGTGGAACGTTATAACATCAGTAAATGATTTTTGCTCGAATGTGGTAGATTTTTAATTCCCATTTTATCAGATTGTGGTATGTTAAGAACTAATAAAATAGTTATTTATGGTACTAGTGTGTTATGTTGAAAATAAGCCACGCGACAAAGATTCATCCAACAAGTGGAAGAAATCGGTTTTATTATGAGATAATAATAAATTTCTGGATCAAATCAAGGCTACTTTCGTCTCAGTAACCTATAAATGTCGGAATAACTTGACAGTGACTTCTTTACATTTTGGTCAAAGTAGGTTATTTGTTTGGTTTCCACGGGCAAGATACATCGTTAGCAAATGTTTAAATAAATGTTGACGCTTGTCAGTTTTCGCTGAAGAAAATTTGAAGAGAAAAACCTAGATAAAATGGAGGAAACTGATGAAAATTACGTTCCTGGGAATATCCTTACGGAAGCAGAAGAAGCAGCACTGCAGATTTTGCCAGAAGAGTCCCGAGATGCCTACGACAAGGAGTCTTGAATTAATTCACCGAAGATAAAAGGTATTAATGAAAATATTCTATTGGCTTATTTTTTACATTTCCAAAAAAATTAGCCCCATCGTCGCCATGGACCAAATACTCGATGCTTCGCTCGACTATTCACCTTTATAAAAAAAATCGACATCTCAAAATATGGCAAACTAACGAGCTGTTTGAATAGCAAATCACAAGGATACAAACCAAAGACGTCCAAGACATTAGAACGACCTGAAATAGAAAAGTTTTTGAACGAAGCTCCCGACGACGAGTACTTGTTGATGAAAGTGGCTTTGATAATGGGGATTTACGGTGCTTGTAGATACGATGAATTGGTCAATTTGAAAATAGACAATATTCAAGACAAAGAAAAATATTTTCAAGTAGTTTTGCCATACACTGAACCCAAATAATCGAGAATTTATGTAAAAAACATGTCTTTGAGACCAAAGAATACAAGTTCTAGAAGCTTTTTTTGTTTTTTACAGAAATGGGAGGTGTACCAGCCAATGTATAGGAAAAAAAACACGTTGTCGAAGATACCTTCAAGAATTGCAATGTGTTTGAAATTGGAGCAACCAGCTCTCTACATCGGTCACTGCCTTAGAAGGTCTTCGGCGATTCTTCTGGCCAATGCAGGGGCTAACATGACTACTTAGAAGCGTCACGGGGGATGGAATTCCTCGACGGTAGCAGAAGGATACCTAAAAGAATCGGTGCAAAACCAAATACAAATTGCAGAAAAAATACAAGGCTCTAATGTGTCGGCGTCTTCCAACATTATCAGCAGCTGTACAGAAATGGAAGCGTATGGTTCCAATGAGCCAACGAATTTTACAATATGACCCCAATAATGACAGTTATAATTGTCATTATAACTTTCATGTGGATAAAACTATTAAGAAACAATATTTCTTGTTCTGTGGTGTTTTTTCAAATTTTTTGATAGTACTACTAGAGGAAATAAAGACTATTACTATTAATCCCTCGCCATCATTCCTTGAAGGAATAATATATGGCATTATACTGCCGAAACCATAAGTATCATACTTGCAGCTTATCCAATACATCTTGGCACAGAACTAATCACGTAGGTATACGCCCTATAATCTCTGAAGTATACTGAAGAAAAAAAATACCTATTATATGTGTTCACTGTGTTGAAATTTATTCTCAGATGGTGTTTTTTCTTTTGTCCTGGTCCACACTACAAGTGTACAAAGTATCTGAGTTTGTGCCAAGATGGATTGGACAAGCTGCACATCATGTATTAGTCTTGAGTAAAGACAATACTTCTATCGACGCAAAAGTCACTAGAATCAGTATTTTTATTATATTATTGGCTCTGTTTCTACTCCTCGATCTCTTTCTTGATAAGAATAATAAATGGTCTTTATTTTATGTGGCGGATTTTAGCGAAAGGCTATTCTTCCACTCAACCACGGATAGCCGAATAGTCTTCTCCCCAATATTCTATACGTTTAGCTCATTTTGTTTCGGAATGTGTCTCAACCGCATTGTTGCATTACGCCATTCAAATATAGCTTATACCGAGAAACTGTTGAAACGATAACAAGAGAATACTCAAACGAGCAAAGAATTAAAAAAGAAAAGCAAACCAAAATCAAAGCTGAAATATCAAAAAAATATTTCAAGATCAGTATAATAACGCCATTCACGACGTTTCGATTATTCGTATCAATAATCGTCTTCAGTAGGTGATTGAGGAAATTTCGAGGTGAGATCGCTTATATTGACGTCATGGTGAGGGACAAGTGGATAATTGGCGCGATGATTTGTTTTATAGGGAGGAACAAGATGAATTGACGTGAAGCTCATCTTCTTCATGAGAATGAATCCAGGTTGACAGATTCGACAAATAGGAGTTTTTCGTGAGATTTCAATGCTCTCGCAGAAAATTTGGTAAGAGATATCTCACTGCATTGAAAGTGTTAGGCAACGATTTCAATGATGTTGGAAAAGAAATTTACAGCTGATTATTGTTTTTTAAATCTACAGTAACTTCTTCCCAGGGTTAAGTTACCATAGGTCTTGGAATCAAATATTCAATTGGATTAGACGACCATTAAGTTCATAATGAAATTCTTGAATCTAAGGATCTGCAATTATGTACATATTAAACATATTTGAGTCTCGTGAAATGATATCTTCCAATGAGAATTTAATTTTCATTGATGGTTTTCAGGAATGGAAAAAAGACTTGAAATAATGGGCTTTTCTTCTCGTGTAATTTTGGTACGGGAGCTTTTAATATACTTAGTGTTGGTATCTAAGATCGGAAAGTACTGAATATGTAAATTTTTCCTGAAATGGCGTGAAAGATGAGCTGATTAACATATCATATGATACCTGAATTATTATTGTAACAGAAAATATGCGTAGAAATCGTAGATGTCAATTTATGTTAGTACTAAACTCGCAATGCAGTACATTTGCGTTTCTACTCTGTGACTAGTATTGCACTATTTTCCGAATGCAAATGAACTGACAGATGGCTGCAAACTGTCACTGGAATTGCAGGCGAAAAGGTTAAACATTGGGCAATAAAAATTCTAGGTCTACCAAACGACTGCTCTCTAGTGCACACAAAAATGTAAATAGCTTGATGAATTATTGAAATTGAGTTTCCTCAGCACTTTTTCAGAATGAATTACTGAATATTTTCAGTCACTTATTTCGCAAATGGGACTGATTTTGCGAAAGTCCTTCTGCGTTGGAGAACGGCGATCAAAACGAAATAGAAAGTGATTATTAGGCCGTTTCAAAGAATGATACTCGGTTTGTCAGTTGACCGTGTTGTAAACAAACAAGGTCGAACGTGTCTCATTAGCTACTGGAGTCTCCTTACCTCGAAATCGCCCATTCCAACGAGAACATTCATCATTACTCACGATTTACATAAATTTTGTTTATTTACGTTCTCACTCTGATTTCTATTGTTTGGATCGCTTTTGTCGGTCATACAATAGAGATTATGACATAGTATTTTCATACACAGTCTTAAGTTCAGTAAAGGAGATTTTAGACAGCCGATAAAATAACATAAGGAACTAATTAAAATAATTTAAGAATAGGGGAAAAAACATGTGTTTATACAGATGACTGAAATGAAATGAGAGTTAAGAATGAACCAATCAAGTCGCAGCTTTTCTGGCAATGACTTTTGTGTTTGGTGCAAGTTCTGGGAATATCACATTTTTGTTTTGACAAATTGTTGAGATGTTGAGGTTTGAATCCATCACATATATCAAAGATCATCGCTTTTGGCGATACAAATGCCGGAACTGATTTTCAATTATTGGGACGGGCACACTTGCAGACCGGTTTCGGGCTATTTGGCCACTAGTGAGTGCAAGGTAGTGACATCTTCAACATGAAGTCGATGACTTCCCATATTTAAAAATCAAATTTTCTCATGTTATCTTCCTTGTCGTTTGCATCAGCTTTGATCGAGGTATCAGACTTGCCTGAACGAATTGTTCAAAAGATGATTTGATTACCGCCAGTTTTCAAGTATGCCCACTGACTATGTCGAATTTTTTTACACATTACAATTGTCGAAATGATAACTCAACAGTAACCACAGATATTTTCGATCTGAAAATGGATTATTCTAGTTTTCAGAAATAAAACTTGTCCAACTTAATCGACCTTGAAGGATTTACCGCTTCCGAGATAGCAAGATAGCTTCAGATTAAAAAACGTTCTGTATAAAACAAAAATTATTCAATAAAAATTGAATTGGATAGTGGTATCGACATCAAGAATTCTACACAGGTTTGCTCAATTCGCATACATAAAACACATTAAAAAGGTTTCTGATTTTCAATAGTTGCTGATCTAGCCATTATTCTGTAATGATGTTGTGGAATTAGCTTTTTCTTCTTCATTCTACTGGGCTACAAATTGATGTTTCCATTTCAGTCTCATAACGCAGTTTAATTGTCTGTTCGCCATTGATTTTAATCAATATTATGGTAAGATTTCATTTCATCGCTTTATATATTGTAACTTGTCAGTGATATTATCATTACTATTTATGTTGAGAAACTTCTATGGCTTTTTCTTCACCAGATCCGGACTATTTTTCCTGTCCCTGCCATTCGTATGAATATGATGTTATCTGAATGGGTTGATATTTGCATCTTTCTTCTCCTTGAGTTCCTCTTTTTTTAGTTTCAGATAATTTTCTATGGTGGTCATGTTCATCAAAAGTTTCAGTTGCAGCTTATTAGTCTTGACTTTTTTATCAGTTTTTAATTTCTACTTTCCATTTCGGTTCGTCTCAGTTGAGCACCTGTTTGCAAGACCCCCAGTAGTATGAATAATTTGAAAAATGATTTCTCAAGAAGTTATCTAATATTAACCGTGTTCAAATGATTATCCTGTATATCACAGGAAGTTTTTTTGCATTAAGTGGATCGTTCACAAAGGATGCCGAAGAATTTGGAACATTATGTAGTCGTACCTAAGCATATGATAATGATTCAGTGAAAGTGTAACTAGTTCAGAATGCCCGGGGGATACGGTAAAACATTCGGTAAAGAAACGGATAGTTGTCTGTGAAAAAGTTTCACGTTTTTATGGTTACTCAAGAATTCACGAATTCGGTGGATATCTTGATCAAATTATGTAATACTCTGGGTATTAGAATGTCATTTACATTCGGAGATGAAGGTTGATGAATGAATGCTATTCGGATAATGCTCCTCTAGAGCTCTCGCATTTTACATTACAACTGAAGAACTTCTATGTACAGTTCGATATGTTGAAGTTCAATCAATTGTCCAAAGTCTGATCGAATACGTCGTGAATGTCGTTCTGAATCGATAAGTACTCAGTTTACTAAAAATTTAAACAACTCAACTCATTTTGAACATTGAACATATACCCACTGATAGAATTGTCATTTTTGGGCCATCTTATAGTAGTTTTCACAATAAATGGTATTGACAGAAGGATTATAATAAAACCAATTAGACCCTTAAGTTGTACACAATGGGATTAGATCGGGTAGTTTATTGCACTTAACAAGCCAATACCATTTACTGTGAAAAATACTATACAAAAAAGTATCAATGGCAACATATAAATTATGAAAAATCAATCAAACTCATTCGTGTGAAATTCTGGTACATTCTCACATGCTACTAAAGTCAAAATAAACTGGCTTGTGCTTCTGGCGACTTTCCTAATGACTGTTGCATCATGTTGCTGCCACTTGTTGCCTTGTGTGGTCAGGACAGGAGTCACTTCAACGTATATGAAAGGTTTTCAGAGGAGGTGAATATGTCATGAGATCCAATTTTGGGGATTTCTCCCTCCCTGAAAATGGAATTTTATCTATTTTTTTGACAAATTGGTATATTTTCCCAGACATATATAGTATAGAATGTGAAATTTATTATAATTATATAAATTTGAAAACAATGTTTTTACCAATTCACATATTTTTCCTCGTAAAACACGACTTCGAAATCAATACGTGACACTCTCTGTTCTTTAGTTATTTAGGAAAATATCATCTGCAAAGTTCGTAAAAACGACTTTTTTTCACAAATGAACCGAAAAAGAGTACTTGTTTTCAATCAAAATGCATTTCGTAATGAACTGGATTTGGCTTTCACACATTTCATCTAGCTTGGGTATTGAATAGAGTTGGTGGAAAACCAGAAGAATCATCTGGTCATTGCTGCTCCATTCTTGGAAACAAATACTAAGTCTGAGGGAGCCATTTCCAGAAGACGCCTAAGACAATTTTTCTACGGCTATAATACAAAACTGCTGTATCTCAAGTCTTCTTGATTAGTACATTGTATGTCAATATCATTTCTTAACCTGTTGAAACAATAAATTCAATGTGCTACACTTGTAGTTATTATTACACAATAAATCAGCTCTTCCATGGAATGTCAAATTTGAAGCAATGACAGCTCTATTAACTTATTTAATTGTACCTGAATGGAAATTTTCAATGAAATTTGAAGGTTATGTTAGTTGAATCACTTTGCTATTATCTGTCATAACCGTAGAAAAAGTACAGTGCATAACTGGACAGGGAATGCTAATTATCCACTGGTATGATTGGTAGCTTGAGTTCATACTTAGCATCATCTGCGCAAACTGACTGGTTCATTATTGAACCAGGACCAGGAGTCATTACTTACCATTTTTTTTTCGAATATTTGGACCATTCAAATTTTTAGGTATCCGATCAGTTATTGGGAAGTTCATAATTTTATGCGACGTCTGGCGGAAATATAACGCACTGCTATAATTTCACAAACAAATGGCTTCCATTTTATGTGTGTGAATTTATTGAGTTCTTTGGTGTTGATTTAGGAAATCTCATCTGGAGTTGTAATTTTTTTTTGATTAATAATAACAAACAATCATGGATGCAGACCGCTCAGTGAGCCGTATAAAGTGTTTGGTGCCAAGTTGCCGCAACCCTAGGAACCGAAATCCAAAGTTGTCTTTTCCACACGTTTCCAAAGAGAAATACATCTTTGGTGGGAAACATTACGGAAAGTGGATTGAAAGAGAAAATAGACAGGTACAAGGCTTGGAAAATTAAACTAAAACTGCATAAATCACCACCTAGAGCGGCTTCAGTGTGTTACTTGCATTTCAAGAGAGATGATTTCTTGTTACCTGGTGAGTCTGTTTGTTTATTTTTAGGCGAAGTTATGGCGCATTTCATATCCATGTAATAAAAGCCTCTTTGGTTCACTAACACTACACTAAAACTAAAAAATGTCCTGGAACAAATATCATCAGATTTTAAAACACAATGCATATATGTTCACCTCCAATGAATCGTATTGTGCGGCTATTCAAAGCATCATGAACAGAGTTATATTAACCTTCACGAGAAAAATTTCGTACAATGATAATATAAAAAAACACCAAAATCTTGTCTAGCGAGGGCAACTGATGACTGGATTTCAGTTTGGCGCGTTATTTCACAAATAATGTAAACAAGGTAACAATTTCAAAATGGTGGTTATAGTTTAACCACCACCAGCGCCCTCATCGGTCGATATTCTTCCCTATTATTAGAGAACAGGATTTTAGACAAATAGTTGAAAGTGCAATTCTCCAAAGAGACATTTAATCGAATGAAGAATTCTTCCAAATTAAAATGTATTCTCTGATGAAAATCACGGCTTGACATGAATTCATATAGGGAAGAATATCGACCGATGAGGGCGCTGGAGGTGGTTAAACTTTATCCACCATTTTGAAATAGTTACCTTGTTTACATTTGTGAAATAACGCGCCAAACTGAAATCCAGTCATCAGTTGCCCCCGCTAGACAAGATTTTGGCGTTTTTTTGCTATATTTTCATTGTACGAAATTTTTCTCGTGAAGGTTGATATAACTGTGTTCATGATGCTTTGAATATCCGCACAATACCATTCATTGTCATTGTTCCAGGACATTTTTTAGTTTTAGTGTAGTGTTAGTGAACCAAAGAGGCTTTTATTACATGGATGATGAATTGCGCCATAACTTCGCCTAAAAATAGACAAATAGACTCACCAGGTAACAAGAAATCATATCTCTTTTGAAATGCAAGGAACACACTGAAGCCGCTCTAGATGGTGATTTATGCAGTTTCAGTTTAATATTCCAAGCCTTGTACCTGTCTATTTTATCTTTCAATCCACTTTCCGTAATGTTTCCCACCAAAGATGTATTTATCTTTGGAAACGTGTGGAAAGGCAACTTTGGATTTCGGTTCCTAGAGTTGCGGCAACTTGGCACCAAACACTTTATACGGCTCACTAAGCGATCTGCATCCATGATTGTTTGTTATTATTATTCGAAAAAAATTACAACTTCAGATGAGATTTCCTAAATCAACATCAAAGAACTCAATAAATTCACACACATAAAATGGAAGCCGTTTGTTTGTGAAATTCAAGCAGTGCGTTATATTTTCGCCAGACGTCGCATAAAATTATGAACTTCCCAATTGATGAACGAGCTCCTTAGATTACTTTAGTTGGGATGAAATCCGAATCATTCCCAATCATTCAGAGAGCTCGTTAGGTTAGGTTGAATTGTTTTGATAGTTAGGGTTCTGTCATGAATCCATATCGTAAAAAGTGTTGGTGCAATGCTAGTTAAGTTTGGTTAGATCATTCCAGAAATGAAAGTTTGTCATGATAAATCAATATCGTTTGAAGTCCTCATTTGGTTGAATTGGTGTTCAAATCAATTCAATGTTATTTATTTGTTCAAAGATATTTTTGGAAAAAATCAAACAATTTCGAAGTCTTTCAGCTAATTAGGCCTTGGTTCTTATTCTTTCAATATTTATTCTCAGAAAGTAGCATGTTATTTGCCGTCTCGTCATTCAAGAAGAATATGGCTTTTCCAGAAATTATTTCAGACGAGTTGAATGAGAGCAGATATTTTCTCAATTATTTATAGATCATGTAACTAGACTCAACAGTAAACAACTCACTGTTTTTGATGAATGGATACCTCCTGTGGATCCTTCCAAGATACACGAGTGTACCCAAATGGAGAATTGAACCTAGGTTCTTTCGGCCCATGATGCGAGCGATTTAGTACTGTGCTGACTGCGAGCTTTTAGAAATTTTAGTGAAATTATTTCGTAATCATCAATACCCTTGGGCTTCAAGTAGTACTCAGAATTTCACATGAGAACTTATAGTGATCGTGTACTTTCTAGCATCACACTGAGTATGCATTTTAAAAAAATTACCCACTCATGATCATGGAAAGGATTTAATTCATATCATACTCGGGCACTTTCAAGATTATTATCCTCCTACTACCTAAAACGGTAATTCACCTAAGTGAAGTAGGTGAATGAGTTTACGTTGATTACATGACCGAGGCGTGCTAAGCACGAAGTATATATTAAAGACTTTTTTCGCACGATTTATTCAGGCACGAATTCAAACCATTATAAAAAATGATGTTTTATACATGAGAATCATTGTTGTTGGCATCGATTATTTGATTAGATTGATAATACATTTTCGAAAAAAAAAAAAGTGGGTTCTGTTCCTGATATACATCTTGTGTTCACTTCTCACACTTCTAACGGTCTTGACGGCTCACCTATATAATTTTGACAGCACGAACAAGGAATTCGATAAATGCAATTATTTGGGTTTTCTGTTATGTTATTAATTTGATATAGTATGTATCAGTATTAAATGTAAGGTATTTGTTGTTTTGAATATTTGTTTTTTGATTGAATCGGAAGGCATAAGGTATAATGTTTGTTACAGGTTTTGTATTTTGTGTTGGTTGTATGTCTCCACTGTGGGGTGTTTCGATTTTAAATTTCCGTCCATGCCTTTTTTTATAGAATTACTAGCTGACCCGGCCACGCGTTGCTGTGGCTAAAGTTTTTGTTATATTACATTATAGTAAACAATCAAAGTGGAACAATAAGAGAACATCAGTCACGGAGTCCACTATGCTTTTTCACACAGATGGTATTTGTAGAAAAATATGGTGATCTCCTTATTTGACTTTCTACTACTATAACCCTTTAGTACAATGAAATTATTTACGAACAAAGACGAAAATGTTGATGTTGGTATACAAATTCACTGGATTGAGATTTGAAGGGGAAGTACGTTGAACACAATTAATTAAAATGTTCTTACACTTGATATTAAGCAGAAATCAATAGATACAAAATAAAAATTTATCAGATTTATTATTTCCATTTAATTTTATAACAAATATAAGTATACTACAGTATGATACAGTAAATAACATGTGACGCTTAAACTCATGAATGAGGTAGGCAAGGCAGACAGTCTTAAACTTTTAAACATTAATATCTATTTTTTTGAATTATAAATACTATCAATTTCAATTTAATTTAACACCAATCGGTGCACAATGTTTTTGGTTAACCTGTCTTTAGCTAACACAAATAGATTCGACGGTTTCCCAACACGTGAACACGCAACATATAGTTGCCCATGAGAAAAACATGGATTTTCCAAATCTAAACCATTTGTGGTTGTGCATGACCTTCTGCTGTCCTGATTCTTTGAGCTGGATTTCTTGATTCAATTTGTTCTGCCAACTGATTGGCTCAGCAGCGCCATCTATTGATTACTTACTCAACCCAGTCGAAAGGTATCGACATCTTGATTCAATTTGTTCTGCCAACTGATGGGCTCAGCAGCGCCATCTATTGATTACTTACTCAACCCAGTCGAAAGGTATCGACATCTGTTAGAATCATTTGGAGTTAACAGATAATTGTGACTGTCAAATAATAACAGACAAATAATTAGCAATAAATTAAAATTGCGACTATAATTTGAGATTTAAACTATCCTATCTCTCAAGTTGGATCGAACTGCACATGGTGTGCGAATTTTATTATAATCGGTTAAGTGGTTTAGGAGTCCATTGAGGTCAAACATTGTGACACGAGATTTATATATATTAAGATTTGGATATCAATTTTTTCCATCTAGTCAGCTCTTCTATTTGTATTGATTCAAATATTTAATATTAATTTTTTTTCAGATTGTGGTAGGTCAAAAAGTCAAAAAGGGACGAAGAAAGGATTTACCCACAATAAAATAAAGCCTTCAAAACATTACGTCTATTAAATTTTATGTAATATTTTGAATGGATATTAATCCATCTCGACATCGTCGTAACCACGTAAAGTGTAATTTCCTGATTACACCCAACGAAAAGAGGAGGCACTTTGATGGGTAAATATCAATTAGGAAGATATCTATGCAACAAATCCGGCATCATTACACAGCTCTCATTTACATTCTATGTTCAGTAATTTGTTTATATTTCATCACCAATGGAATAAGCACAGATTGTATATTATTTAGAAGTGTATGGTCAATAAAACTATACATTCCATGAAAACTTATGGATTTGATTAACATATATAAATGTAAACACATGTAAATGTATAAATATTCGACTCTGTTTCAGTTTCAAGAGAGACTGGTTGACACGTTTACGAAAAACTATTTACCATTCATATCAAATTGATTTGATTCTACATGAATCGTTCAACCAATTATGTCCTAATTTAATGTATTCGTTATATATTTGAAAAGTTATTGAGTTCTCTTCAGAAAGAGGAAACGTTGAAATATCCGACATGTGTGCCTTTATTTCAAGGATCGATATATTTCGCGAGATACATGATATACAAACAAGATCATAAGGTTAGGTCAGTACCAGTATGTATGGAGTTTGGTACCAAAATATGCATGAGGGTTGTGAAATATCTTCCAGGTAGTCTTTGAATTTCTTGAAAAATATTTATTAATTGTTTTTCTGGAGTAAATAAATTCGCATATACAGCGGCAATATTTCAGTTTAATTTACTCAACCTTCTTGAAATAAACTATGGTACTACTGATCTGCCAAAATGTTATTTTTCTCCATAAAATGACAAAGGGGGCTACCAATGCTACAACTGAATTATTTCACCTTTGACATATCGATGGGTTCACCGGTGATCCAGGGAATGAGATCAGCTCCTACCCAAAAAGCATAATACGCTGTACAGAGAGGCTTTTTTTTTATATGGAATGTATGTTATGCAAATAGATACCTGATATTATTGAAAATAAGTGAAATTTTAATATATTGGAGAAATATATTTTTATTGAAAGCAATTTTTTCTATACTTTTCAAATCTGTTTTACATTGACATTCCTGAACAATGTGCTTGTGAAAAAAAATTTGATTTTGCTCTTGCATAGAGGTTGACAAATTCTTCTTCTAAATTGGAGAAGAAGAAGGCCAGAAAAAAGTTTCTCAGACTCTCAAGTATGTTATAATCCTGTTTCTGATCGTAAATGAATTGCTGGAAGAGATCATCATGAAAATTGGGAAATAAAACTGTTATTATATTTGTAACAAACGGTACTGCAGTTCCGTCCTGTACATAATGGTTTCAAAAAATGTTCTTGAATTGTGTTGATGTGAAATGAACAGGTGTAAACGATAAAATTGGGACCTCTGGTGTAAAAGTGGAGACTTTTTCTAGAGAACAATGCAAAATCATTGCATACGTTTCATAACAGAAGTTTCCCCGCTAGCCCACATCACCCCATACATCAGAGATCTACAACTCTTGAAACTCGATGAAACGCGCTTCGTCCACTTTGCCTGCTTCCTCAACAAGATCTTAGCTACTGAAGTACCTAGATACCTAGCATCAAAGATAATTCGTAGAGAGGAAACCCACAACAGATCGCTGAGGAACATACATCTTAGATTCACTATTCCTATCCATCGTTCTTCTCTTTTTGAAGGATCATTCTCCTACTTGGTGGCTTATTTGCTCAATAACTTGCCCGCAGAATTCCTGAATCTATCTGCTTTCACTTTGAAGAAGAATCTCAAACAGGCTATCTTGAATGGGCAGCTAAATATTGATTTCAGTAAATTTTAATTCTGTCAGTTTTGTCTGCATAATATGTTCTTACTTGTTCCTTGGGCTTGGTATTTTTATTGGTATTGGTGAGTTGGATGGTGACAGATGCGCTTCTACCTGCTTAGATCTATTGTGCCCCATCTTCTTCTGCTATCTCAAGGTGTTCTCGTTTATAGCAGCCCCTCGAGCCTCAATTCCTTCAGGAATTTAAGGATTTTGAGGGGATCTATTCGTGGTATTTCTCCCACAGTCAGCTGGAATGGTCCCAATATATTCGATCTTTTGTGATGTACAGCAAAACACTCCATCAGGATGTGATGGGGTGTTTCTGGATGTTCTCCGCAGAACCTGCAGGTGCTGTCCTCCTCTAAGCCTAGCTTCCTTAGGTGTTCTTTGAGTCTGCAATGCCCCGTTAGAAATCCCGTGATTGCCTTTAGACTAGTTTTGCTGAGGATGATCAGTGTCTTCGATCTTGCTCGGTTGAAGTTTCCGAGGAGATCTTTGGCCTGCTGCAGCCCTGGAAGTCTTTCCCAGTGTGTTGCTCTCATTGCTTCTTCCGTTTTATTGAGTTGTTCTTGGAAGTAAGAGTTTCCAAGTCCGCAGAATGGTTCTGGCCCGATCAGTGGTGTTGATGCACCTTTTCGTGCCAGGATGTCTGCTTGTTCGTTCCCCTCCACTCCAACGTGCCCTGGAACCCAGAGTAGGGTCACCTTGTTTTTCCTGCTTAGGTCGTCCTTGGGCTTAGTTTGTATCATTTTAAATGTTCTTAGTCCATTTGTGTGTAATTGTCAATTTTATGTATATTATGACACAATAAATGCTTTATTATTATTATTATTATTATTATTAACAACTACCCTAATACAAAACTAATATTACTTGCACTCGACGCGTGAGTCGCAAACAAGGCCAGGAAAAAAAATTATACTGAATCTAATGACTAGGGCTAGTCATTAATATATCATACAATGGTAATGAGGGGATTTCTAAACGGCAATTGAAGCATTGAACTTCGGTATATTTTCCATCCTTTTTTAACGGCAAATGCAATATCATCGAAATTATGTTACGTATTGATGCTGGACAACGTCTTTTACTCCTGTAAGCGAGAGAGGTTTCAAAAAAAGATGTGGTATGATTTTTATGTTCAAATGATAAATACGGGATATTGGAAAGTCAAATCAGCTTTTGAACTACACCTGTCTGAAAACAACTACTCCTCTGGCTAATACCACGAAGGGCATTGGATTAAATCCGACTGGTGCCAGTTGGGGGGTTTTTCACAGAAGATAGTCCCACATATGCTTTTGGCGATACCAATGAAAGAACTGATTCTGGATTATTGGGAAGAGAACACTTGCAGACCGGTATGGGAAAATATTGATGCGGTAGTTTTTTGATCCTAAACTTATAGCCTTGTCACTTGTGACGGCCTCTCAGTCCAAGTATGTTCTAACAATAAAATATTGAAATTGTGATGGATTACTTTTTGGATTTCTTCTACTCTTCTGCAGGGAAGTAGCTGTTTCAGATGGACTCTTTCTGACTTTTTGTAAATGATTCATACACCTTTGAATAATATACACGTACCTATCAAAAGAGAGTATTCGTAATTTTTCTTATTTCACTTCTTTCATAGAAGTTGTGATTTCAATTCTTAAAAATAAAAATAAAAAAAGTTCCCAATTAACCTAAAATATGAAATACTCCCTAATTGAGGAGTGAAAGTAGACATAAAAAAATTAAATACAAATATAGATAATGAGAGACAACCTGATTTTGAAATAGTCGCTAATTCCAACTAATATCCCGGCACGCTAATAAATACAATTCTTTCTGGTAATTGAATTAGGAAAAAAATCGTAAATCGTTTCTCATGACTGTACAAACTTTAATCTAGTATCAATTAAAATTTCAAATCTTTGGTTGTACTAGTCTATCGATTACCTAAACTGTCAACGAATACGTAACATACAGAACGAACCGAACATAAAATCCGTACCGAATTACTCAGAGATTGAAAACACCATTCTAATGTTCATAAATCGCAAGTAATGTTCTGCGGATTGAACGATTACATATTCCAGATATTTTTACTTTTCCATACGATCAATTTGTAATGGTAATGTATTTTTCAACCGATTTTGTGATAGGATACTACAAATTAATTTCTATGTTCCATTTCAGACTCCGTTCACACAGGCCACTTTTTCAATACTTACCAATTTGTTCTTGTAATCTGTTGAATGTTGAGAAACAATCGAAGTTTTCATATATTTATTTCACGTTGAAACGCGGAAGAAATGCATGTTGAATTATCAATTTTTTAGCCCTTCGAGGAAGTAACTTGTAACAAGAAGAAAACACGGTTTCTAACAGAAGTAACTTGAATATATTCTGCGAAGTGTGTTTTTGTAGGAAATAAGTTGAGTGAATATACAGTGTGGTCAAATATTTTTATGTAGTTAGTAAAGTATTTGCCTCGTTAAAAAAAGTATTTGTGTTATTTTAGAGTTCTGTTAAATATCGTTGCAACAAACAAGAAGTTGACGGTCACCTAAAAAAATACAAATCCATGTAAATTATACAAATTCACTTTAATTTGATAAGAAATACTCCAAAATGATTTGATTGTAGCTACTTCAAATACATATTGAATCAAAATAGTAAAAATATGTATCATACGGGGGTAATTCAAAATTTTCCAGGAGAAAAAAAATCGAATAGCAGGCCATGACTTCGTATCTGAACATAACTTTCAATTCTAAGCAACTTTTCTCCTCAACATATTTCTATATTTTCTGAAATAAGGGTACTTTACTCTTGAACGAAATTTATATTTTTTGGCCTATCCTGTATGGTGATTGTCATAATTGGTATTATTGGAAGTGCATTGGCTTGGCTAGTAGATTATCTAGACAACAGGAGACAGAAACTTAAATTGAATAATATATTATCTGATGAAATCTTAAATGAACAAGGAGTCCCCCAAGGTAGTGTGCTTGGTCCCTTGTTATTTCTGATATATATTGATGATGTCGTGGAAAATGTTGGAAAGTGCTCGATTCACTTGTTTGCAGATGACGCTCTGATCCACTTCTCGAATTCAGATTTTTTGGCTGTAGTGGAGACAATAAATGAAACCATGGAAAATATATATGAATGGTGTTGTGTAAACAAACTCAAGATAAATACAAGTAAAACTAAATTCATGATGATAGGCAATAACAAGGAATATAGTAAGTTTATAGAAAAATATTGTAAAATAAAAGTAAACAACGAGTCTATTGAAGTGGTTGATACATTCAAATATCTAGGAGTCATTATTGATCGAGAACTGAAATTCAAAAACCATGCAAATTATATAATTAAAACAATTTCATTCAAAATTAACTATTTATACAGGTGCTCCAGGTTTCTCTCGAGATGGTCAAAAACTATTATATACAACACACTGATACTTCCTCACTTCAACTACTGCTCTACCATTCTATATTTGCTACAACAAAATGAAATTAGCCGTTTACAAAAACTCCAGAATCGGGCAATGAGAACTATATTATGCTGCCCTAAACGAACGCACATCCATGAAATGTTAAGCTCTTTGAAATGGCTTCCAGTTGATAGGATGTTCTTATACCAAACAATGGTCTTTATTTTCAAAATAAGAACAGGCGATGCCCCGTTGTATTTGAGAGAAAAAATATCTTCCGTTTCTGAACATCATAATTATAACACCCGATCTAGAAATAATTTATTTATTGAGCATGTTAAATCAAAGAAATCACAAAATTCAGTTTTTTTCAAGGGATTGAGTCATTTTAATGACCTCCCAGATGAAGTGAAAAATTCCAATACGCTACCTGTATTCAAGGTAAAATTGAAGAACCTCATGCTGGCTGACTGCAACCCTTGACAGTGGTATTCATTGTTTTTTATTTTTTTGACTATGTTTCTTGGTGTCTGTTTGTGGCCAATGTATTTTAGTTGAGTTTATTTCATGTACTTGCTATTTCAGCTACTTGTGATATCTTTTATCTTTATGTGTTTTTTTCTGTACATGTACGCATTAGTCTTGGACTAAATAAAGGATCAATATATATATATATATATATATATATATTTATATATAAAGCCATTTCAGGTACACTTGGTATAGTTTTGGAACATGCACCAACTTTTGTCAAGAATGAAATTTTCTGAGAAATCGATAATAAAAAAGTTTCCCATTTGTTGCAGACTTAGTGGACCACACTGTATAGTTAGATATTACTTGGTACTTTCCTTCTGACAAGAACCAAAGAACCCCCTCGTAGACAATTCATCCCACCATTTGTGATTGAGAAAATTATTACCGAAGACAAATGGAAATCTTTGACTTGCTCTTCCATACAGTGTGTCTCATTTGAGATTAAATCACTACTATATTTGCAACAATAGATAGGTACTAGATATCTTGAAGAATATTTTTGACCAAAAAACTGTGCGATACTAATTTATGGCACTTTTTGTTTTTTTTTGCACTAAGCAACTGAAACAACAAGTTTTTCAATATCTCGCTTTTTTTTTTCTAGTAGATGATTCTATAGGATAACTTTGAAGTTCTGAATAACAAAAACACCCAAACTATTGTGATGTTGAACCTTGGTAACAGTTTTTGATGAATACAAATGAATCTTGATATGGAAAAAATTAGTACACCTCGGTTGTTGAGGGGTTTGTAGTTCGAATTTTTATTTTGTTGTCCCAGGGACATGCAACAAAGTGCTATTTTTTTCCCCCGAAAACGAAGGAAAATACGGAAAATGTGCTAGAAATTGAAAATTTGTATTTTTTGAAAATATACACAAATGTCAAAACATCAGTGTAGTATATTTGGTTGGTCAAGAATATTGTTTGTTGCCTTCCTGGCCGCCACTGGACATGACGATTTCGCTCTAAATGGGGGTGAATTAGCCCCTTACTAACTTAAATAACACTGCCAAATCTCAACAAAATAGGCCGAATAATTATGTTGATATTTAGGAAAAAACTATTTCTTTACGAATGTTGTATCTTGAAAACAAAGCTTTACTGGTCCTATATTTGAATAAACACAACTAATAAGCCTCCATTTAATTTTGGTCACGTACATACATATAACACCCTATATGCTGGTAGTGCTAACAGCACTCCCATTTTTTTTCATGGAAATTAGAGGACTGGATATTAGTATTAGTGTTACGCACTCACAAAAAATAAAGATTTTTTCCAAAATAACGAATGAATTGAAAATGTGAATTTCATCATCAAACTCGCTGTATGGAGTTGAAATAATATCAATCAATTTTGAGAATATATCACTTATTACAACCGCAATCCTTACTCAGCAATTGAATAACTCAAATTGTAAATCCTCACATGTCAGGATATTTACTAAAGTGTCAACGAAATTATAAAAAATTATAAACGCCACTATAACACATCTGCTGTTCATAAATATTCCTGTTATTAATACATCCGAAATTGCAAATTACTCTCATATTTTTTCATGGAAATTAGAGGACTGGATATTAGTATTAGTAATGTATTTTTTTTTATATCCAACAACTCCTGAACGAGATGGAGCTGTTTAACAGCAAAAACAGCGGCACCCGGAATAAATGTTTTTCAAGGCAAAGAATTGAGAAGTGTCAGTGTATGAATGAGTAATGCTTTAGCTCTTGCAACAGAGACCATTTCTTGAAGATCATATCCGGAAGCACTTCGAATCTCAAAAGGTATACCGATTTGTGAAATTGAACGATCTGAAAATGATGTGGCCAATTATTCTCTAGGTCGAATGATCTATCCCTTTCAATAACAGACATTCAGACATTCTCTGTAAATTCGTAAAAATATTGTTCATTTCTTCAATATTTCATCATTGTAATTCGTTGATCAAGGTTTCGTTGCTTTTGCATAGAGAAGTTGAAGAATATCATCAGAAACCGACAAAATGGTTAAGGCTTTCGCGGCCGAGGTTATTAGTATAACTACTTTTTTCGGGCTTGAAGGCCGTCGTTCTTTGGAATTTCTCCCTAACGTTTCGCTAGCGCGAGTGGCCAGCTTCTTCAGAGGCTTACTCATTTACGATGACTGAAACCTCCTGAAGAATTTCACTTCGATATAACTTTTTTATATATTCAGATTCACACGAAAGAAAAGCCCTGTTATGTTCAAAGAACACCTCGTGAATCAAGAGACAGGAGATACGTATCAATATAAACCTTCACGATATGGAAAATATATATATCACATTTGTTCTCGGCAACATATAAGGGGAGCATCTCGTTCTGCCCACATTTCGTTACACCCACAGTGCGTAACACCTACACTCTCCGAACATACCCGAATGATGCGCTGTTGCCAAATTCACCCTTCTTTTAGGTTAGGTTAGTTAGGTTAAGTTAGATTGGGTTAACAGGAAATTGCAGAATATCCGGTGAATTTTGCAACAGTGCATCATTCGGGTATGTTCGGAGAGTGTGGGTGTTACGAAATGTGGGCATAACGAAATGTGGGTGTTATGCACTTTGGGTGTTACGAAATGTGGGTGCAACGCAGCGCACCCTATATAAGTACAAGTTATCAAGAAAACATGCACGACATCTGCAAGCCTTTTTTTTTTAGATTTCCAAGAAAAGGAAGGCCTGTAATTTCCAAATGACACCGATCTGTATGAAAAAAGAGAGCAAAATTTTTCATGACTTTTCGAGTGAGAGTATTGGGAAAGCAAAGATTTCAGGAAAATGAATCGACGATCACTGATGTTCACTCGCTGCACCCCTCGAAATATGTGAGAGAAAAAAACAAAAAAAAGATCCTGTTCACAACTGACAATGGGTTGGATCTTACCATTAGCATATCAATAGAACTAATTTCGTAGGCCAGTTGTTTTCAATGGGGTGGTAGGGCACCTGTTTCGGAAAAATGTTGAGTATTTTTTTATGATAAGCTTACGAATGATGCGCTGTTGCCAAATTCATCCTTCTTCTAGGTTAGGTTAGTTAGGTTAAGTTAGATTGGGTTAACAGAAAATTGCAGAATATCCGGTAAACTTTGCAACAGTGCATCTCGGGTATGTTCGGAGAGTGTCGGTGTTACGAAATGTGGGCATAACGAAATGTGGGTGTTACGCACTGTGGGTGTTACGAAATGTGGGTGCAACGCAGCGCACCCTCTATAAGTACAAGTTATCAAGAAAACATGCACGACATCTGCAAGAACTTTCTTTTATACAGATTTTCAAGAAAAGGAAGGCCTGTAATTTTCAAATGACACCGATCTGTATAAAAAAAGTGAGCAAAATTTTTCATGACTTTACGTGTGAGAGTATTGGGAAAGCAAAGATTTCAGGAAAATGAGTCGACGATCACTGATGTTCACTCGCTGCACCCCTCGAAATATGTGAGAGAAAAAAACAAGAAAGAAGATCCTGTTCACAACTGACAATGGGTTGGATCTTACCATTAGCATATCAATAGAACAAATTTCGTAGGCCAGCTTTTTTCAATGGGGTGGTAGGGCGCTGCGATCACCTGTTTAGGAAAAATGTTGAGTATTTTTTTATGATAAGCTTACGACTGACGTCTGCAAATCATTTTATAAGGAAACTGTTATTTTCAAAGGTCCCAGCTAACTGCTTATGATTTTGCACCTAATCCATCGTAACGTTAGGAAGAAGAGTATGCGAATTTCAAATTGATACAGTATTTAGGCACCGATAACAAATTATCAAGTTATTGATTGCAATCTCTCACAGCAATAAATCCAATAAACATTTCTACAGTATAGGAATCAATATTTCAATTCCGATGTTACCATCTGCTAGATACACATAACGGCGTTATTATGGTTTCTCATTAGGCAATAATGATCGATATAATCTAATACTTGTCGCGAAATAATTCAAATGAACATTCCATATGGTCAGATACAATTTTTCATTCGTGAAAGGTGTATGCATACCATTTATATGGTCGTATTACATCAATGATATGGCTGTACCAGAAAATTGAACTCAATTAGAAAGTGATAATCATCTGGACAGTTTTGATGTATTGAGGAAATGAAAATCAACATACACTGAACCTACACTGAATTCAGTGAAATATTGATCAAGAAGATGGTGACATCGGGTGATGACGATTGCAACTTGGAGCTGGGTGTCTAATTTTTTGAATTGAATGGGTCTAACAGGGCATGAGTTATTTCATGGAAATGTAATTTTTTATTGAATAATGATTGTAATATAATTATTAAGCAAAACACGAATAGGTTGCTTGAATCTTTTTCTTTTTCATTAAGATATATTACGAGTGATTTTTCAAAGTGGAATAGTACGTTTAATAGAACAAGAGATAGTTACAAAAATCAAGTTGAAAAAAAAAGAAATATGTCACGATTTGTATAAAAATGGTTTCCGTATTTCTATTCAGCATACCCAAGAACCTCATTTTATGAACTCTCCTCGAGAAATTTCCACCACCACCATGCCCCCCCCGGGGTTGAGCGCCCAAGATGACGTGATGCCATATCCAGTTGCCTGGATACGAGACCTCGCCATCCTCCATTTTCCTTTCCACCCCCGCCCTCTCAGGAGCGGTCCTCAACCTGCTGATGGGCGCTTCAGCAAGATTGATATCTAACCTGCTTCGGTTGGAAATCAGCCTTTAGGTGCTATTGCTTCCTCTCTGTCTCTTTACGAGAAATTTCGAAAACATTCTGAGGAAGAAGAGTGGCGTTCTTGAAATACTCTTTTGTCTCATAAGTGATTTCCACACGTTTCAGATATGGTTGTTATTAGTAAGAACGTAAGCAGCTTCTTCGAACTCTCCTCTGAACCATGTTCTTTCGTGTGGATTACTTCAGTGATGCTAATTCAATTTGTCAGATATGCTCTGCTATCACCGATTTTGTAGTTTCGCCTCATTGTTTGTGTTCATCTATTTGAGGTTTGCCTGGTCAATATGAGCAAGTATACGATCCATTATTTCCTTCGAAGATCATTCTTAAAATTGCCCAATGATGGATCTTGAATGTCTTCGATGAATCGAAACTATTTTATCACAATATAGTATAAAACAAAGACGCCTCTCGCTGTCTGTCTGTCCCTAAGTATGCTTAGATCTTTGAAACTACGCTGTTGATTCGAGAGAAAGGTTTATATTTATAGTACATGCATATATAATTTGCGCTTACATTGCAAACGCTGGCTAAACATTACAAGATACATCAAAATAATGTACCACAGTATTGTTCACCTTCAAAAGGTCTACAAAAAATCCGCGATGGTATATGTCTCTTAGGCATAACCCACTATAACCATATTTTATATGTGCAAAGGAATATATTGCAAATGGGTTGACTGGAAAATTTCAGTCCAGGACATGACTTTTCAAATTTGTTGTAGAATTGGATTAAAAATGGTATTTTCAAGTCATTTTAACAGTTTGTGGATTGCTACTGTCTCTAGTTATATCCATGAAGCCAGCAATTTTATACCTACTTGCTGTCATCCAATGTCTTGTTGATCATTGAAAATGAGGGATGATGAAGAAATTCGTGCCACACGAGAAGAAACTATGGTAAGTACAATACGCAACTATAGCATAAGGCTAGTTATTTGTACACTTTTTTGCACTATTTTTTGTTTCAATATACTTTGATTGTGCCAGCGGTTGAATGCCGCTTGTTCATAGCAAGCAGTTTTTCCATATTTTCAAAAACAAAATACCTCAGATTCTGGATACTTATCACTTATAGACAAGGCAGTTTCAATGACGTGGCCAAACTCAAAGAGGTGATTCTTCGAGTAATTCTAAGATAGAAATTTCAGGTGAACATAGGTCCGCTAATGCTTCGTTTGTCAACATTTGTAAAAAAAAAATAGTTTTATCTGAATCTCTAAACAATCCTTTGGTCTTTTTTCTTGAAATTTGGCGGTAGTATTAAGGGCTAGGGTATCAGGGAGCAAATTTGGCCATGGTACCTATATTTCTACGCCAATGATTTTTTGCACTTTTTGTATTATTTTTTCGCATTGAGCTACTGAAACCACAATTTTTTTATCTCTTTCTTGTGTCTAGCTCTGTTTTCGAGAAAAAATACAAACCACTCTATTGTATATCCTTGGCACAACAAAATTATTGAAGTAATAACGTGCAATAACGAGCTTTTCATAGATGTCTGAACAAATAACATAACCCGAAAATCATCTTTCGAATTTTTCGAATTTTTGATTTTTTCATATTGCTTTCGATTAAACAAACGATTTTACTACTGCAGTGTTTTGGAAGTGAAGTTGGAGTGCCATTTAATGGAAACCAATCATTCAAACAACCATTCAATTCCATCTTCTTGTTCTTCTCATATCTACATCCTGTGAAAAACAATTTTAATTTTGATGTTGCAAGGACATGCATTGAAGTGATTTTTTCTCGAAAACAGAGCAAGATACAATGAAAAAAATCAAGATAGGAAAGATGTAGTTTCAGTATCTCAATAGGAAAAAAATAAAAAATCAGTGACCATTATTTTTTGGCAAGCATATTGGTTAAGGTACCTTTCAGGACGCCACTGGACATGATGATTTCAATTTAGTTATGGCCAAATTAACCCTATGATCTTCTAAATACCACCGCGGGATTTTAAGAAAACCGGCTGAAGGATTATTGATATATTCAGAGAAAAATGATTGGTTTTACAAATTTGATACCCTGTCTTGAAAATGAAGCATCTCCTGACCTATGTTTGTTTTAACTTTTTGTCTTAGAATTACTCAAAGAATCATCCATTTGTGTTTGGCCACGTACTTATATAACACCCTGTCTAGCCGATACTTTTTTCAGTGTTTTCCTCGAATACTTCTGTCATTCACTTACATAAATACATGCACATCCTGAGAAATTTCTAATTGGTGAATTCGGTTAATGCTGTCTCTGCATGAACTCACTCTGAATATAAAAGGTGAGTTTAAACGGCAAATAAAATAAAATAAGGAACAAAATAAAACAAAATAAGAAAGATAAACATATAGATCTTTACGGAAGCGTTTATACAAGAAATAATATAAAATAAGAAATAAGAATAACAACAAAAGATGCCATCTTTCACTATTTTATCTGGAAACTGATAATGCGCATGACCGAAATATTTTCTGTACTTAACGTTCCATGTTTGAAATTATTTTGACTTCTTTCCTTACAATAACAACCTCAGAATATTATTTACTGGTAATCTTTTCTATATGTAATAGAATCAAAATTCATAATATCAACAATTAGGAGCTTAGTTACTGTAGCCACTGTCAAAACGAAATTGTGATATTCACAGAACACAAAAGTCATTGTCAAAACAGCTGCAATTTGATTGGTTCATTCTTATTTCTTATTTTATTTCAGTCATCTGTATAAACACACGTTTTCTGTCCTTATTCTTAATTAGTTTCTTATTTTATTCTTATCTTATTTTATTTGCTGTTTAAACTCACCTTAACATACGTTCATTATTATATGGCCGAGACGATGAGTCATTGAGACAACCCATTGAGTAACATGCTGTAAAAAAATACTACGGCTGTTGGGATAGTGCGTACTTTAGTTTCATAATACTTTTGGGTGCGAGTGAATGAGCTTTCATAAATTATACATTTTTTCAGCTCACTAGAGAAAGTTGTGTCCTTATCCTTAACAACCTCTATTTTATTCTTCGATAATTGGATGTAGTTTGAGGCAAGTTTGAAATATAAACATAACAGTTTATTTGAAAAGATTTGGAATAAGTCGTTTATAAATGCCGTTGATATGGAAAAAAACCACTTCACGAGAGTATACTGCTACTAGAAATTCCTACCAACATTAATTGAAAAAGCGTGATTTGTTATGTTATACGGTGCGGTTCATAATGTATCACTTCTATGTTACAGAAATATTTTCAGACTATTCTTGGTAATAGTTTTATTTTTTTCGACTATTTGCGTTTTGTGATAAAAATATAACAAACAAGGCTCTCAATCAGATAAACACAGTGATAGTCTTTACTGGGCAGAATTTTTTTTTCAGATAATGATCTTTGATTATATAAATAATTTTCGAACCATTTATGGATTATCCTCAGTATACGTATATGAGTTTGTGAATCAAGAGGATAAAAGGCAACAGTTTATGTCTATCCAATTGTTTTTGAATATTTGAAATGATATGAATTAGTGAAAGATCCATATTGACCTGACTTCACATTTTTTTCTTATATAATCTGTCAGCCTATTGCTCATTAATTTATCAATAAATTGTAAAAAGTTTTCTAGAGCCGAAATTGGTCTAAATCAGTTTTGTTTCTCGAGTAAACACATGGAATCTTACAGTTATTGGGAAAGATACAATACTCGAATGATTTGTGATAATGATTTTTTGACTTTTTGCCAAAATTTTGTCCTATTCAGAGGCTTCGTCAATATCCAATGTTGAAATTAGGTTTCTCTTCAAGTCGTAGGTATCAGGAGTACTGAAGAGAAAATAATACAAAATCATGTGTGATGCATACTTCATTAGGCCTTCCATATCGAAGGTCCTTATTGAGGTATTCAATGTTGAAATCATCAAATATGAAAATATTCCCAGTATTAAAATTTTGGAATTCGTTTTTTATAGTTACCAGAAGGTCATCAATTTCTATTTCTTCAAATAGATGAACTCGATAAGATAAGATTCTAATATTTCGTAATTCTAGTTTTTAGTCACAACACCTAATGATACATCTTGGTGCCATGTTGTTTATTTCGTACTAAACATTATCTGTGATGATGTCAACACCACCCCCACGTTATTTTCTACAGGAAAAATCCACAGAGCAAAAATGTGGAAAGTAGTACTTCTTTCCTTTCTAATTCTACCTAACTTTCAGTTATTATATCTGCATTTTTAGCATCTAGGATAAATTATCGCTCTTATCATTTTTGATTCGACCGCAATGGTCTAGTCTAGGAGATGCTCAGCATGAAAGGGTCACCTTATGTTGTTTTTACCTTTTTTTCGAAAAATGACTGGAACTGAAGTTCTTACTGCACTAGCTTACGTCAGCCGAACTTATTTTTCCTTCTTCAAAAATTTTTTTTAAGAACTTTTCATTGAGTTGCAAATTCTGTGTGCATATTTTTGTTTGAATTCATTTGAGAATTTCAATTTTGAAATGGTCATTTTTTGTTAGTCAGATTCTGATTTCGAATTCTCACCCATTAACGGCTTATACGATACACCATCCCATTTATTTACATTTTTGGATTTCTATTGGTTCCCCTTTCATTTCATAATCATTTCGCATCAATTTTAATTTTTTCCAGTTTGATAGTCTTTTTCACTATCAAAAATCATTTTGACATTGCCATTTTCAAACTATCTATTCCATTAACCCCACCTTGAGTAATGCTGAATCAAATTATTTCTCCGAATTGCGGATCATAATGTTTGATCCTTTATACATTTTGGTTTCATTAAATATTATTTCGTGAAGCATTATTGACGAGTGATTTTCTCCCATACTTGATTTCATGGCGTTCAAATATTCAATTCTACATGTCAGATATTTCGTACAATATTATATTCCAATAATCCCCACTGGCAGGTTAACTGATGAAGTTACTGAACACATATCCGCACATTTCATACACCCAAATTAGGATTATCTTCAAGGAGATGGTTTCCTTTCATATCCTGTCAGGAAGCCAAGTAGCCAGCATTGAAGGCTGTTAAGTCATATATGTACTATATGATGAACAAAAACTCTGGTGCGTTGACTTATAACCTGAAAATCGCAAGCTCAAATTTTAGATATCTCGCATTCTTGATTTTGTACAATTTCAACTGAAGAAATCCCTTCAAGAGTATACCAGCACTCATGAATCTATAGTCGGGCCGTTCAAAAGATAGAATTCAAGGACGCGTGAACAGTGAATGCCTGCATCTATATTAGCCTGCGCGGCGTAGCCACGCCTTCTAAACTGAAATGAATGAAGAACTGTTTTCACTGTACTGTACTCATTTGTGCTTTGTATTACGTGCGTTACGTTAATTAAATAATATGGATGAAAACACTCTTTCACCTCCAAGAAAAAGATAAAAAAAAAAGACATTTAACTGTAGAGGAAGCAGGTGTAATAATGAACACTTATAAAAAAGCATCCCAAGAGTTGATGGGAGGACGACGCGGCGACGTTTTTGTTGAGTGGTGTAAATCGGACTTGTAACATTGGGGAGAGGAACATTCAAAGAGTGCGTGCCGTTCACGTGATCATTCTATCTTTTCAGCGGCTACACTATAGTTACATCACATTCTCGGCGCGCCCTATGGCAGCTTTGTGGGATATAGGTTATGTTCATTAAAAATTTATCACATCATTTACGAAAATTCTGAATTTCGTTACGTAGTTCTCAAAGTCAGCGGTAACTTGAATCCTAATTGAAACGATTATCTCCATACTGTGAATTCTGAACATTCAAGAAAAATATAATATAAAGAGAACTTCTTATTAATAGATATCAATTTTGATTCTGCGATTTTTAAAACAATCTTCTATTCTTGAAATGTATGTTGGAATGATTATATATTTTCTAACACTAGGGAATAATTTACCTGCGGTAGCTACTTTATATCAATTTATGGAGATGGATACTAGGTTGTGAACTATCAACACCACAACCAATGCAAACGTTCAATATGATGAAAGTAGCAGGAGGTGGAAAATTCACTCAAAATAAGGGACAGTAACGACGAGAAGTATGTAAAACAATTGCTTGTCGATTCATGAATATAACTAGATTCAGTACCAAATCCACAAACTGTTAAACAATAAATTTACTAAAATTTGATTTTCAATTCAATTTTACAGAAAATTTGGAGCGAAAATTTGTTGAATTTGGCTTTTGGACGATTGAATGTGGTCATGAGATCAAATGACACGTGTATTCTACAGGAGAGTTTAAACAGCAAATAAAATAAAATAAAATAAAGAACAAAATAAAACAAAATAAGAAAGATAAACATATAGATCTTTATGGAAGCGTTCATACGAGAAATAATATAAAATAAGAAATAAGAATTACAACGAAAGATGCCATCTTTCACTATTTTATTTGGAAACTGATAATGCGCATGACCGAAATATTTTCTGTACTTAACGTTCTATGTTTGAAATTATTTTAACTTCTTTCCGTACAATAACAACCTCAGAATATTATTTACTGGTAATCTTTGCTATATGTAATAGAATCAAAATTCAAAATATCAACAATTAGGAGGTTAGTTACAGTAGCCACTGTCAAAACAAAATTGTGATATTCACAGAACACAAAAGTTATTGTCAAAAAAGCTGCAACTTGATTGGTTCATTCTTATTTCTTATTTCAGTCATCTGTATAAACACACGTTTTCTGTTCTTATTCTCAATTAGTTTCTTACTTTATTCTTATCTTATTTTATTTGCTGTTTAAACTCTCCTCAACATATAGCAAAGATTACCAGTAAATAATATTCTGAGGTAAGGAATAATATTCTGTAGGGAAAGAAGTAAAAATAATTTCAAACATGGAACGTTAAGTATAGAAAACATTTCGGTCATGCGCATTATCAGTTTCCAAATAAAATAGTGAAAGATGGCATCTTTTGTTCTTATTCTTATTTTTTATTTTATATTATTTCTTGTATGAACGCTTTCATAAAGATCTATGTTTATCTTTCTTATTTTGTTTTATTTTGTTCCTTATTTTATTTGCTGTTTGAACTCACCTTCAATGAGCTATTACCTAACAGCTGCCAAATACGTAATGCATAGTTTCAAATAGAGGGGCTAGAAAAATCATTGAATATATCGATGAACAGGTATGAGTGAAGAAGTTTGTTCAAAAACCTTCTGACACTATCAAACGTAATGAAAGTATGAATTGAAATGGCCTCAAGGGAATTGAAATGGCTTCAAATGAATACAGATTTTTCCAAATCAGTTTTAGAGAAAAATATGAAAAAACAAGAAGAATAGTAGGAATGCATAAATTGGTCATCAGATATCAATTTGAATTTGGAATCGTGAATCAATAAGATCATGAAAAACAGACCCCTTGATAGATAAAATCCAAACTTTCATTCTTTTCCTTGAATGAGCTTTCAAATAGTTTTGTAATGCAGGTTATAAAAATTTCCTCATGTGGAATCTTTCAATGACGCACTCTGTATTAATAAAACGAAGCCATTATCGTGAAAAGTTCTTCAAATGATTGATAAAGGTAAATATAAAACTTCTTGATATTTCTTGATCATCCACCCTCATTGTACCTATAATGGAATATTTCATACTGTTTGAAAGTCAGTATTTTATAAATCCATTCTTTGTGGTTTCCTAGGTTTCTAACCTACCACCAGTGGCGGATCCAGGATCAGGTCAAGGGGGGAGTCTATAACTCAAAATTTATATATATATATATATATATATAACAGAAAAATTATGAGCTACCGTATAGCAACAACTAGTCAAGATCCAAAAAAAAAGGTGAAAGAGATTGACATCAGCAAAATTTGAAGGTTTAGCCAGGAGGTAAAGTAGGTTCGAAACTTTATTTTTTTAAATCGAATCGAGTTAATTTAACCAAATCAACAGCATATTCTACTCATACATAATATATTCAAATCGTTACCGGCATACACAATACTCATCACATATGTAACAAGTCTTATTCTTCAAATACTGCGCCAAAAAGGATCCAATGGCAGCACTGTCAGAAATTTCTCGAACTTTTCCTCTATAAGCCTGACAAGTGTCAATTTTCTTTAAAGTGTCATAGGGAAAAATTGCAATTCGATAGTTGAAAAAAAAGGATTTCAGTTTGAACCTACAACATGACTCTATTTTCATATTTTACTCGGCTTGATCCAGCGTCTGAACCGACTGAACCAGAAAAAAAAAAGGAAAGAACAATCGGTGAGTCCAAAAATTCCAGGCGAAATTTGTTTGTTTGTTTGGGTAATATTCAATCCAGATCTTGTTTGTACTATTTTGAATTCTTGAGGATTATTTTTTTAGGAATTGGAGAATCATTGAATTGAATAAATTGATGAAATTGGTTGTTAAAAAATGAAGTTCAGATTAGCTCAATATATTCTGTTAACAATTTTCCTACACATTATTCACATATATTTGTTAATAAAAGTCATATGAATCTGTCATTCATGGCATTGATTTTTCAAGGTTTAACTACTTTTGATTTTTCAAGATGATTTTTGACATTTTTAATAACGCTTACAACGTAAGTAAGATAAAGTGGCACCGTGGACTACGTTCCGACTCTCACTTATGTTACCCGGGTTCGAAACCCAGTCAAGGCAAAAATTATTTATTCTATTTTATTTTTTTGTCTTGCTCATGTGACATTTTTTCGTTCCCTAACAAAATTTGGAAATTAGGAGCCGATAAAAATTGAAAAAAAATCTCTTATTTTCCCAATAGGGGGGGGGGGCGGACCCGAAAACCCCCCCGTGGATCCGCCACCGCCTACCACAACCTGAAAATACTTGAAAACTACGAAGAAAAGGAAAATTTCGGTTGCACAAATATGTTACAATTTCAAGTGTACAGGAAACATTTATTTTGTCGAAGTCATAATGAAATAGCGTGAAGGCTATGAATTTCGACGAAATGTTCATCATTTATGTAATGAGCTATTTCGCTATATTTTATACAACTTTTATATAAATTGGCTATTTGTTTCAGAATCAGATTTCAACACGCTAATCAAGAGACAATGGACAAGAACAATTGCCAATCGGAACTGAAAAAACTAAAAACAATCGAGTACATGTACACTAACTGCCGTGCTTCCTTCTAGTACGCCGTCGAGGAGGTGGTACAGGTTTGCTCCATCCAGTACTCGCAATTTGCAGATATACGAAGAACGCCTTCTTATTCAAATGTTTGAAATGCCTACTTGATATTACTTGAGATACTTTCTCTTTCATTTGTGAAGTTATAAGTTGGGGTAGCATTTGACAAGGAACTTCAGTGCGTTTTTGATTAGTGGAGGTTATCGTAGGATCGCGACGGTGAATAGACTGTTTATTTTCAAGGGACGGTTTCGGAGATTTTTCTGTACATCCGATAACGGTGAGTGGATATGGAAAATGAGTTTTGAATTTTATGAATCCATCGAGATCACAACGATTCGTTCCCTGAACAACTAATGATCAATGGATTAATTGGGGTTTGGGAAATATCACGGAGGAGTTAGAGAACATGACGCTCTTTATAAATATTTATTTTCATAACAAAACATCTCTGATATCTCGATTTTTTTGTAGAGAATCCAAGATACCAAATCAATTTCTGAAAGAATGTGAAAAAACTGTTACAATAATAATTATTATACCAGAAGAAGATTTTATACTACTGAGAATAAGCACAAACTTTGTTTAGTTGTTCAATTGAATCAATTGCATTGAACTCGATAAATATCTGTTGTTGAATTCGGGATAGATTGTTTGAAATCAATCGGAATTCTCAAATACTAATTGGTTTGATATATTGAGATTGTGAACAATTTTAAAAAACAAATCAAGGGGAGTATGGAGTTCGTTTCTTCAATTCACAATATTTTTTCACATCTAGCGGCTATTAATATTAAAACATGATGGATATTCGATTGACTACGTTCACGAATTGTATAAAAGAATAAAATGTTTTTCTGGTAATTAGTCCAGTCTATGACCATTTTCCCGTGAATTTATCCCATACAGCACCGATTCGCATGAAAATTTGGATTCAGGATCTACATACACTCTTCTTCAAAATCTACCCTGTGCCGAGGGTTGCTTTCTCCCTGGGGGTGGATGCCACCCCTTCTTGGGGGTGAAAAATTTTTTATTGGAAATAAGTGCGGAAATCAATAGATTGACTAATTCTGAGCACTTTTTGTTCAATGAAGTTTTTTCTGAAAAGCAATACTTTTCGACTCATTCGCGAGTGAAATTGTCGGTTTTCAGTAAAAAAAAACACGTTTTCAGGTCCTTTTTCGCGAATAACTGGAAAATAATGCATCTAATCGAAAAACCTGCAGAGAGCAAAATTATAGCTTTTGAAAAAACAAAGGCGATTGTTCATTCGTGATGTTTGAAAACTCACTACAAACTGAATAATTGCTTGTTGAAATTTCATTGGTATTTTCAAGCGCCAAAATGGAAAGTTTCTACGTACAATAACCAAAAACCAATGCATTTTTCGGAAAAAACTAATTGGACCTTTTTTGAAGTCCTTCAAAAAGCCTTTATATTTGTTATTTATAAAAGTTTCTAGCATTAAAACTGACCGAGGTATGAAGGGAATAATGTTGATTCCTATTTTTTCCTTGAAAAAAAAAATGGTGATAACTCATCCTCTCTTTCCCTCCCCTTTGGAAAAAATCGTTGCCTAGTGGAACTATATGTTTATATACATATATAATATACATATAGTTCCACTAGCCCTAAAATATAGTTAGTATGTGTATTCTTCAATATACTAATGTACATACTCTAATTTCTACAAAAATTGTTTTTGGTTTTTCCCATAACTCGCTTAATTTTCAACCAATCAAATCCACCAAAGAAGTATTTTGTAGCTTTTTTCAAGAGCTATAAGCTCATTCACATTATTTTTCGTTTCGTTACCGTTGGTCTCGGTAGTGTAGTGGTTAGCATATCTGCCTATCAAGCGGAAGGCCGGGGTTGGAATCCTCGCCGGGCCACCGTGCTGGGTAATCGCACGTTAAAAGGTAAGGCCTCGTTGATCCATTGCTCGCACAAGTTTCGACTTTTGAGGGTTGACGTTCGTCAGCTGGTTAACGAAAACGAACAATTTTAGGACAATTTTTTTTAGATTATATTTTTGAAAAGGTTCATGCTGAAAGGGCCCAAAAAAGGTACTTTGCGCGAACCCTCACAATATTCAACTGGCCATATCTTATTTTCATTCTGCAGGAAAAAATGAAACACCGAAATTTTCAGAGAAGAATAGCCTTCAATTCTGTACTCTAGAAAATTTTGCATGTGATCAATACTTTTCGAGTTATTTCGAAGAAATTGTGATTTTTCGCTGAATTACGTATATGATTTTTTCTCTTCAATCAAAATTCTTTCCAAAAATACGTACTTTCAATTGATGAAAAACTCAGAAAGCATTGAAAGAACATGAATGAAGTGAATTATGAAGTAACAACGATTTTCTTCGAAAGGGGGAGAAGAGAGGATGAGTTATTCACAATTTTTTTCAACAAAAAAATAGGATTCAACATCATTTCCTCCATACCTCGGTCAGTTTTGATGCTAGATACTTTTATAAATAACAAAAATCAAGGCTTTTGTGAAGGACTTCAAAAAAGGTCCAATTAGTTTTTCCCGAAAAATGCATTGGTTTTTGGTTATTGTACGTAGAAACTTTCCATTTTGTCGTTGGAAAATACCAATGAACAAGCAATTATTCAGTTTGTAGTGAGTTTTCATACATCACGAATAAACAATCGCCTTTGTTTTTTCAAAAGCTATAATTTTGCTCTCTGCAGGTTTTTCGATTAGATGCATTATTTTCCAGCTATTCGCGAGAAAGGATCTGAAAACGTGTTTTTTTTTGACTGAAAACCAACAAAATCTCACTCGCGAATAAGTCGAAAATTATTGCTTTTCAGAAAAAACTTCATTGAACAAAAAGTGCTTGGATTTAGTCAATCTATTGATTTCCGCACTTATTTCCAATAAAAAAATTTTTACCCCCAAGAAGGGGTGGCATCCACCCCCAGGGAGAAAGCAACCCTCGGCACAGGGTAGATTTTGAAAAACAGGGTATGTAAATCCTGAATCCAAATCTTCATACGAATCGGTGCTGTATGGGATAAATACACAGTTTACACTTTTTTCACCGTCATAGACTGGAGTAAATATTCAATTCAAGAAGATTCAGGATATATTTGGACAATTGAATATCGTCTGTAGTTGATACAAATTATAACACATTCACTAAAGGGGTGCACTGAAACATAACTCAGAATAAGAAAAATAGATTCACCAAATATAAATATTCAGATATATTATTGTCGAGTAAAGAAAATGAAATTCAAGAACACCTAGCAATTACTTTTGATGATTGTTTCGTCCGATCTCAACAGTGTTCATGCTCGATGGACTATCACTAGTGGTACAGAAGGTGATATCATCCATCACTAGATAGTTTTCCCTAGAATCAATCTTTTTCTCCAAAACGGAAGCCAGAAAATCATTGAAAGAAATAATGAATGAATAGTTATATGAGTACCTTCAATTGAGGATAAGATGGTTTCCCGGAAATAAATATATAATAAGTTGATAGTAAATAAGTAGTAAGTTATTAATTCAGAAATGTTTTCTATTGCATAATCTGATTTTTCGGTGGATGGTTCAGTGGTGTGAGAATGAATGTCAAAATATTGAAAAAATTTCAGTTTTTCAGTATTCAATAAATATCTGGACAATGATTTATTTCCGAAAATATTGCTTCAAAAACATTCGCTAGTTTAACTGGATAGCAAAATAAGCAATACAGGGGTCCGCAAAAGTCCGGAATGAAATTAATATCTGTTTAACCAGTAACTTAGGAAAAAATCGCTGAAACACGTCAGTTGATTTCAAAGTATACGCATTTTTTGGCAATAAAATGAAATATATTTTTTTCAACTCCTTAGCTGCAACCCTCCCCAACTTTTTTTTTTCAAATGCAAACCTATATCGTGTATGGGCTCATTGAAAAGCTCGTAAAAAATGGAATCCGACCATACCCTTTCTTTTTTTTACCCATGTGGTTACCACGAAATGAGAAGAAACTCTTCATTTCAAATGTTACCCAGAAATGCTACAATTTTAAAACTGAGTCAAATATTTCTTACCAGGGCATTAAATTTGGTACAAAAAATGCAACAACTTTTTTCTCTTTTTGAAGTACACTGGTCAACTATTGCTTGGGATGGAACCAATTTTATGTGTAAGTTTTTTTTGAAAAAATAAATTCCAAAGAATGTTGATGTCAGATTACGTCATCAGTTTTACACATAATTCATTAAAATTTGTTGTTGGTCTTTTCCTAAAATTTGTAGACTTTTGAAAACTAGGTACTGGTAATCCTTAGCAATTTTTGAGCTGTTCATCTTCATATGCCACTTATTTCTTTTTTGCAACGTTAATTCACCAGTAGATAGCACTAAAGTAGGTATTTCTAACTTTTAAGAGTTTTGTCCCATTCCGTGGTAACCACATGGGTAAAAAAAAGTGTATGGTCAGATTCCATTTTTTACGAGCTTTTCAATGAGCCCATACACGACATAGGTTTGCATTTGAAAAAAAAAGTTGGGAAGGGTTGCAGCTGAGGGGTTGACGAAAAATATTTTATTTTATTGTCAAAAAATGCGTCCACTTTGAAATCAATTTACGTGTTTCAGCGATTTTTTCCTAAGTTACTGGTTAAACAGATATTAATTTTATTCCGGACTTTTGCGCACCCCTGTATATGAATTTAGCACGACAGTTATGAAGTTCTCATCTTTGTTGATTTTTTTACAAGTGAAGTAACTTTATACTGTCTCATCTACTACTACGGATCGAAAAAGGATCACAATGTATCACGTATACCAAATGGTATCATGGAACACTTCAAATAAAAATATATTTTCTGAGGTGAATTTGAAAATATTATTTGAAGTATAAATATTTCATTTCCCCTATCTGACTAGATTCCAAGTATCGTTTCATTTGAATCCATATTGTCCTCATTAGGTAATTTGGTCGAAAACGGAAAATTCAACTAATGGCTTCATCAAATGAATGGCTTGTCCCTAGAGTGGTAGTTTCTTCATTTCTGTTCAGCCAAATAAAATTCAGCAAAATTAATTATTTGAGCCTTTCTTGAGAGAAATAGGTAACATTTTTTCCTGTACACAAACCGTGTTTCTGTTACATCAGTTTGGGAGCGATTTGTTATTCAATGCTTTGGTACAATTTCATTTTCGAATGTAATAATATTCGGTGCTTTTAATGATAGATTACCTAATTTTCGTCGATAAGGTCATACTCATTATCAAACGCACCTGGCGTAAAAATTATATCATGTGATAGGTGACATACTTTCTCACACTAATTATACAATTTGTTGAATTTATGAAATATATGTGTATAAACCATAGTTTGAAAACTTTCAAATTCGGCGTTTTTTTATCTCAACGTGTTATACCTACAGTAGAAATAGATTCAGAACGAATTGATATAATTCCTTCTAGCTTTTTGCGGTTCTTAACCTAGCACAACCTAAAAATATATAAATTAAATTTGAATCTATACAAGTGTGAAAGGGCAGATATTCAATCTACCCCGACAAGTTGCAGCGATAATTCATAAAAATAGTTTGTTCTGAATGAAAAACGTTCAATTAGTCAGCAACTTTTCGTATATCTCAAAATACCCATCGTTGAAATTTATGACATTTTCAAAAAGCGAACCAAAATAACTAAAATAAAAGAGAGTATTTATGAAGGTTTTGAAAACGAAGCAGATTTGGTTTCCGAAACGTCAACGATAGGTATTTTGATAAATATAAGTTCTTGTATTTCTTTGATAGTCAAATTTGAGATACACGAAAAGTTGCTGAATAATTGAACGTTTTTCATTCAGAAGCAACTATTTTTTTGAATAATCGCAGTAACTTCTAGGGGTAGATTGAAATTCTGCCCTTCTACACTACTTGTATAGAGTTCTATTTTTCAGATTGTGGTAGGTTTAGAACCCAAAAAAGCTGCTAAAAGTACCACCGACCCTTGCGATAAAAACATATTTTCATTGTGGTATTGATTTTAGATGTACCGATTATTCTTAATTCATTGAATATCACTTTATTAAACTGGGTGATAATTTCATCCATCGACGAATGTGAATGGCAGCTTTGCTAGAAATGCACTTGTAGTTTTGCAACAGGTGTGTGAATTGAAGTAATACTTTATAGTGTCATAACAATGACTTGCATTTTTTTGTCTGTTGTTGTTATTGAGAAAGATGCAATTTCCGGTGATTCTGATACTATCAGGTCTTCTATTTCACAAATATTCAACTTAATCAATTGTTTTTACTGCTTAATGTGGAACTGTAGTTTGGTTATCAGAATATGACCATTATTGATGACAGAGAATCATTTTCTATTGACGTAGTCGACAAATTGGTTTGGAATAGCATTTTAGAGTATGCCACGCAGTGTACGAATTAGATTCCTATACAAATAATATTTACCTAACTATCAATTCAGACAACTAAATGATTTTGAAACGAAAAAAAAGATATCTAAAAACAATAAATAAAATTTTCAGATACATATAAACGAAATAAAAACATCTATTATCCCGTGTTTAGGTGCATTAATACATTCAACACATTCAATTTATTAATATGTTCAGTTAAGATATACAATTCTTACATTTTTTCTCACATCAGATTATCAATCGCGATTTGGTACTCTTGTGATCAAAAACAAAAATTATTATAATATGGTTTAATGATTACAACAATCAGAGTAGAACCCGAAAAACCTTGGTAAACTCTATCTACGATATACAAAATTACCAGAAATTTCAATATGAACTACCTAATCAATTCGGAAAATCTAAACTCAACTACTAATTAACAAAAAATACAGGGTCATAATACCAGAGTGTTTAACAATTTTCTTCTAAACAATGTTCACTCCAATAAAGTAAAAAATAATTCCATTGCAGGTTCAATGGAAGTATCCAAAAAATTGCCATAAAAATGAAATCCTTTCATATTTTTTGGTAGAACTAAAACAATTTATGTTTATGTGATAAAGTCAACCGAATCATCTCATATTGAAACTTTTCGTAGAGATCAATTACCCTAACACCAAACCGATATTTTTTGCACTCGACGCGCGTTTCGCTAACAAAGTTAGCATCTTCAGGAGAAGAAAATTTAAAATTATACGGCAATGAAGGATTTATCTTGGATTGCGTTACATTGGAGTTTATGGGTATTTATACCATGGAATTCTCACGTCTAGTTTTGCCTTTATTGAAACATCAGACTCATCTGAAAGAACCTCGACAATTATTTGTAGAGGGAGAGCAATTGGTCGCAAACAGTCGATAATTAAAAATATATCAACAATCTCAAAAAATAATTTTCGGCAACTGTCCGGGTAGTGCCCACTTCCCGGACGCCTTTTCTTTGAGAAAGTACCATTTTTCCAGCCTAGTCCGGGAAGTACTTCGTGGGGAATGTCCCGATCATCACAACTATCTGAAGGATCTTTCAAAAATGTGTTTCATGAAAAAACAAATAAATAATAACCTCTATCATTCGAAATAAGGATATGGTTATGACATATTTGAAATGATTGGTAACGTATTAATTCTATTGCATATGTAAGTTATTCATTGAACTCAATTTATCAATGCTAATAACTCAATAATATTTGACCGTGGTTTTCTCGAATGCGTAAATATTCTACAAAAACTAGGTATTGAATCGAAGTTAGTTGTGTGATTCGAAATAAACAACATTTCTACTGATACAAGTTCGAATACCAAGAAACTAGTTCAGTTCACAATTTGACAAGTAGGTACTTCTTGACATTCGTCCTGGAGAAAATGGAAATGATTTATAATAAATCATGCTTTCAAGAATAGGCTTGAGTATAAGGTGAATAAGTTGAGGTTAGTAATTCACCAAACACAGCCCTTTCGAAGGACCTCACACTCGATAGTTTGAAATGATTTTGATTGAAAGTAAAATATTGTTGTGAACATGACCTGTGAATAACTTTTCAAAAACAATTCCCAAAGACACTGTGTTCGAAATCCGGGTAAAAGTTACTGCGTTCACGAACGAGCCGCAAAAAGTTAACAAGTTACTTCGACGGTCGAGGTCGAGTAACAAGCATCATTAAAGTTTTTTGGTCTCGATATTGACGATCGATTTCTTGAGGAACGAATCATTTCATTCCGTAAACAATCACACTGAAATATACAATGAGAAACGTTGTTGGGTGAAGAGATGATAACTTATTTATCGATAGGTACGGTAGAAATCAATTTGGTACCAAATAAAAATATAATGTAACAATTTCAAGTTTAGACGTTTTCGACCCATTCAACTCTCATTTAAGATTTGTCGTAATTGGAACAATACGTTGAAAACCTCTTGAGGCAAAAAAAGCTTGAAAGACCAAGTATTTCATTTTTTTCCATACTCTCCTCTTGATTGAATACATTCATCACAGTAAACTCATAACTCATCTAGACCTTTCAAAAAAGAAATTATATGCTTTGCAAACGAGTACTTCACAACTTTTATCAACTTCTCGTTTGGAGGAACTTTTACAACCCTTCAGATTTTCTTAATTTATCTCAAAATCACGAACTGTTTATACGGCAACAATCAAGTAGTATCCTGTCGCATAAGCACAGATCAAAAGCGATGCTTCCATTTTTGAACGTTTCTAATCAACATTCAGACAATGACGAATACAAATTGCAGATTTTTTTCATGTCCAATTCAATGTGAAAAACAGGATATCTCTCGAAAAATGGGATCTAGGCTCATCACTCGTAGTCAAATGTAAATCGACAAATTGAGTTGTTAAAAAAAGGGAATCGGTATTTCACGAATGATTTGAAAACCGTTATCAATGAAATCCTCGAACATATTCTCAAATGAAATTAATATTCGGATGAAACATTTCATATTTTTTTCGTGGTTAATATCATCAGAACTTTTTCCAATTCAGTTTGGTAAAATATTCAACCCAATATATTTTGCACCCACGTTATCCGAACAGATTGTTTACAACCAATCTGTGGATGCTGGATGTTGTCTCCAGGAAATATTCTGCAATTGGTATAACTTGTTGGTCATTTCATATGTGTTCAGTTCCAAATAAACTCAATGAAGTCCAATACGATAGGGCTAAGTTTCCCCCTTCAGTTACATATAGGGACAGTAACTGAACCGATATGGTTCAGTTCAAATGAAGGAAACTATGTTCGTTTTGAAAACGAAACAAATAAAGAGTATTGCAATTCTTCAAGTTCGTCTGATATCTATTTGGTGTTAAAGCAAGTGGATGAGCTTGTTGAAAAAGTCTTCGTCTATGGAATAGAACTATTAGCTGAATTTTAATGTTTTTATTTAAATTCATTGAAAAAAGATCATCCTTCCAGAACATTTTGGTAATACTTTACTTATGGACAGCTGTTAGTCTTAGGATCTAACGATCTTCTCTGCCTGCCAAATTCAACAAAAGGAGAACATTTTTGAGTTCCTTGTCAAATAAAATAAAAATATTTCCCTCGGGTATTGATCCGTGTGTGGAATGTTGAAAAGTTCGACATTTTGAAGTCATTATCAAGAACTTACAGATATATTTTCATCAAAATCAGCAGTAATCTAACCAACCAACCCCTCTACGAGTTGCCAGCAAAACCACAACATTATCTTCGACAGCTTGTTCAGAGCTTATAGTAGTTCAAGTAATAACGCAATCTAACTAATCAACCCCCGTATGAGTTGTCCAACCAAACTACATTAATAATTACTACAGCCCGTTCCGCTTTCGAGTACTGGTATTTGGTATATAAAATACTCCTCTCACAATTAGATTCGACTGATGATAAAACCGATTACCATCCCATCGGTGAAGCAGCATTGGGCGATCAAATCCCTCGTCGCTCATCCTGCCTGTTCGGGTGTGGTGCTGAAATGAATGTTTTGATTAGTTACATTGCTGTATTGATAGAGATACAGAGTGCTCCAATGAAAAGTATGCATCTAGCTTTTCTCTCTGTTTGTAATTCAAAGCGAAACTGCTAGGACTCGTAGAGTGATTGTGTGAGGAGGGGGAGGGGGGGGGTAGATTTTCGAAAAATTCAGTGATATATGCAGTAACATATACCTTAGCGAGGAGGTGTCACAACCGTAAAATTTCAAACGGAAAGTAGGGTTGAGTGATACATCATGTGAAAAGGGATGAAATTATCTTTCCAATGATACCCCATTTATTGAAAAGTCAATGTGAAAACAACGCTGAAGACAATAGGTTTCAATGTTTTCTATTTGTAATGGTGCTTTGTAAAAAAAGTAACCAAGTTGTTGACTTGATTTATAGAACAACAGTTGAAAATGTGATCCATTTGCTTCCATTCAATATAATACATTTTCTTGAAATACATTTCTGAAATTTTATTCTGATGGGGTTCTGGGATTGGTATTTCACATTACAGACGAATCAGGTATCGATAAACTTCCTAACTAACTTGGGAACATTTTATCTGGATGAATGTCCTCAAACAAAGTCTAGCAAAACAATTGTTTTGAAAATGAAAGTTATCAATTTCAACTCGTTCTGGAATCGAATAAACCATATTTCACATGATATATTACTCGACCCCACTTTCCTTTTGAAATTTTCGGGTTGTTTAACACCCCTCGCTAGGGGTTCAAGAGCAGAGGTTGAAAAATATGTGTAAAATGTGTCCCCTTCAAGCAAACTTCACGTGTCCGAGACCTTTTGCTTCAAATTCCAAATGAAGGAGATAAGCTAGGTCCATACTTTTCATTGGACCATTCTGAAAAAAAGTTATTTGTGGATAAGGACTCCAGCATATGAGTCAGAACATTGAACATTTCTTCATTTTAGTCATGAAATAATTTCCGAAAGAACTGTTTTATTATATTCTAATTGTTATTTTTTATTCCTTGATCCACGCGATATTTTCTGTGCTGTCTCAATCGTATGAACCTGAAGATGAAATTAATCTTAATTTGATTAGCAGCTATAAAACTTTCATCGATAAGAGGATAAAACACACTATCATGTATATTCATAATCATTCAATCGAACAAATATCTCCATCAGTGGAATGAACACATGCTTGTTCAACCAGTGAAGCATGAAGCATAACGCCTACTCAGTACTATATTTATATCCTATAATCTTGGTAAATATTAGATTTAACCAACCTTGCATTATGAAACTGTTTCGATTGTTCTACAAATATGTGTGCGTGCTTGGTCAAGATCGTTTTACTCAATTTACCATACCGTCAGAATACTGCAACTTTTTTGGTCTTAATTGTTTTATGTGTTAATTGATCGTTTTTCTGTAGACAGCGTTGGCAGCACATGCAGTACTTTCACATTTCATTATGAATTAGCTATGATTGAAATTTTCTCTTGAAATCGATAGTATTCGCCATGCAACTACTGAATCACCTAGGGACAGATTTATTTCTCTACTTTTATCGGCATTCATTAGTCCAGGAGCTGATGTATTCAAAACACAATGTTTGTAGATGAATGTATTTTTTTATTATAATGGACTCTTTATTCTTTTGTGAATAAATTGAAGGTCTTTGAATTATATACACGTACCTATCAACAGGGAGTGTGAGAATTTGTGATTTCTATTTTTTGATTTGGAAAAGAAGAAAAGAAAAAGGAACCTCAGAAAATATTCCCCCAAGCATTTCGAATATTTCAAGAAATATATAACTGTGAACAAATGTATTGTTACGAAATGTCCTAGCGCCGGCCCTATCGCTCATAAACGCAGAATAATATGAGGGGTCGAAGAGCGAACGTCATTTTTCCAGGAACTCTCGTCACGCGTGGAATATTCGATCATCGGCATTTGTCTGGAGGACTCTCCATGGGTGTGAGCGGGTATATAAATATATATATATATATATATATATACGGGAGACATTTCATCGCAGAACAGAGTTATTTAGAGTTGAGCAGTTAGTTATTGAGATAGTTATCAGAGTTTGTAGCTTAGTGGAGAGGCGGAGGGTTTTACAGAGTTTTTATCGTAGAAAGCTTTGCTATTGCTAAGTGCAGAAGTCAAAGTGAAGAATTTCTATTACAGAGAGTTTCAGTTGGAAAGTTAGCGGAGCAATTTGAGTGATTGTATTGTGATAAAGCGTTGCACAGTGGGGCAGAATCCCAAAAATCTGGCAAAAAATCAAATTTTTGAATTGTATATATTCGTCTATATACGTTAAGACCTGGTTTACAGGTAGTCTTAGCATGAAATTCCGGACCTAGCAGGTGTATATACCTGGTCTAGGGTCGCCTCGGCATCACATCAGTCGACATTCAGCCGTCGCGTCGTTCGGTACGCACTAAACAAGTATACGCGTCAAAAAATTCTTGCCTGTTTCAAATTGCTGTGAAACGGACGAAACTATCGCAATTTGGATTCAGCAAAATGGAATCACTTTCTGAAAGTATGCAGAATATATAGTTATGCACAGTTATTGCGTATTGTAAGTTAGAAATATTTAAATTTTGCAACAAGTAAACATAGAAAATTGAACTTTTTTTCTAAAAGCGATTTTCTAATAGAGTTTTAAAAATGTCTTCGCGAGTCTCGGCCTCGTTTCGACAAGGAACTAATAGTGTATAGTATAAAGTATATAAGAGTAAAAAACTGGCTGCTCAGGAGTGCTCAAAAAATAGACTAATTTTTTGGAAGAAATACGTGGCGTGACATCAACGGACGTGTATCTTCAGAAAATTAACGATATTTTCTGTGGACACCAGTTAGCAATCTAACATGCATCATTCATATTAAAAATATTCGTTTTCGAACTACGTACAGATTATATCATTCTAGAAAATGCTTCAGAGAATCGAATATGAGAAACATTTTCAATAGGCTTCTCGTAACATCAGATCCATTTCTCTCAAGCATCAGGAAATTGCCCCAGAGACCGGCGAAATCTCTATATAAAGAAGCTAGAGAGATGTTTAAACAACCTGAAGTCATCAGACAAGAGACAAGGAACGATTCCGATTTAGTACAAGTGGGTCAACATCAGAATCTTAATCGAATGATTCGAATATCGAAGATGGCATTCAAGATTTTTGTTACTAGAAATAAATAAGAGTTATTTAATTTGTTGCAAACTTTGTACTCGAAAAACTTTCGATAAATAAATACATTGCTCAAGAGATTTTTTACCCATTCAAACCTAAAAAAATCATGGAATATTTTCTATTTCAATATATTAAAAATTGAAAATTTTTACAGAATCGACCATATATCGCGTCTGCTATTTTAAAAATTATCATTCCAATAACAAATTCATAATCAGCGATCCCAAAAACCCTTAAGAAATACGATTGGGTATTTTTTACTAATTATTTTTTTCACTTGTCAAAATGTGACGTTTTTGGCATTTCAACCAATAGTAGCGGGTTATTCTATGGTTATTCTAGCCAATCATTGGGTATTATACTGATTATTTTTTTCACTTGTCAAAATGTGACGTTTTTGGCATTTCAACCAATAGTAGCGGGTTATTCTATGGTTATTCTAGCAAATCATTGGGTATTATACTGATAAAACTAGCTGGTCCTTTCGATTGTTTCGATAAAACGTTGTTTACCTTTGAACTGTCAAAACTATACGGTTTACCGCGTCGATTCTATTGAACTGGCTCATATTTATATAAATTATCATGAATGAACAGTTACCTTATTATTAATAGTCATTCACTTTTCACTTTTTCAGCATAATAATAACATAACACATTTCAATGAACACTCAAACACGTAAATAACTCATAACCTCAACTTTATGACAGATATAGCGATTCAAATATTTAAGGTTTCCTTCAAATGAAGATGGCGTACAATTAGTTTTCATTAAATACAATTCATTTTTTGTTGTATGAGAAGAAACCGTTGTATGCAGATTTTGATACAACGACATAACGAATGATTTTATGTTCCTTCTGGCGCGATTTTCATGTCATAAGAAATTTTCAATTATCAACCTTGTACAATGAGAGGTGTGACGCCATCTCTTGGTATCGTCATATCATATTCAATGCGTAAGCATTATATCTCTTCTGGATCATAGAGGGCCTACATCGTTGTTTGACATTTCAAATTAGTAAAATTTTCATCTTTTCTTGTTTCCTTCTAATGTAAATGAAATACTGATCAATTAAATTGTTCTTCCTTCTATTTGTTCAAAAAATAATCTTTCCAAATACAACTCGTTCTTCAAATTTAATAAGATTATTTTTTTCTCTTGTCAAAATGTGACGTTTTTGGCATTTCAACCAATAGAAGCGGGTTATTCTATGGTTATTCTAGCCAATCATTGGGTATTATACTGATAAAACTGGCTGGTCCTTTCGATTGTTTCGATAAAACGTTGTTTACCTTTGAACTGTCAAAACTATACGGTTTACCGCGTCGATTCTATTGAACTGGCTCATATTTATATAAATTATCGTGAATGAACAGTTACCTTATTATTAATAGTCATTCACTTTTCACTTTTTCAGCATAATAATAACATAACCCATTTCAATGAACACTCAAACACGTAAATAACTCATAACCTCAACTTTATGACAGATATAGCGAACGACCGATTCAAATATTTAAGGTTTTCTTCAAATGAAGATGGCGTACAATTAGTTTTCATTAAATACAATTCATTTTTTGTTGTATGAGAAGAAACCGTTGTATGCAGATTTTGATACAACGACATAACGAATGATTTTATGTTCCTTCTGGCGCGATTTTCATGTCATAAGAAATTTTCAATTATCAACCTTGTACAATGAGAGGTGTGACGCCATCTCTTGGTATCGTCATATCATATTCAATGCGTAAGCATTATATCTCTTCTGGATCATAGAGGGCCTACATCGTTGTTTGACATTTCAAATCAGTAAAATTTTCACCTTTTCTCGTTTCCTTCTTATGTAAATGAAATACTGATCAATTAAATTGTTCTTCTTTCTATTTGTTCAAAAAATAATCTTTCCAAATACAACTCGTTCTTCAAATTTAATAAGATAAATTTTCATTTTCGAAACACTCAAACTTTTTTATTTTGAGGCAAAAGCATTCAAACAAACCGAATTAGATAAAATCACTCGTCCTACGGACTCGTGATTTTATCAATCGGTTTGTTTTCATACTTTTGCCAAATGAAAAAGTTTTTGTGGAAAATGAAAATTTATCGATTAAATTTGAAGGACTCGTGGTATTACCTTTGATAAAACTGCCTGGTCCTTTCGATAAAACGTTGTTCACCTTTGAACTGTCAAAACTATACGGTTTACCGCGTCGATTCTATTGAACTGGCTCATATTTATATAAATTATCATGAATGAAGAGTTACCTTATTATTAATAGTCATTCACTTTTCACTTTTTCAGCATAATAACAACATAAACAACACATTTCAATGAACACTCAAACACGTAAATAGCTCATAACCCCAACTTTATGACAGATATAGCGAACGACCGATTCAAATATTTAAGGTTTCCTGAACTCAAATGGAGATGGCGTACAATTAGTTTTTATTAAATACAATTCATTTTTTGTGGTATGAGAAGAAACCGTTGTATGAAGATTTTGATACAACGACATAACGAATGATTTTATGTTCCTTCTGGCGCGATTTTCATTTCATAAGAAATTTTCAATTATCAACCTTGTACAATGAGAGGTGTGACGCCATTTCTTGGTATCGTTAGCAGGCATTATCATATGTACTGTGTAAGCATCATATCTCTTCTGGATCATAGAAGGCATACATCGTTGTTTGACATTTCAAATTTGTAAAATTTTCACCTATTTACCTTACCTTCTTATGTAAATGAAATACTGATCAATTAAATTGTTCTTCCTTGTTCAAAAAATAATCTCTCCAAATACAACTCGTTCTTCAAATTTAATAAGATAAATTTTCATTTTCGAAACACTCCAACTTTTTTATTTTGAGGTAAAAGCATTCAAACAAACCGAATTAGATAAAATCACTCGTCCTACGGACTCGTGATTTTATCAATTGGTTTGTTTTCATTATTTTGCCAAATAAAAAAGTTTTTGTGGATAATGAAAATTTATCAATTAAATTTGAAGGACTCGTGGTATTACCTTTGAATAATTTGACTAATCAGTTAAATTATGTCAGCCATTTTGGGTCCGCCATTTTGAAAATCGTGATTCTGATAACAGATTCGTAATCAGCGACTCCGGAAACCCCCGAGGAAAGAATTTAAAATCATTTATGCCACTTTCTGATTTTGGCCCTTTTTGGGATTCTGCCCCACTGTGCGTTGTAATAAAAGAAGTTCAGTGTTGTTTGGAGCTTTGATAAACGAGCCCAAGGATAAATCGTAACAGTATTTACTACCTTCGTAGATTTCGGGAATATCATACGCCCACCTGGAGGTTAAACTCTCCCATAATTGGCTTGTCTTGTGCGAATTCGTTTAACGTCATATTTTAGCTATTTTTCGTGGAAGCAAAGATGAGATCCGAATGTCTACTTACAGCTCCTATATACTTTATAGATAGACTGACCCTCAGAGTTATAGATGCAGTTATCAGCAAATTGCCGTACATTTCTGCAAACTAATATAAATGCGTAGTTATTGAGGGCTTGGGTTTTTTCAAGGGATAAACTGAGTACCTATGTTTTTTCCGTCTATCTGTTCGAAAATGTGTTAGTGTGTCATATCGTGTCAGGGTTAGCTAGAATCATTTTTTCATCAATCGTAGTGTAGGGAGAGAAGATACTTTTCTTCCCGAAACGTTGAGATAGATATAAATGAATATTTTCCTAGTATCAAATCCCGACCAGTGGTCTCAGATGAAATATTCACATCTACTTTTTTACTAATCTGTAATACTGTTGAATTCAATTGTATGTGCCAATTTGTATATTTATGCCTTATAAGGTCAGTTTTTTCCATTGCAGAGTATAATAGAATAGATGTTTGAAGTATTATGATCCCGAGTCTACAGATGCCTTATGTGAGGGCTCAACAAATTAATTTTTTTTTGGTATCAAACCGCAAGAAGTATTTTACAGTTATCGAAAAATGTCAGTTCACCAAATGCTCAAAAACGAAATTTGTCGAGTTTCCATATCAGTACAAAGACTGAAAAGAGCTTTCCGTACAAAAAAACAATTGTGATGATATTAATATGTGAAGTATCGTGTGATTTTTATGAATGGGGATAATGTTTTCGATCTTCGTATTTCGAAGATTCAGAGTAAAGATATATGTACGCCTACTGATTCAGAACCACATAAAAAGTCAGTTCAATTTTTAGAAAAGGAGGAGTGCTATATAAAAATTGGGGGCTCATCTCAGGGTGAATTTGATACTGAGATCTGTTTGAATGTCATTTTTTTGTGGTGGATTGAGTCTTTATTTGTTGTTTTTTTGGGGTCTTAACCTACCACAATCTTTGACGTTTTGGAAATCCGTTTCCGTGTTCGAAAATCTTTCACAAATATCCTCTTTCAGATTAGTTTTGTTTTGTAAATATTTCAGGCGTATTAATTATCGTATATGGTGAGCACCTCCTTGTTGCATGTTCTAGCAGGGATATTCTTCGATTATGCTCGGCATATTCTGTAAAGGTTAACCCAGTCACACATCTACAGTATATGCATAGAACATTCATTAATGTTGTCTGGGAATATTATGATTATTCCACTTGGCAAATTAGGATTTATGTGTTCCGATATTGAAAGTTTCAATCATATAATAGAAAAAGTGTTTTAGATTTCATGTTCATTATCACAGGAATATGGTGAGCCTTGTTCATTCACAACAACTCTGTCCAGTTATTGGCAATAAAAACTCACTTCTCAATATCATTTGCTATATGAAAATGGTCGTTAAGAGTAGCCATATGTGGAGAACGATGTTTTATCCATTCAATCGTATCAAACTTCGCAAGATCGTATAATTCTTCAATAATAACTCCACATCGTGTAGTTGGCGTTAAAAAAATAATATTTTGCAACGACAGAATAAAACAAGTGCATGTTCTTGCCTGGGATTCGACTAGTGAAAGGAGCATGATGTATAGAGAATAAATATGTGCAGGAAACTAGTGCACCAGTTGCATTGCTGACATTTTCATTATTCAAATGGTTCACGGATATTCAATGTTCGTTGAGGAATAATGTGAATAAGGCCGATGCGTTTGCAGAAATTGAATTGGAATCACTTTTACTCAGTTGATGTTTTCGTTTTCAAATACTGAATCGATTTCAATCTAGTTATCTATACACATTAGGTCACGTCCTCTGTCTTTTGTAGAGCATAAAATGAGGAAGATTTCCTACTTTTTCATTGATTTTCGATTGAATCTCAAGTACCTATACGTGAAGGGCTAATACCAATCAGAGAACACCTACTTTCCATAAGAATTATTTTCCGGCTTTCTTCTACTCCTGGTAATGAAAAAATACAAGCACTCTCTGTTAATAGGTGCATATCATTTGATTAATTTATAAAAAGGAAGAGAGAACCTAGGTGGAACGACCAAGGGACACTGAGTCACATAGAAATCAATTTTTCTTGCTCAATTTCTATGCCAAACATATGCAAATTGAATCAAATAGATAGCATACATAGGAAATATCTGAACAATAAAACAAAAATAGAGACCTATTTTAGAAAGAAATCTAGATCACCAGGATACTTTTTCATTCAAGCCCTGAAAATATCTTATTTCGCTCAGAAAAAATTATCTTCTGATTCCTTCGGTGGAAAATTAGATGAATTATGAAACACTTTTAGTAGATACGCCCAACAATTCCAAAATATTCACCTCGTGACAAGTCTGTCATTAGTTTTGAACGACATTTCAGTGACATTCATTCTTTTGATAACTAAAAACCAGCCATCGTTATAATCATAATTAGGAGCTTTGGTATTATTGTGGAAAGAATGGAGTTTGATGAATAACATTTTGGCTCTCTTCTTTTCCGAACCAAAAAATTGAAATCACAACTTCTGAAAGAAGTCAAATATAAAGAATGAGCATGAAAAAGTGAAAAAGTAGCTTTCTTCCTTCTCATGAATAGATCAAATGTTTTTGAATGATATTCACATACCTGCCAACGAAGAGTATTAATAAATTTTGAATTTGTGAATTCACTTTTTTCATATTCTATTTTTTTCATTTTTGTGATTTATATTTTTTTATTCGGAGAAGAAAACCCAAAAATAGTTCCTCAACGTCATTTATGGCGCACTCTAATGATTATATGTGAATGTTTCCCCTGAAAACTTGAACCTTTCTGATGGCAGATATTTTTTGCAGACTCCTGGAATAAGACTCATCATGGCGCTGGTGTATTTAACCAGCATTCTGCTCCTTCAAGTTACCTTGACATTGACGTTGGGTCCTCATCCATCATACGACATTTTCTTCCCAGGATCCAAGAATTCACTTTTAAACCCATCGTTTGCATACAATGGTATACAAGACTATTCCCAGATCATTCCGCCAGCACAAGGACTATTGAGGTATGTTGATAGTATTCTTGGGCTAATTTTTGTATGAAGTTATTGAAATGCAGTTTACAAATTAGTGAAATCGATCATATAAGTTTGAACATTCACACTAAAATTAATTGGAAGATTATAACAGAAATGTGTAGAAAGGATATCTTCATACATGAAATACTTTTTGATTTGATTTTCTTTTTCCATATATGTTCAAGGTCCTAATTAGTCCAGTGAAAGTGTTTGTATGCATAATCAACATGCCTAATCAGAATATTTTGGTATAATTTTTGAAACAACCTTTCTCTTCAAGTGCCATTGGACTGATACATTTGTGCTCAAGTGTGCTCATTATGTTTTTCAAAATATCTAAAGTAGAGCACACTTTGCATTACCCTCTTCTATCATTTTAGCTTTCACAATCAATCTTGAGATCAGATTTATTACATCGAATACTTGACATTGACCACACTGAGTTGGCGTTGGCGTACACAGTCAAAATAATATGAGGCTAACTTCAAGAGACGTGTAATCATAACCATAATTGCGTGGAAATTGTTTTATAGATGAATGAAAAATATACCCTTCGACAATAAAAAATATATCTATGATTTTGGAACCGACATACATAATAATATCTGATAATCTGAATGTACAGAAGGTAATTTCAAATTCCATAACAGTTCTAGTACTTATACCGGGTGTAACTGAATAAGTGTGAAACATTTAGGGAGGTGATTCCTCATCGAAAAAAAGATAGGATCTTTCACATAAAGAAACTCCATTGGAGCATCCCTTGTTAAGATACAGCCCCTGAAAGGGGGTACATAAAATTTGTGTCACAATTTTTTTCACAAGCACTGAAAAAGTTACAATATTGAAATAAGTTTTGTTTATTACCCTTCAATCGTTTAATACAGGTACTAACTACATAATAACAATAAATCCAGTTCGCATTCATGACGATGTATCGCTGTAGTTGTTCGTAAAATAATTTTTTGCTGCGAACTGGTTTATTTTGGGCAGAAAACCCAAGAGAAATTTTATATTTAGAAAGAAACAGGCTATCGGAAATACATTTTTAAATGGTGAACAAATAATAAGACAAAAAGTTACATCGGAAATAAATTTTAGGGGTTGCGTTTTCCACCCCTTACAACCGTGGGGTAAACCAAATAAATTACTGGCTGAGTGTCTTTTTGGTAGTACAAAACGTCAGGTTAATTTCGACATTGTAACTTTTTCAGTGTTTGTGAAAAAAATTGTTATACAAATTTTATGTACCCCCTTTAACTCGATGTATGTTAACAAGAGATGCTACAGTGAAGTTTCTTCATATGAAAGATCATATCTTTTTTTCGATGAGGAATCACCTCTTTAAATGTTTTACACTTATTCAGTTACACCCTTTCTTATTCTGGAAGTCGAAAAATATAATCAAGTTTTCAATTTTTTTTAATGTCGAGGAACTCAACAAATTGTTTTCATATAGTTTATAAGGAACATATAACAAACTAGATTTAATAACTGTAGATTCACTACCTTTCTAAAACCTGGGATAGATAAGACCCACCTGAAAAAAAAGTTGACAAGGTGGGGGGGAAGTTGAAACTACTAAATCAAAATGATCACTTCCATTTCAGGAGTTAGAGAATATATTTGAACATGATTTCCTTCGATGTTCAATTTATAACTTTCATATAGCTCATGAATCATTGGAGTCGAAAAATATACTTTTCGTTTGCAAAATATATGAAAATGCTATTCAACTTGGCAAATTGAAAAAATTGTAGTCTAAATTGCGGTACCTGATCAATAGAATAGGAAGTTAGTAAGAAGACTGAATTTCTGAAGGAATTCGTTTGTGATAGATCATTAGAATAGTAAAAAAAAGAATAGAAACCGACTGAAATCAATAAGATAATTGACTAAATTTTGGTCGGAAAATCGAAGAGCCTCATCATTTAGTGGAAAAACTGGTAATGAAAATTTGTTTCGAAATATCCCCAAATATGACGGATCCTGTTTGAGGAAGCTATTGTATAGCGGAATACGTGTCACGGTTTTGTAAACCCACTGTCAGTGTGAATCGTACAGGAAACTGTGACAGTTTTTGTTTGATAAATGATATGTGTACTAAAAATATCTAGCTTTAGATAAACTACACATTCGAACTATTCTTCTATAATGCCCCTGAACTACGTATGAAATAATACATTTTTTACAGCACCAGCTATGTGGGGAATACTTTCGGAAATGGGTTCTCCCCACAACTACCCCAGCCTCCTGCTACTCAAGATCCGTCTACTTTGGGGTGTGGAACACCCCCAGCATCCTGCCCTAATACTAGATATAGGTCCTACGATGGAACATGCAACAATTTGAGGAACCCTGTGCTTGGAACACCGAACACTCCTTATGCAAGGCTGGTACCTGCAAATTACGGTGACGGTTAGTAGAATTTGTATCATGCTGTAGATGCAGTTTTGTGATATGTTTTGATGATATCCATACATTTTTTTGTTGAGGGTACTTTTATCGAAAGTAATACCACAAGAATTCCAAATTTTATCGATATATTTTTTTTTATTTAGCAATATCAAGAGAGCAACCAATATGATGAAACCAAGAGTCCGTAGGACGAATGGTTCCATCTATTGCTTGTTGCTCAAAAATAAAAAAGTTTGAGTTTGAAAAAATGGACACGCACCTGAGCAAATTTTTAAGTTGAGTTGTATTTGTGAAGATAATTTCCTGAAATATTCTCAGCTGAATACATCGATCTGAGAACAAAATATCATTCACAAATAAAAACAGTTTCATCATCTGAACGTGAAATTAAAACTTGAACATTTTATTCAAAGTACAATTATTGTAGGCTAGGTAATTTTCAAGTACAACATTATTCCTATTGATTCACAAACGATATCAAATTTCTTGATCGATTCCACAAAATATTCATGAATAAATTATTTTAAGTACTGTTTATATATATATATATATATATATATATATATATATATATATATATATATATATATATATATATATATCTGTGATTCCAACCTGTTGTGAACTTGGAGACCTGTCGAACCTCTCTTGCTCAGGGATCTTTTTTCAATAGAACAGCTGAGCTTTGGAACTCCTTGCCGAGAGAGGTTTTTCCTGAGGCATACAAACTTTAAAAATTCAAAGTGAATGTTAAGCCGTACCTCCTGTCCCTTGAACGCGGCGTTCTTTGAACATTACAGGGCTTCCCTTTCGTGTGAATCTGCATATAAAAAAAATAAACTCGGAAGTGCATTTATATTATTCAATTTATATTCTGGCAGAAACGTTTCTTGATAATCTCAAGATGATGATATATTTCTCAGAATTCAGTAGTGCCTTTTGAAATAAATGAAAATTCCAATGAAGATTGTTTATTAAACCAGCGATTAGTACACTGAATTCTCCAACTTAAATGGCTTGACATTGACTATCAGAAACGAAAGAATAAAACCTGCCTAGGTATCATTATATTTTCATTTTCAAGACTGAATGCCAATTTCTAAGATTGTGACTATGAATCACACATTATACACTTCACTGAAATAAATTATTACAACTGATTATCCAGTTACCGATGGAATGTCTATGACTTGCATTGTTTATTTATTCCAATGAAGTATGTAACGCAACAAAATTATAGAAAACTCATTGTACATTGTATGATAATGTTTGTTTTCATTTTGAATATTATTTCGTCAGCTCTTTTATACGTTCCTTTTTATCCTTTTATCAAGTCATCACAGAAGCGAAGAACTCATCATTTTGGCGCTCAGGTCAGCGTTGTTCTATTGTTGAAACTGTGGAATGATTTCTCAATTATCGTGGGTTTTCCAATGATGCTTAATGCAGTGTAGACATTATGAGGCATTTTACCGACTTGCCATGCACATCCTTTTGAACTCAAGATGCTCTAGTTTCCGAATACATATATATTATTTATGGCTAATAATTTTTTAATTCGCGGTTGTTCCGCAGATTCTACATAACTCCGAAATCGCATGAAAAATGTAAATAAACAAATGGATCATTTATTAGAACGCGGGGAAAGTACAAAAAAAAATTCAGAGATCATTCAAGACCCCCCAAGGACCCATTATAAAGAAAAATTCTCGATAAAAGACTATTTTTGAAAAAATGTAAACAAATTGATGAAACAGTGTCGAAATGGTGCGGACAAAAACTTTCACAGCTCATTAAATCTTTTTGCCAAATAAAAAAGAACTTCGAAATACATGAATAGCTACGGGTTTCCTCATTATCTTGAACTTTGAATCATTGAAAAATGTCAGTTTTTGCCTGAGTTATGAAACAATTCGTCCGCCCGCCTCCAAGCGAATACATAGACAAAAGAATTCCTATAGAGAAAGCGGCAGCTGAAATGAGGAGAGTTTTGGGTCCCTTTATCTCGAAAACTGTCGAGTTTCCGGAAAAAATGATGAGGGGCATTCTTGTAGATAATGAGACGATCTTTAATTTTTGTATGAACGAAAATTTTCTAATTCGTATATTTAGCCAGATATTGGCAGGAAACCCATTTTTCTGGGTTTGAGGAGCCATTTTCGGCCATTGCCATGAACGCAATCGTGTTAAGTTTTAGGTCCTTTGAAAACATCTGTGACGACCTACAAATTGAAGAAAGTGAAGAACTCATAGACTTGTTCACAGCTTTCCCTAGTTTCGGATCTTGAGTTACTGGACTAATACTATATTCTTTGTGAGTAAACTCAAAAATTTATTAAGGAATATGCCTTCTGAGAAAAAAACAATCACATTTCAATTTACATTTCAAGCAGAAATTTCAGATATTATTTGAAATATAAATATTTCCAATTGCCTGAACTTCAAAAATATCCTTTATATTGTTCGAATATGCGAATGATATATCAAATATCCATTCATTTCTGAAAACGTCTGAAATGTATGACATTTCAGACTGACAGTTTCATTCTGAAATCGACGTTAACCTCCTAACAAATTTAAATCATCGTCACTATGGTTTTGCTCTACTTCTGCTGGTATCGGTACTAAAAGTATAATATTATTTGTCTTCGTTGTAGCTTCGTTTCACAAGGAAGAAGAAGTGATTTATGTAACTCGGTAACTCACCACTTTTGCCACACAGGGTATCAGTATTTTTTTTCTTGTAACAGAATATACCATTTTTTCCCTTTCACGATTACTCTGGTATCTTCAGTAATGTAATCCAATGTAGATAAAATACAAAAATGAACTAATGTACAGGATGTTTCATTTGGGAACATTGCATAAACTCAAAACGAAGTTGTCGATCATCAAACTAACATTTGAAGCAATCTATATTAGTATATTATGCAACGATCATGTAATGATGGTTATTAATATACGAGCATCAACCGGGATACGAAACGAGCCGAAGGTGAATTTCGTATGTTTGATGCGAGTGTATTAATAACCATTACATGAGAGTTGCGTACGCTATTTTATCGTCACCCGATAAATAGTGAAGAACTACAAATATTGTGTTTATATTTGTATTGCACACAATAATACTAATTAAACGCATTTCTGCATTTCTGAAACGATGAGAAATGAAGAGAAGATCAGAAATCTGTATCGTAATGGATTTCATTATAAAACGGGTTGTGGGCATATAACTGTATTATTAGAGTACGGGTGTAGATAAAGAATTAAACGATCGACATGACTTGCTGTCTCGTCGATCATTGAAAAAGGGTGATAACGAAGGAATTTTTACTACACCACCAGATATTATGGCATAAGCGCGATGAGAGTATAAGAAGTACGCCACAATTTTGCGCTCGTGGGTAATAGGCTACTTATGCTCCTCCTTACGGAATATACCATTTTGCAAACGTAGAAATGTATGACAGTTCTGACTGACAGTTTCACACTCAAGTGGACATTCTTGTCCTAACAAATTGATATCATCATCACTGTGGTTTTGCTCTACTTTTGCTGCTACCAGTACTGAAAATACAAAAGTGAAAACGACTATAATGAGGTTCGTATATTTCACTAAAAATAGATTCATAATTCGAAAAAGAAGCTATGCATGTTACTCGGTAATTCTCCACTTGCGCCACACACAGTATCAGTATCTTTTTCTCGTTACATAATTTTTTTCTTCCGTAGTTCTCTGGGTTTGTTACCTACCACAATCTGAATTAAATAAGAATTAATATTGGAATTCATACAAGTGTAGAAGGGCAGATTTTCAATCTACCCCGAAAAGATGCTGCGTCTATTGAAAAACAGTTCTTTCTGGATACAAGTACAATTAGTCAGCAACTTCTCGTATAACGCAAATAACATATATATATATATATATATATATATATATATATATATATATATATATATATATATATATATATATATATAGTGTATTGGGAGTATTGGGGATGCAGTCAGTAGATTGTTATTCAAAGAAAACTCTTTGTTACTTTGTCAAGCTTTCGAAAATTGTTATTTTCTTCTTCAGGACAATTAACGTGAGAAATGCAAATTTTATGAGTGAATCATAAAAAGTCACTTTGATTTACTGGTATGTTACAATTTGAAATTTTTCACAACGGTAACATACCAGTAAATCAAAGTGACTTTTTATGATTCACTCATAAAATTTGCATTTCTCACGTTAATTGTCCTGAAGAAGAAAATAACAATTTTCGAAAGCTTGACAAAGTAACAAAGAGTTTTCTTTGGATAACAATCTACTGACTGCATCCCCAATACTCCCAATACACTAGAAATTGCACAGTCAAGATCATACTCGTTATATATATATATATATATATATATATATATATATATATATATATATATATATATATATATATATATATATATATATATCCGCTTCCGTTCTCAAAACTTATACACAAATTCCTGTACAAATCCAAATATCTCTTGTAGGCAATCTTGGTAATCACCAACTGTTTTTCCATATACGCAGCAACTTTTCGGGGTAGATTGAAAATCTGCCCTTCTACACTTGTATAGATTCCAATATCAATTCTTATCATTTCAGATGGTGGTAGGTTACAAACCCAGAAAACTACAGAGAAAATATCGATCCACCACAAAATAATGTCGTTCAAACAATAATTTCTTTTCTTTTCACGAGTACTCTTGTAGATCTGGTGATCAGTAATTTCAATAAAACGAAATAGCTCTATCAAACATGCTGGTTTGTCCTTCCTGGTAAACAAGTTGTTACAAAACACTCGTCTTACTAACCTGGAGGAAAGTCATTATTCATCAATGCCATATAACACTGTGATGGAAGAAGATGTTTCACTTTTTATGTTGAGTAATACCCCGTTAAGGATGTTGAATCGGTTTAACGAATTACCATTGGAAGTTACGGACAAATCTAACGTGATTGTCACATTTCACCAACAATGCGGATATGAATAAAAACTGGTATTCAACATTTACAAAACTATTTCTCGAATGAAATTCAGATGCCAAATTGCTACCAATGACTTCAAACAGCTGTGGTGGATATGAATGGAAAGAATTAGCATGCACCTCTTACCAACGCCCTCGAAACATAATTGACCATTGTTATTGCAATTTGAGAGCAAAAATTGTGCAGAAATTTCAATATCGACAATGTAATAATTTCATTGCCATAATATTTGTAAACAGTAATTACATTAATATAATATGCAATTATTTTTTCACTGACCTAGAGTGATATGTTTGGGAAAAATGGAATTAGGGCGTGAGATACTTATGAGATATTTTTTTCATGGCATCTGCTGATGAAACTTCAAAAATTTTGTGCTTTGTATGCGGGAATCCGGATTTGATTTCAGGTCGAAAAGTTCTTGGATGTGCAAAACGTGTAACTCTCCAGGAACAACTGATATATCCCTGAAAATTTATAGAGATATTCTTTACAACTATTTTCTCAATATACGGTGTATTGTAGTGTCAACTTAGTGTCGAATAATATGCACATTATTGAATTTCTTTTCGAGAATACAAATTAACGACATTGTTACGATATTTCCTTGAAAATTCCACTTCTTCAAACCTTCGTATCAAATCAATGGAAAAATTTACCCAGATAACAGGTGACATGATATACCTTCATCTCATCTAAGGAAATCTACTTCGAGCTTTCCAGAATACATACCACATATTCCTCAGGTTTCCGACTGGTTGAACACAACTACCAAAATGACGACACAGGAAGCGTCTACTCGATATACAAACAAAAAATCGACCCCATGTTCGAGTCGGACTTAGGCAGTACGAACTTACACCACTGTTATCTTTCTTCGGATTCGTTTATTAAAACTCCAAACAACACTTCACTACTTCCTTTGAAACTCTTTATACAATACAATCACTCAAAATGCTTCGCAAAAAATTCCAACGCTCTGTACTAAAACTCTCTGTACTAGAAATTCTGTCGTAGCGATGAATCGTTTCCGTATATATACTTGAGAAATTTCCAGTCAAATCTCGATCATCGAATTTTCCACGCGAGACCAGATTTCGCAGGTAAACAATCTTCCTTCGACCCCTCATATTATTTTGCGTTTACGAGCGACAGGGACGGCGCTAGGAGATTTCGCAACAATATACAATCAGTCACTGATTGAAAAGATGCCGCGACAACATTTGACACGTGAAGAGAAGTCCCGTTCACGACCGTTCTCTACAGTTGCAGGCTAGTTTGCTCCCTAGACTTTTTTATGTGGGTATTTTGCCGATGACTCATTTTTAAATCATCCATCGATTTAATGGAATCTTAACGACTTTCTAACCACTTTTTATATATTTAAGAAATGTTTCGATGATATTGGCTGGCTTTAACGAAATTCACTCTGAAACAATGAACTGAAAATGTCCCATTTTCATATTGCGCTGAAATCATTGTGCTAATTCTAATGCCATCTGTGTTTAAACAAACGAAACAATAAGCAATGTTATTTGGTGAAAACAAAAGAACTTTCAGTATTCAAGGGGACCCATGAATATTTTTGGGTTCATTTGTTTGACGATCCGAATACTCTAGAACTGAAACTTTCAGCACTTGACATCCAGCCCGTTACACCGTTCTAGTATGAATCAGATACACTTTCACGATATACGGTAAAGCTCATTTCTATTGAAGGACTACACGGGTATCCAGATCTTAATCCAATTGCCTTTTTCCTCCGGTGTTGATCAGCAACCGAAATAGTTTATACAAATTGTTTATTCACATCCGTACTATAGTAATACACTTATATGCCCATAATCCTTTTCATAATGAGTCTATTATGATAGAGATTTTTCATTACCATTCAGATTCTCAACCAATAGAAAATCATTGTTTAAATCAATGATGCTGTGCATTTTGACGTTTGTCAAAATCAGTAGGTATTAAATTTTCGAAGAATATAGCTAATCTATATAATTATGTTATCAAAATGTTTGATATCAGCGATACAGAAGAATAACCATCGACTCCTCCACACACATATCGGAGAAACAGAAAATGCAGTACAGAATATTTTGCCCCAGAAATCTAAGAATGTATACGAAAAACTATATCAACGGTATGTCTTCATTTCCGATAAAATTCAGTAAGGTAGCTCGTGGCGAACCTAGCTAAGACGCTTGATTCGAACTAAACCACAATATGAGACACGGATTCGAAACCACCCAAGGGCACACGCTTTTTTTCTCTCTTTTCTTCATTTTTCGTTGTATTTTTTTTATTACAATTTTGTAGAATTTTTCGAAGAAATACGATTGATTATCGTGTTCAATGCAAATATGAGTATTATATTCATAGTTATTCACTATTTATCTGGTGTAGAAAAAATAGCGTATGCATGTATAATGGTAATTAATACACTCTCATGAACCATATGAAACTCACCCTTGTCTCGTTTCGTATCCCGGTTAATGATCGTGTATTAATAACCATCATTACATGATCGTTGCATAATATACTATTATAAAATGGTTTCCGTGAACGTTAATCCTCAGAATTTGAAACTTGTGAGAGCGATGGATTAACGAGGCCTCACCGTTCAACGTTCGAATCCCAGCACGGATGTCCGGCAAGGAATGAAAATATACATCAAAAGAAATATACGCAAACCCAAAAATTATATTTAGGGCATGTGTAATGGCATCGGGGTCTCCTTTCTAAACTGCCGTCCTACGGTTTGCCCCCATACCAGCCCGAGAATCAAAAATTCAAAGGAACATTCACGTCAATAAAATTAATGATGACTTGGTAAAAATAATAGAATGGGGTAACATGAACTTGGCGGAATTTAATGCTAGAAAAACCCAGGCATGTCTCTTCTCAAGGAAAGCCGATCTATCATCATCTAGTAATCAGATATCAGGAGTAACTGTTCCTACAAAGTCAAATATCTCGATGCTAGGGATTACGATCAGTGATAATCTCTCATGGGAAAACCATGTGAGATCAATCGCTTAAGGTGCTTCCCAGAAACTTGGATTTCTATTTCGCGCGAAAAAATACTTCTTACCAGCTTCTAATGATCTACAAGAATCAGATACGACCTGTCTTGGAATATGGTTCTCATTTGTGGAGTTCAGCACCAAAACATTCATGGCGACTTCTCGATTCCATTCAGAGAAAGGCAATCCGTCTTGTTGGTGATTCTTCGCTCAGAGAGTCGCTCACTTCATTGGAATATCGTAGAAGGGTCGGTGACTTGTCTCTCTTCTATAGATATTTTCACGGTCAGTGCTCTTCTGAATTGTTGTCAATCGTTCCACCCATTTACACGGATGACTCGACGAGTACAGAATTCTCACCCTTTTGTTGTGAATTTGGACACCTGTCGATCCTTTCTTGCTCAGGGATCTTTTTTCAATAGAACAGCTGAGCTTTGAAACTCCTTGCCGAAAGAGGTTTTTCCTGAGGCTTACAAACTTCAAAAATTCAAAGTGAATGTTAGTTCGTATCTCCTGTCTCTTGATTCACGCGGAGTTCTTTGAATATTACAGGGCTTCCCTTTGGTGTGAATCTGCATATAAAAAAAACATGTAGCCATTTGTGCATTTTCTATAATGTAAGAATAAAATTTCCTAAATAACATTTGACAATGTATTGTATCTATAAATTCTCAAAAAATACAAATTTGTGGCCATTCAAATTGCAACTATGAAAATACAATTATTGCTAATGATAATTTTTACACCACTTTCCATTCCGTGCTGACTGAATGAATTTGAGATATCACTACTTTTTTTCGAGTTGAAGGCCGTCGTTTTCTGGAATCTCTTCCTGATATAACGTTTCGCTGGCGCGAGTGGCTAGCTTCTTCAGAGGCTCATACAGTTTGGCAAACATAGGTAGCTGAAACTGTGAAAATAGACACGCCCATGACGTCGTACGACGGATTCCAGTGAGAAGGCACTTACCATTTAACGTTTGTGAAGTTAACAACTCGGTACAGTCTGTGAAAAATTTATATATAGTAAACATGGAGTTTCAATCGAATCTCAAAGGAAAAGTTTTAAATAGTGCAGTGATAATTTCATAGTTTCAGCTATGTTTGCCAAACTGTACATCTTGAGTTTGACTTCGATGACTCAACTCAAGATGTATTAGCCTCTGAAGAAAGAAGATAGTCACTCGCGAAACGCCAGGAAGAAATTCTCAAAAACGACTGCCTTCAAACCCGTACCAAAGTAGTGATAATGAAAACCTCGGCCGCGAGTTTGATATAGCTGAAAAACATCACTTGGAAGATCTATTCAGATGAAATATCTTCTCAATTATTTGCGATAATTTAAGCTAGCTAAAGCAGAATAGTAGCCTTAGATATCAGTTCGAACATCTGAGAGCACAAAGTTGTATTCAAGAATGTTGTTGACAATGAGTTAGAGCAAGGAATGGAGTATATATCATCCAGAAGTCAAATGTGTCTAATTTTAAAGATTATGAATTTCATGATGCAATTTCTCGTAGCAACGTGTCACTGAGGGAAATATTAAAAAGTAGCACGGATTCGTTACCAAACAAGATGATTGCTTACATTATCAGCACAACTGATATGAAAAAGTTTTTGTAATTGCAATAAATCCACCCATTACTCTCCTGAATTCCTCCGATTTAAAAAATAATCATAATACATAAAATCACCACAACGGTGCTACCTGATAATTTGGAAGTTGGCGGCAATAAATTTAACACACAAATACATGCAATTTTCTTGAGTTTCACTTTGAAAGAACATATCTTCTTTGATGTACCAATTGCTCAAATTCCATTACCATTATAACTTGTATGTCATTGTGTATGGAAATTGCAAACGATATTGATTAGTCAACATGAGTAATTGCGATAAATTAGTATTGTGGAAATTGGATCAATCATCTAATTGATTCAATTTCCATGAATTTAAAAAAAAATCTCGAGCCAGTTATAATTTCTTGATTACAATAATGGATTACAAATATATATATATATATATATATATATATATATATATATATATATATATTTCATAATTGGAAATAACAATCTATAAATTATTTATTTTTTCCAAGAATAAGGGTCGGGTTTTCAATCTGGTGTTAAACTGTATTTTGAAAATTCTTGAAATTATGTTCAAGTCTAGAATAATATTTCGGTTAACATAGTTTAACTGGTTGAATACTCTTGCTACAACTCACATACAAAGTGGTCAAACAAAAAGTATGCACCTAGCTTTTTTCTTTTGTGTATGATTAGAAGCAAAAATGCTCGGCCATTTCTTGAAAACATACATTAAACCCCCTAGCGAAGTGGTATCACAACCCCATAATTTCAAATGAAAAGTGAGGTCAAGTGATAAATCATATGAAGAACCACAAAATGATCCTTCTGATATTACCCTATTTATTAAAGTATACGTAAAGATTTGATGCGAAAACGGCGTTAAGAACATTAACCAATAATTTCGGTTTTGATGAAAGATACAAATGAGCATTGGGTATTATGTAGGTATGTACATGTACAATCACTGATAGGTTTCGATGTTTGTGGATAAAATATGGGACACTTTCACTGGCTACCCCACACATTACCAAAATACCTTAGAGATTGGACGATTAGCCTCTCGACAAATTACCGACATCTTAACTATTAAGAATTTTTTCAGTTGTCAAACATTATATCTTCATTTCTCAACCTTGTTCCTAGCATATAACAACACATTTTTGTATAAACTGATAGTCGCTTTCCTTTACAGGAATCAGTACCCCAACTATAGCGAAAAGTGGAAATGATCTACCACTAGCACGAACAGTTAGCCTCATCCTCTATCCAGATGTACAAGTGGAAGATCCAGTCTGGACCCTGAATGCCATGCAGTATGGTCAGATCATTACCCATGACATGAGTATGATAGCTGGAAGTACACAAGCACGTGAGTTCATATATTTTGTATACCTTTTATGAAATAGTTAAATACATGCTAGTTTTGTATCATTCTTGAAATATTATTTTGAGTTCGATCGCGAGATGAGGCAAAGGAACATTCCTTCCAGTGATATGGAATCACTCCGTATCGAACTTAGCTCATTACATTTTTCTTATGTGTTTGAGAGTGTATTACTTTTACTGATAACTGGGATCTATTATCTCTATTGTGCAACCCGAAAATACCTTTGAAACCTATATGTTTTGATGTATTTTCCTTTCATAGAACCACACCAGACCAAATGTTGCTCTCCAGAGGGTCAGCTTCTTCAGTTTGCCAACATTCCTGAACACTGTTTCCCGATTGTTTTGCCAGAACAGGATCCTTCACATTCCCAGAGCAGTGCTAGATGTATGAACTTCGTTAGAACCATCACCGATCGTGATCGCAATTGCGTTGGTGGCTCGCAACCAGCTGAACAGGTGAGTTCTACTAGTTTATTCACAACCATAAAAGCCGGCTTCCAACGGCGCGGGACTTGGCGAGTGACTTGCCAAGTTCGGTTTGGCTAACAGTTTGCCAAGTGGCAAGTCGACGAGCCGTGACTATTCCCACGGCGCGTTGAACAGCTTGCAACGTTACTCGCCAAGTTCTGAATTGCGCTCGACACGTACCCATTGGATTGTTATTCTGGTGAAAACAGTGCAGTAGTTTGCATCAAGGAAAATGATGAGACGCCAACAAGAACAAAATCAGCGTATTGCAACTTGTGCTGCAGCTTTTATAGCAGTGGTTCCCAACCAGTGGTCCGTGGACCACCAGTGGTCCGCAGAAGTCAAAATATGGTCCGCGAATGATTAAAATTTTAGCGGGGGTCATTTTTCATGAACTCAATGCCCTTTGTACTGATGGTGCTCCTGCAATGTTGAGATCACGTTCCGGGCTGGCGACCTTAGTAAAACAGAAAAATCATGAGGTAATAACAACGCACTGTATCATACATCGCTAGGCGTTAGCTTCTCATACTCTTCCTGAATGCCTTACTGATACACTGAAAATGACCATAAAAGTTGTAAATGGTATCAAAAGCAGCGCCCTAAATACACGCCTTTTTAAAAAATTATTCACTGAAATGGACTCAGACCATGAAACATTTCTCTTTCACACAGAATTTCGATGGCTATCGAAGGGTAATATGTTGGGAAGATTATATGAACTGAGAGCAGAGGTTGACATTTTTCTGGTTGACAAAAAAATGAATGATTTGTTGTTTGTGGTTAGGTAAAAGGTAAAAGTGAAGAAAATAATTATTCTGCGTTTGCAGTATGACACTATTAAAGCAAATATACAAGAAAATATCAGGACTAATTTACAAATGTTGATGGATGAATTGAATCGTTACTTCCCAGAATATACCGAAGAAACTAAAGTTGATCAAAAACTGATTCGTAACCCTTTTAGTACGGACGCTGGAGAAGTTACTGAAGAAAGCCAGGAATAACTCATTGAATTCCAAAATGACAGAAACTGCAAGGATGCTTTTGAATTGAATTCACTTGAGTCGTTTTGGTGTGAAAAGGCAATTTCTTCGAGAAATCGCCTTGCGATATTTTATGATTTTTTCAACAACTTATTTATGTGAACAAGGATTTTCTGCTTTATTGGTAATCAAGAACAAGGCGAGGAATCTTTTGAAAAATTGAGTGATAATTTGCGTGTAGCTTTGAGCAACTCGTGAAGAAGATGCAAACTCAGAAATCACTTTGATACAAAATCACAGAAGTTTATCCTAAACATATTATTATTATTTCTTGTTTTGTAATATATTATTGAGTTGCTAATTAAAGTTACGGTTTGATTATTACAGTTCATCTTTAATACCTACAATGTACGTATGTATATACCACTATGTAAGTCATTCATAGTGGTCCCTGCTAACAAGAATAATATAAAAGTGGTCCCGGACTAAGAAAATGTTGGGAACCCCTGTTTTATAGTAATGAGCGGTGAATATTTGAAAGCAAACAAAAATAGAGAAAAAAGAAAAAGACGATCCTTTGGGTTCCATATAGCTGGTTCCCCTTCATATAGTTCCAAAAATTCTACAATCAAATCGTTAGACCACTCCATTCTGAAAGTAAAATTAAAGTGAAAATAGGAAAATTTAAAAACATTGGATGCACTAGCCACCTTTTGACAACACAACGCCACTGAGGGAAAACTGCAAATGCAAGCATTCTGTGTGGGAACGGATTCACAAGCTCAGACAAGTCGAGCCTGCGATGCTCGTTCATCCTTTGACTCGTGCCAAATTTACCGACAACTGACGGGAACGCCAAGCCACTTGGCAAACGGGCTTAACGGGCGAGCCTTCGTATTTCCACGGCGCGTGACTCGCCAATTCGCGAGCCAGACTTGCCAAGTCCCGCGCCGTTGGAAGCCGGCTTAAACGTCATTGGAGGTTGGGAAGTGTCACATTACACACCATTACTTCCCGCCTTCATTTCCCGCCCTCATTCCATCTATTTTAGACTTTATCTGACATTTATTTATATTGGTAAAAATTGGACCGTAGTCACGGTAACAATATATCTACATGATTATTCTGAGAAAACCGCGTTCTTGGTCGTTAAATGTAATATTTTAAATAAGTTCGGAACGAAACAGAGATTCATTAATTTTAATCGAAATATGATGGTTGAAAATGAAAAAGTATACAAACCTTGCTCACCTCGACGCTTTGCGTCTCGGTTAACTAACTGATCTCACGACAGGAATGAATCACTTCCCACCTCGGTGTGTAATATACTATTATATCACAGAAATAAGTTCAAATGAGAAACACTATACCTGTCTATACCAGTTTTTATAGCACCAAGTCCCTAAAACCTCTGTTAACTTGTATGAATTGTGAATATGTAAAGGTCGGTTGCTTTATGGTTGGATCTAAACCCTGGAACTAGAGACTGGCTCATATTTCACTAGAGGTGGTCGAGTATCGAAAATGAAGAAAACTCTATTATCCGCCACTCAAACATTGGACTTGGTTTTCCATACTTGTATGAATCTAATCAACCCAAATAACTATAAAATTTCATCTCGCATCCAAAATTTCAACCCATCTTTGAAGGTACAAAATTCTCTTGGACAACTGTGGTGAGAAAGATATGGTTTGATTCCTTTGCTCATATTTGGGGGTGATTTATATATTGATTGATTCCAAGAAATATTTCTGTTTAAAGAGGTGTAACAAAAAGTTCTTAAGATAGGAATTCGCCCTTTTGCGAATTCATTCTATATAACTCTCTCCTGAAAATCTTACGCAAAATAAGTGCGTTGTAATGTGGGTACTTCCTCTTCCAGTAGGTACGAGGCACTATTGTTGGCGAAACTTATCGTACACCAATTATTAAAAAAATATACCTTTGGAGGTGCTTTCGTATTCAACAAATGAAGGCGGTATGCACATGCACTACGTTTCGCGTTTTTGTAGGCTCATTGTGAGTGGGAATCGTATAGAAGCTGTAATAATATATACTTTTTGTTGTATATGGATTTCAAGTATCGGTCAGTTCGATTCGAGCTTATATATTGATTCACTATTTTAACATATTGAGTTGCTATCGGCAGTAATTGTTTTGTGGCCTTCCATGATAACGAACAAGTTTCAATGGCCTACATCTCTATAACAGCTTCTGGGATGATCTATAATTAACCGAAAATTGCTGTGGGTACCAGGTCACAAGGAAGTCAGAAATAATGAAAAAGCTCACAAGGAGCTGAGCTGAAACATATATTATCCCATCGCCAGAGGTTCTAGAGGTGAATGGAAGAAGTGATTCAAAAAGAAATAACGCCACGACATTGTCACCGAAATTGTAGAACATCTGCTTTGCTTGTGCTGGGCTATTTTCTGCAAGAGGCCAAGGTTTCTAGGAGGGTTGAAACTACCACCCTGAAATCAGGAAACCATCTTCCAAGGAACTTATCTCTTTCATTATAAGTCCCAGAACCCAAGGCTTAATAATAGGTTAGTATGTGAAATGATGAACCAATCTGAGCAACAACTGATAATGACTTTCGCCAAAAGACAAATACTGCTTAGCAAATGCAAGTAAGGTCGTTACTACCACATTAATCTCACCATGATGATAATCGACCCTGACAATAGACCAAGCGCAAAAACTGTATTTTCTAGGTTCACTAGATCTGAGCTTCTGAGAGTCAGTTACTCAAAACCTGTTAAAATTGATGAATCCCAATACTGCGAAATTATTTCGGGTTGTTATGATAAACGCCTGCGAGAAATTCTTTCCTAAAGATACGCTCACTGTGATCTGTCAGGTGTAGTCCAACGCCTTAATGATTTTATGATATTTGCTAACATAGTACTATTTTATTTACCTCTGATTCTGAAGTTGAGAGCTGGTGGATAAATGACATTTACCCAAAGACATCTGCGTATTCCAAATATGTCTTTTCTTGGCCTTATGTAAGTCATATGAAATGACTAACCTCCTCAACTAATGAATGCAGAGACAAATTAAATAATTGGGGCAACATATGCAAATAATAATCATTATCATTGTCAATGCATGAGTCACTATTCCTGCGTGTAAAGTGAGAAAGTCAAAAAATAATGTTGCTAATGGCACTAAAGGTTAATGGATAATTCATTTAGTGGCCTTCCAGAATAAGTACTTCCTGTCAATTTCATTACCATAGTAATGAACCAGTTCCAGTGGGAAAATCATTTCTGCGACAGGTGTTGAGACTTTCTCAAATGTCGATGTTCCGTCGAACTAGTCAAAGATAATTTGCGGAAGAGAATAACTGATTAGATATGACTCAGACTAGAGATTTCAACTATCTAATAAAAAGTGAAATTATCCAATACAAGCTATCACTTCATTTCAAATGCATTTTTGCAAGTTAAAAAAAATCCCCTAATGTATTGTGCTTGAACATTGTTCGAAACTAGAAATTGTGTGTTCTCAGTGTTCTCACTGTTTCTGGTGTCTTAGTACGAGAAATCAGATATTACTTCTGCAATTCATTAACTAATTTAACTATATATACTTATAAATAACAAATAACAATCAGAATATGAAGTGAAGTTCAAGTAGACTGAGAAGAACTTCAGAATATGGTTATCCTTTTACTGTCATCAGGATATAAATAGTATGCATATATAAGATACGAAGGGCAGAAAAGCCAACTGTCGCCCAGCAAGTTCTGAACAAAATAATAAAATAAATGAAAGCAATCTCAGACTGATACGGGATGTGCTTGTAAAAACCCAAAAAATATATTCCAGAATACAGATGCTGGCATGAATGAAAATGGAATATATTAGGGCCAGTTTTTCAATCGACTGTTGAGAAACTTTGCTGTCAGCTAAGTCCTTAACACCCAATGGAATGTCTGGGTCAGCCACTTCAGCCTTCAGCTAACGCGCAGCTAGTGATTTGTAAACTAATCCCAAATGAAAAAAAACCTTAATTAACTGAGCGTATCAAAAGGAATCTATCAAGTATTAACACGAATTGCAATAGGTTTCATCAATCAGAATGCAGATATACATATATAAATGTCTTCCATGATCGCTTCATGAAAGTCGTAAAAAATGAACTACACGGAAAAAGGTTTCAATATCAATACAATATCAATTTTTCTCAGCAGATTGTTTGTCACTCGTTAAAGTTCTGGAATATCAAAAACTCATGAGCTTAATTATGAGTATGTTGCCCCCGGACATAATACAACTGTGTTCCAGGCAGAAGTAGCGGTCATCGAACACTGTATAGGAGGAATAAACAGGCAGAAGGTCGTAAATAAAGCCATTGCCATTTTCTTCGACAGCCAGGCGGCAATTAAGGCACTCAGCTAATTTCAAATCTTCTGAAGATTGGTGGGATGCTGTCTGAGCGCACTCAAGGAGCTAAGTACACAAATAGGGTTACTCTAGCGGGTACCCGGACATGAGGGTCACAAGGGCAACGAGGAGGCCGATTCTCTAGACCGTGAAGGCGCATCCAAAGCTATGATCGGTCCAGAACCCTTCTGCGGGATAGCGAAATCAAGTATAAAGACATCCATAAATTCATGGATACAAAACGAATCGGAACATTGGTGGAATAAGCTCCCTGGAATGGGGCAGGCGAGAGAGTTCATAAAAGAACCAGCGCCCAGATTCACGGAAGACCTGCTAAACCACAACCGTAAGGTTGTAAGGGTAGTGGTGGGTCTACTAACGGGACATAGCCGGCTCAGGAAACATATGAGCAACATTGCTCTGATAGAATAAACCCAATGCAGGTTATGTCAAGAAGAGGAAGAAACCGCACTGCATGTGCTCTGTTAATGCGAAGCAATAGCAAGGTTGAGACAAGCAAGATCTGGGGAGAAGACACCAGAGGCTGATAGCTATATGAAGGGGTCAGTGTCAAGGCTATAGAGTCTCATCAAAAAGATCAAGCTACACAACGAGCTATAACAACCAAGGAGCATCACAATAGATCTGAAAAGGTCGCAGTGAATCAGGCCATGGGCCAGCTCCCAGATAATCTTATCTAATCCAATGTTGCCCTCGCGAGGGTGAGGTTCAGCCTTGGAATCAGCTAAATAATGATTCATTAACCTCCGATATTTTCGAGTTACGAAGTAACAATAGTTCTCATACTTTCAACATGTTACGTATTATAATATTTTTACAAATAATTGTGGAGAAATTGTAATTTTCTACGTATTCGGAGTAACCCGTATTTAGGAGTGAACATTTTTTCAGTTAACGGCAGTCAACCATTTCCTGGATCTCTCTATTGTTTATGGAAATAATGATCAAGTCAACCAGCAAGTAAGACAGTTCCAGGGAGGTCGTCTCAGAGTTGACGTGAGAGGAGGAAAAGAATGGCCACCAAGATCTTTGAATGCATCTGGAATTTGCGCTATTCAAAACCCGCAAGAAGCTTGTTACCTTGCAGGTGAGATACGAAAATTGGAAGTCAAAAGTAATAATGTATTGTTTACCGGGTAGGAAAAGCCTCCTTTTTCAAGAAATTTAGTCTGGAATGTCACAATTTTCCAGTGATTTGCCAAAAATAAATATAATATTATCATCGACTGAAATTGGAAGAGGACTTCATTGAATATTTAGTTCTATTACCTAGCGTATACTTGAGAGAAATATTCATTGGAGATATCTACGCATCAGAAAGTAAGCAGATTCCGCATTATGACGTTCTGTAGATATTAACAAACCGTGAAATTATCTCAATGTGGATTTTATTTGATAAACTGAACTCAAAGTCGGCTTGAGATAATTTTTCTTGAATCATCAAAGTTTTTCACTGACCATTCACAGCAGTTTATGGATAGTCCCCTCAAGTTTCATGCCTAATATAAATTTTTGTGATTATCACAAAAATGATTTCAAGGTTTGTTGACATCCACAAAACGTCAAAATTTAAAATGTATACACTACTGAAAGATTCATCTTGACATTTTCGGTTATAATTGCACGAGTGCATAAAAATTACCGATAATTCTGCAAGAAAACGTGATATCTAAAAATTGCAAGAGTTCATTTTCATATTTTGGCGAAAGTGCCCGAGCCTGAAGGACGAGGGCTTTTTTACAAAATATGAAAATAACTGAATACAATTTTTATAAGATATCACGCTTGAATGCAAAATTACCTGTCATTTTTATGCACGAATGTAATTCATTGGAATATTTCACGAATGAAGAAATTCTCAAGGAAATGTTATTTTTTGTTCATTTATTTTTTCCTCTATAGATTGTATGGAGTACTCACCTAAACGCAAAATGTTTTTCTATTTTTGAAGTCTATCTGACATTTATTTGTGTTGTTTACTGACGTCTAGCGATACGGTTTCGAATGTGTTGTTATGGTGACTTGATACAATGCAATTAGTGCTGTGAGTTTTCGATAATTGCATTGTTCTTATGTGACATTTTATATATGAGGGGAATATTCACCCAAACACGCTTACAGAACCTCCATACTCATTATGATGGAGAGTAATACTTCAATTAGAATTTTGCCATGGAATGAAACGTTTTTCAAATTTTCTTCACTCATACCTTTTTCAAAAACTAACATATTTCTATGAAATTTTGTACAGTGATAAACCAAAACCTGTAGAATCCAGTGGAATATTCAGTATTTTGTTTGCAGTTCTGAAATCATTCAAGTTGGATGATCAAATTACATTGGATATTTTAAATTTCATTTCCCAATAATTTGACCTGATTTTCACATATATTACCTCAATATCTGAAAATTGGTGTTCTAGTAGACATTTCTAATATCTATCTAATAAAAAAAATAATTAATCTTTGGTTATGCTTGATGAGGGTGCTTCAATTTCGAGTCATTGTGACTATGTCCATACTTTTAGGCTCATCTCTCTTAGGTACTTCTCAATTCTCATTGAACTGCATAAACATCGTCAACTTGAAAAGTTTCTTGTTCATGTCAGTTTCACTGAATTTCAGGTGATGCCAGAGTAAATCAAAATCCACAACTCACTCTACTGCAGATCGTGTTACTCCGAGAACACAACAGGATAGCGGACGTTTTGGCCAAACTCAATCCTCACTGGGATGACGAAACTACTTTCCAAGAAGCCAGGATGATCAACATAGCTCAGCATCAGTTCATCTCCTACTACGAGTGGTTACCCATCTTCATCGGGGTCCAGAACTCGTTGAAGAACAAAATCATCTACCAAACTAGAAACTTTGTCAACGATTATGATGAAAATGTCGATCCGACCATCTTGAATGAGCATTCTACTGCAGCATTCAGATTCTTCCATTCACTAATTGCTGGAAGCTTAGAGTGAGTATCTTTTTCATGAGGCAATTTCCAATATCCATGTTCCATTTGAAAAACCTGGAGTTACTATTTATGCATGCGATTGTTTATGAACACGGATACTTTCAATAATAACAGATGATTGACTCCACACATTACAGAAACAAGTTTAGATAGGCAACAGCATACTTGCAAAAATTAAAAAGTATTGCACACCTTTCCTGTGGCGGTTGTGTATAATCGACGAAATGGAGACGGCTTTTCCAAACCAACCAATAACAAAAATTTATCTCGCCACCATATCACGACACATCTCCTGTTCGATTAGCAGTTTTCTTCGGAAAATGGCGTCACATAGCTCAAGATGACTTACATTATATGATGCAGTTCATAAGAATACATTATTTTCTGTAACTTAACTGAAATGAGAGCGTTATGTTAGTCTTCTTTCAATAGTGGCAGCGTGAATTCTGAAGCAAACTCATTCTTAACACAAAATATGGGTTGCAAATTTGATTCCGAGAAGATTTTTGTAGTTTATTGGTTTGACTAACTCGATCCAAGTAAAGAAAATCACTGGGTTATTCTTGAAATGCTGATGAGTTTTTGCGCTTTCCTTTAGGAAACATGGTCTTCATCTACTATTGAGTAAAAAACGTTGAAGGTTCGTTTATCGGGAAGTATCTATTTTCGAAAAAACATCCGGTACTAACTTACATATTTTTTGTGGATGAATACGAATTCAAAACGCGGCGCTCTCCCTTCGTTCCCAAGTTATGGCCCTTCGAGGTTCTGAAGAAAGGCATGTATCGCCTTCTTTTTTCCACTAAAAAATCGATAAGAAGCACACGTTTTTAATCGTTAGTTGCCCGGTACACATCATTCTACCTTTTTTGTCAATTTAAACAGTTTGTCAATATTAAACCTGAGAAATAATTCCCGATTCGACATTGTGGATATAACACAATGCGATCTAACCTAAAGCTTAACCTAACGAGGTGGTATAATTTGTACCGGGCACCTAACGAATGGAAATTGGTGCTTCCGATATTTTTTTGTTGCAAAAAAGAAAATGGAATATTATGTCTTCTTTTTCTAACTTCGAAAAGACATATCTCCAGAAGGAAGGGAGAGCGCCTCGTTTTGACTTCGGATTCGTTTTCAGCGGCACAAATACATAACTTGCTACCGATTTTTTTTTGAAATTAGGTGCTGCCTGATCAACCAACCTTTACCTTAAAAAAAGATCGTCGAAATTTATTCAAAAATAATGTTTCAGAGTATTCAAAATTTCGAAAACGCATTACATTTCACTCTTGTCAAATAGACGTCAAAATCAATTGAAACTAAGATATTGAAACTATAGACCGCGGGCATGTGACGTCACTTGACAACTGTCAATCAGCCTGCTGGACAAACAAATCGTATTTCCATAAACAATGGTAATTTAATGAGATTATAACTGTAATTCTAAGGAGATACAAAATGTTTTGAATGTACCGTTGCCCATTTCAACTTATCAATACTTAAAGCTGCTCTTCTAGTTGCCTGAATCCACAATTCACGTCTCTTTTCAGCGATAGGATTAATATTATTTCTATTGTCAAAACTAGAAGGGAATCGATGGAGTGAATCCTTATCTCTGCCGCTTCTACTTCCACATTTCACAATCGCTCAAAATTGAGGCATTATCGAGAAAAAATATTTTGAAATATGACACAAATACATTTGTAGATCCGTTTGTTTGTCCAGCAGGCTGGATTTAAAACTGTCATTTACTGTCGTCTGTCAGATATGCTCGCGGTCTATGAAGAAGTCTGCGTTTCAGTATTTTCACTCCGTGTTGGAACCATACGTGAAACAAACTATGCGCCCTCAGCGCCTTCGGTGGTTACTGACCCTAGCTTCCAAATTTTGAACATTTCTCAATTGATTTCTGTAATTTGTGATTGACTCCTAGTTGTTTAAATTCGATGGTTGTTTGAAATACCAACAAATTTGTTGAATCGACATCTTCGTTAAATGACCTCCATTACACAAGTATCCTTCAACATTATTTCTTGAAATAGTTATTATCGAGAGACATCTTCAATATGTCTTTGAGCACCGTGTCCAAGAGAGGATCGACTGACTTTCAGTGACACAAAACTGAAAAATGACTGCTTCATAATTATTGTCTGAGAAACAATCGATATAGTCGGGCATACTTGAAGACTGGCGGTAAATAAAATCCTCTTTGAATTAATTCGTTCAGGCCTATCTCAAACTACTTACACAGTGAGTTTGGCTGGCACCTGTCAGAAAACAACTACTCCCCTGGCTGACACCACGAAGAATTATCTATCTGTGTGGATACGTCTGTTTTTTATCAAAACTATGGTTATCATTTTTGCCTTCAATTTTAGCCTTGTGACAGAGGAAAGGACCAGTTTTGGTAGTTTACGGCTTAGCGATTGGTTCAATCGCCCCCAAATCCTGGAAGAAGGAGATAATTTCGATGAGCTGACTAGAGGCCTGAATACACAACCACAATTGGCATCCGACCGTTACCACGATAGTGAAGTAAGATTTTTTACTGAAAATTTCCCACCTCTACTTTCCAACCAATAAGATGTCTCAATTTCGACTAGTTATCATTGCAAATAAAAAAAAATCCGGATTTTTTTTCGGAGCGTCCCGATATTTAATTGAAAATTTTTTGACAGTTCAAAAAATAAATAATGATCTTCAAACCTTGAATAATGTAGATATACCTGTGAAAAATGCAAAATTTCTATATTACACATAAAACAAAAATTTGTTCAATTGTTATACATTAACAATTTATAATTAAAAAAAAGAGGATGTACAAACATAGTAAGATTCAGGTGTTGCTTGAATTTTAATCATCTTCTTCTCTCAATGTTGAATAGGAAGGCGACGAATTAATTAGATGTCTGTCCTTTGAGACATATATGTGATATTTTGAAACAATTGTGTTCAAATCTCTTTCAGGCAAAAGTCCATATTTTCTTGACATCTGCAGCAAACTTTCTTAGATTTTAGTAAAGAAACCATTCGACTATAACGCTGCCTGGTCGTAACCTTCCATTCAATTTGTTAAATATATTGATTTTGTTGACATACTTGCACTTGACACAACTAGTAGTAGAATTAGGTAAATTATACTCTTCAAAGCATTCCATTTTTCTCGAATTATTTAACGCAGATGCTCGCATGAAATATTTCCCAAAAGAATGTTTCTCTTTGCTGGTTTACTATACAGAATCCCAATGTAGTTAACCAATATAAACCTCATCTAGCAAAAGCATGGCCGCCTATTTATCACGGTCACCTACTGCAACAAACCATGTTGATATTATATTTTTTACATTAGAAGTGTCATGGATTACTTGAACAAAAAATACATTTCTACCAATTCTAGTGACCTGAAATTATGCAAGGGCGATAGACTGAACTAGTACCCATCTGAGGTTCAGCATTTGTTGTAACTAGAGTTGGTAAATTTTTTATTCAACGAAACATCGTATTTATTCCTACATAGGAATTTCTCCAAAATTGCGTTATGTCACTTGTAAAAATATATTTCTACCACCTTTAGTTAACCAAAATCCCAAAGGGCTGGTACCCATCTGAGTTTTAGCATTTGGTTTAAATGAAGTTGGTTATTTTTTTTAACGAAATATGGAAGTGAAACCTAAATAGGAAAAATGTATTTCTACCACCTTTAGTTGATCAAAAGGGCGATATACTGGGCTGGTATCCATCTGAGTTTTAGCATTTGATTTTACTAAGTTGGTATTTTTTTATTTAACGAAATATGAAGGATATACCTATATGATTTTTCAAACTAGTGATTATTAGGCTTCATGACAGAACCGGTCAAAAAAATGATAAGTCAACATATATCAAAAACAGCAATACCCTGATTTTGAATATTTTTCCATATTATGATGTGAAATTTTCTCACCGAATACCACACAAGCTTAAATTTCTGGGAATTTTCTTTCAGGAACGAATTTTTTTTTTCAAATATTTCGAAATATTTGTGCACTCTAGAAAATTTCAGGGAAAAATTCAAGCGCTTGTGATATTATAGGTGAAAAAATCAAGATAGAGAAAAATACCGAAGTAATGAATGTGACCATAGAACAGGTGCACTTAGCAACTTGGTACTACTTGACTTCGTTTTATGTTGCGAGAAGATATATATTTTCTGCAATGAAGCTTTCAATAAATTCAATCAATTCAAGGATAATTGAACAAATAAATGAAGGTTTTGTATCAAATATGAATGTTTCTCGCAAGTTTTTTGAATATCTCCACTTACATTTTTTCAGATTACTCAGTACTTGTTCCGTGCAGGTCGACCCTTAGGTTCTGATCTCAAGTCATTCGACGTTCAGAGGAACAGAGATCATGGTTTAGCTTCATATAATGATCTGAGGCAGTTTGCTGGACTACCAAGAGCTCAAAGATTCGAAGATTTTCTCGATGTTATCAGTGCAGATGTAAGTTATTCATACAATAAACTTACTGGAGATGGGAATCTTTTTTTATAGTATTTTTAGTATATTTTGACAATAAAAACTGATTCGTTTAGGGCTCCAAACTCAGATTCACGAATTCATGTTTTATGAATGTAACACTTTTTTCCAGAATGTCCAAAAACTGATAAGTCTCTACGAGAGCCCAGACGATGTTGATTTGACTGTCGGAGGATCATTGGAAGCCAAAGTTCCGGGAACGCTAGCAGGACCCACATTCCTATCCATTCTGACAGAGCAATTTTACCGATCACGCAAAGGAGACAGATTCTTCTTCGAGAATGAAGGCAAGACTGGATTCACTCTGGATCAGTTGAACGAGATCCGCAAGTCGAGTATATCGAGATTGATGTGTGACAATGCTCACCATGTGAAAGCAATGCAGCCAAGAGGATTTGAGAGGATTTCTCACAGGTAATTCATCACCATGATTTTTAAAAGTGGAATTCTGTCATCCACTCAAAAAAAAATTTTGAATTTTTGTGCACTCAAGTATTCTGATGCGTAGAGTACGAATCTGAAGTCATAACGCGGCGTTCTATCTTCTTTTGAAAGCTATGGATCTTCGAATGTCGAAAATTGGGCATTTTCTACTTTTTTTTTTAACAACGCAGTCGGAATTCACACAATTAGTTCACCATGTCATCTCTACACCTTATCACACCTTTTTGTCCACTTTTTTCAGAAATTGTTCATTTTTTATAATAATTTCATGTTTCCAAAACAAAAATGTATGTAGTGTATATAAAATTTATTGAAAGAAAGCTCTGTCAAAACTGGTGAAAATTGAATGAAAGGATGGAGAATTGGTACGAAAAAGTTGGTGAAACAGTTTCAATGGATTGAATGATGGAAGGTGACGTCGTGAACAAAATTGTGTGAATTCCGATTATTTTGGTGTAAAAAAATCTCGAATGTCTTTTTTCCGAAATCAAAATCGTCACAAAAGGGGATATTTATCTCAAGATATTATTGTTATATTCCTCTGCAATTGGTTTTCATTCATTAGATTAGAGACAAAAATAGTTCACTAGAAACAGTTGTATGCGGTGTTCCTCAAGATCTGTTCTAGGTCCATTGCGTTTCCTCATGTATATAAATTCCCTGTCCAATTTGAAGTTGAATGATAAAATCAAAATGTTTGCTGATGATACTACAATAGTATACATCGGGAACAATTTTCTAGAAATCAAAACTTTTATGCTCAATGACCTCCATGAAATATCATCATGGCTGATGAATTATAACTAACATTAAATATTGAAAAATCCTCGTATATTTTTATCACAAAAAAATCCACCTCCATCCATTCGAAAGATCCTATCAGATTCCATAATGAAAATTTAATGTATTCTCCTGTAGTGAAATTTTCAGGAATTTCAATTGATGAACATTTAGTTTGGAACAAACATATTGAGTTATTAATAAAACAAATTTCTTCAATTATTGGTATAATTTTTGAAATTCGAGATATTTTACCTTTATTATGTCTGAAATCCATTTATTATTCTTCAGTATATTCCAAAATCTAATACTTGATTTCGATTTGAGGGGCAGCTCCAAAAACCGTAATGAAACCATTGAAAACTTTACAGAATAAAATTATAAAGTGTATATACAAACTTGATCGAAAAGAACCTACAGCTAATTTATACAAACAAAGAAAACTTTTAGACATTCCTTCATTATACACATTTAAAATATGCCCATTTATTCACCTGGTCGAAAATAAATTCAAGCATTCAAATTTGATGTTCAAAATGAATAGTGATCAACACAATCACTCAACAAGGATTTCAGAAAATTTGGCATTTATGAAAATTAAAACAAATATAGGCCAGCATTCTGTTTACCACAACGGAATAAAACTATACAATGGTCTACCGAATTCATTGAAGAAATATAGAAAATTTCCTTTCAGAAGTAATTGCCATATAAAGATCTGATTCAATTACTCATTTTCTGTATTCCATTCTACTTTTATTATATGGCATCAGTTTAATTTTCCCTACAATAAGCATGTATATGTTTCTTGGGAAATAAATCGTTAATATATAAAAAAAAACACCAAATTACGGAATGGTTTGTGTCAAAACACATACATCGTTTTCATTCGAAGATTTAATAATTATAATAATATTTATTTATGAATAAATGCAAAAATCATATCTCCTAATCATATACATTTGTATGAACGAATCATTAAGAACCTTACAAAGTTAAACTTGTAAGGATACGTCAGTCCACATATTATCATTCAACGAACAAGACAATCATTCATGATCTTTTCACAACGAATCATTCATTTATCAGGTTTCGGAAATTGTAATATTTTCAGTGATCGAAATATTATAATATAATATTGAACGAATTTTTACGATTTCAGTAATGCTGTTGTTCCATGTGAGGCTTTACCTGCTGTTGATCTATCCCTATGGAAAGATATTCAAGGAAGTGGCCACAACGTCCTACATGATCAGATCAATATATCACCACAATTTTTCTTCAAGAAATGATTAGCCGTTTTATCCAGCTCCGCTGGCAATCATCAATAATATCAGGAAGGAAATTATACCAGATACTCTGCCTTACCTAGTGATATCTCAAAAAATGATTGGACAGAATAGGTATTTTTTTTTTTGTGTTGGATATAAGAACTTTCGATTGAAATCTGATTGAAACCATAGTTCACCAGAGTACTGTTTTAACTTTCATTCCTCATTATCAAACAAATGATCTGCTTCTTCAGTTTGTCAATTCTCCAGTATTTCAAAATTACGAATATTTCTTCAACTCAATTCTTCATCAGATGCTTCCAGTTCCATCTTATTTTTAATTCTTTAGTTTCTAAAATACCTTTTTTTTATTACGATGGATGTTTTCAAAAATATTCGTTGTTCTGAATTGCCTGTGATAGACAATACTTATCTCGATCAAATTAATCGATTTTATCATTCACAAAATACAAATAAAAGGGGGGTTCAAAATTGTTAAATGTCTATAACCTTTCCATCCTTTAACAATGCTTATACGAACGAAAGAATTATTGATGAAAGAGTACAGAGAAAAATTTGTTTTTGTTTTGGAAAAGGCTTATAGGTAGACAATTCAAAATAACACCTCATGGTTTGTGGCTGTCTGATAACTCCACCATTTTGCTGTTTGATCTGATAAATGTGACAAACGTACTCTAGAAGTTGTTTCATGCTCAATATGCTATTTGTTACATATTTTTAAGTATCCGCTTACCATTACATTTCTTCATTGATGAATTCATGAAAATCAATCTCTTTAGTTATTTTAATTGATACAGTTTTCACACATGATCATGCAGAAAAATCTTGGGGAAAATTTATTTCATCATTGAAGAATGATGAACCCTTCAAATCAGATATTTGAGCAAGTGATTTTCAACCCAGGCAATTAATTTCAGTACTTTGTTTCGAGAAAAGAGGGGTTTTTCCATGGTCTAACTTGATTTATATATAAAGTCAATGGTAGCGTGGTAGGGAATAAAAATAATAATCTTCTTTTGTATTTGAACAGATTTGTTGACTTCTCTGATAACTTTAAGGCTTGTATTGAATGAACTAGCTGGATGAAGAATAGCATAAGGGTGAAAAGCTCATATATTTTACCAATGATATGATATAACAATGTATATTTAACCCAATATATCTATTCAGCTGAGAGTGACACATTAATGAAAAATATATAATGTTCTTACTGTGAATCTCATGTTATTTTGTTAGGGATCGAATAAGTACGATGAGTGAACATGATAGCATAATAATTCTAATATCAAGTTTTTGGGGTTTAGCTACTTTTGCTATATTTTTCTTAAAATACTTGATTTGAAATATGCTATTTACAATTGTATCTGTTTTGTGTTATTGGATGATTTTGTATATATTGAGCTCATTCGAATAGCTTAATCATCAATGTTTCGAAGTCGAAACACATCTGAAACGTTCTTCTGATCATGGAATGAGTATGAGTTCATGCACGTTTCTAGTTTTTTAGCTCTACTAGTCTAGTTTTTGTATATAGTTATTCAAATATGCAGTCTATTGATAATTATATTTGTTGTGAGGTAGGGAATGATTTTGTATATTTGTGTCCATTCAAATACGAATAGTGGAATAATTAGAATTAGTGTCCTGGAGTGGAAAAAAAAACTTTTTTTACACTCAGGGCCAGTTGCACCGCTTCCACCCAGCAGAGATTCAACTAAGCTTGGCTCAATCGTTAAGGAACAAGGAAGCTGATTGGCAAATCCATAGCAACAAAGCCTGGCTCAGATAAAGCACAACTTAAGAAAATCGGTGCAGCTGGCCGTCAGTGTCCTCGTAGGACAACTACGATGTTTTGAAAAATATAACAACCTTATTCAGATATCAAGGTTATATTGAAACCATTGAAAAACGCCATATAGAATGGATTTTATGTTGAAAACTTGCTAATGTTGCATCCTTCAGATTCCATATGAACCAAACATAGCCTGGGCAAAATGAATTATAATGAGTTATATTGATGATTTCACATTTATTTATTTTAGTACTAGTTCAGATCTGAATGGAACTTGTCATGTATATATTCATTATAGCAAGTCAGTATTATAATGAGTCCATCACTAAATTGTGTTTCTATTAAATACCCGAACCTATAAATGACTAATGTAATGAGGTAAGATGATGTTTGTATTGGATTGCCTTCTCTTTCAGTATAAATCTGAGATTATATAGTTTCAGACTCAGAATTCAGCAAGAAGATTTTAGTAAAGTGATTATGTTAGTCGAAGTGGTAAAGAGCAAAAGAAGCTGTTCCAGAAGTAACTACCATTCTGTATTCTGTAGAGTGTACAATTGAAATTCAGTATAATTAAATCCCTTTAGAGGAGTGTTTCTCAAAACAATAAAATTGTGTGGGGTTATGCCAGGTGGTTCAGAACTTATGGTGAAGTTTATGTTTGAGAATGGGTTCATTCAACAGCACTATCTCAGATTAAATTACCCAGAATAATAGCTCGACCAAAAAATTCTATATTTTGCATTCACCAAGATGCGCTTTTCACATACAGGGAGTTTTTCGAAAATGTAGGGTTCGGATTTTTCATGTCCATAGGAAATGTGTCTTCTCCTCAAGAAGAATATGGAAGAGCCATAAATACAATTATCCGCAAATCGCTAGGAAATTTTGACTTTCCGGACAAAATTTCTTGAAGAAAAAGTCGAGATTTCCTTACAGTTGTCAGTGTTCTACAAAATGATTCAAAACAGTTTTCAGGGTAACCCAAGTAATTTTATAACGAATTCCTAAGCATTATTTATGCACAAAATTTTTTACGATTTTTTGAAAATAATAAGTACCTATAATATTGCCAAACATTCACGTTATTCGTTTACTAACACAGGATAATATAAAGTTTCTTGATGTTATAATTCAAATATATCCAATCCTGTAAAATTATGTTTATGTTCAGCATTATTATAGGTACCTACTCGAGAAATTTCACATTTATTTCAAACCTTATTGCATACAAAATATTTTTTAACATGCAAAATGACATACTGATTACTGTTCAGCATACCGTAAATTTGAATTTACCGCCAAAACATGACATTATACATCCCGAGCTGTCAAACTGACATTTGATTGTACTGTATGGCTAAACTGGGCTATTGCAACCAAATGGTGACATTTTGAAATATCAAATATTTGAAACGTCGTAATCGGAATAAATCAATTTCTATGTATCCATGGCAATAACATAATGAAGTGAAAAGAGCCCATGGGATTTTTCACTGGTGACATTATCAAAAATATGAGTAGATGCGCAACTGAAAAAGAAATTCGACGTGTCTGAGCTTTTTTTTCTCCAATGGCCATATCAAGCTATAGAATTTTGAAATATATATAGTATTTCATGTGTCTGAAACAGCTCATCTACCTGTATCTATCAAAAAAAGTCCGATCTAATGTATTCTCACAAAATAAGTTGGATTATTCTTACTATCTCCGCCGAATAAATAATCTCTAGGATTCTCAGTTAGCAACAAATATATCATCAAGAGATCATCTATAATTTTCATGTCAATCATTCTCCACAAATGAGTTTATCAGTTGTTTGTTTCAATGATCAATCAGATATCTTATTCTTTAATAACAATGTATCAGTAGGTGTTGCCTTCGATCCAAATTTTCTTACATAAAACTTTAGTGCGAGTCTTGATAAAATCATTCCTAGCGAAATACTGCCGCTGGGCGAATCAAGAAATCATGGCCTTAACGACAGCAACATTACCCACCCTGTATGAGTATTATACGGGGGGAGGAATTTCTGCTGGTCTTTCGGACAACCAAAAATATTTCACTCTCAACAACAAGAATATTACTATTTACAGTGGAGCTTTCCACTATTTCCGTGTACCCAGGCAATACTGGAGAGATAGATTGAGGAAAATGAGAGCAGCGGGATTGAATACCGTCGAAACATATGTACCATGGAACTTACACGAACCATACTCTGGTGAGTACCACTCAAGTTTCTTTCTTACTCATTTTTGAGATATTGGACTCAACAAAATATTGGGAATCAAATCATCGTTGAGACCAGATAACTTGATTCCTATTTTTGAGCATAGTTTTTGGACGATTGCAGTTCTGAGCGGAACTAGTTGAGCAATAATTTAATCCAGAACTTTCCACTGACAGTCCCAGAATCTTTATTCTTCTAGTAAAAGTCGAACGATTCTGGGGGGCTCGTGGATTATTAACTGTCAGTTGACATTTGTCACATTGAAACGGAAGTAATTGGTTTGAAATGGATTTTCAGCAGCAATAACTGCATACTTATGGAGAGTCATCTCCGGTATGGAATTCCTTTCTGGGGCTCAGGCAGCCAGGTCTTGGTGCAGAGTATATTTTTTGTTATACAAAAAAGAGCTTTGAGAATAATATTCAAATTGAAGATGCGTGACTCGTGTAGACCACTTTTCTGCAAGAACAAAATATTAACAATATTTGAAATATTCATTTTAGAGACTGTCTGCTTACTTCACAAACATAAAAAAAAGTTTGAAAACCATACAGAAAGGTCCACGCGTAGCGAAAAAAAACTTGCCCTTCCATTGCCCACATCATCTTTGACCAGACAGTCTCAAATCTATAGAAGTAGACAAATATATAATCATCTACCAAAAGATATAACAGCAATTAATGAACTTAAAAAATTTAGAAAATCAGTGAAGAACCTCATTATGGGAAAGTTTTTCTACAGTTTGAGTATTTTGCGTGCAAGTTCTAGTCTTTCGGTATACGATTTATATTGGGTAATTTTGAAATTGTGTTGTTTTGTTGATGACATATTTGTACATTTTTTCATTGTTTGATATTTTTTTTTATGAAACCCTTTGTCGACAAAATGTATTACATTTTAGACAATAAAGATCTATCATCTATCTATTAGTCAGTCTTCAAATCAAAATAACATCATTAGCAAGGGCAAAAAGCAAATTTCATACCAGTCACGCACGAGCAAACACAAGTTTGGAATCGATACCTACTCCTCAGCAAGTTTGAGAACCGTACGTAGAAAATTCCGAGAAGAAGTCAAAAAGTGAATTTCAATTTGCGAACCGATTATCATCAACCAGTACAACCACAGAACAATTAAACTACTTTACAAAAGCAAATCCAAAAGCGTATTCGGTAAAAGCCACGCCTTCCCAAAGTAAATGAATGAGAACGTACTTAAATATTCTATTGCTTTTGTTTTAGTGAGTCAGATGAAGACAGCTAATTAATTTGACTCATGTCACTTGAATTTTCTCAGTGTAGTTTCCTATTGTTGGTATATATTGCCAGATCTTTCTTTTTTTTTTCTTTAAGGAAAAGATCTATATTGAAGACGTACTAGTCCGAACTCAGCAGTCTTTCATACAGGGGTACAAAAACCATTGAAAATTGACATTCAATAATTGGCCTTGATGAGTGGTATTGGTTCGGACTTCCTTTGTTTATATAATCAACTCTATTGGAACCTGTTACTGAGCAAAAAAGTCAAGAAACTTATAAAAATCAAATTGAATTGGGCAATCAAATCCAGACAAAAAAAAGGATGAAATGGATTTTTTTGGTCAAGAAATTGGCTTCAAGGGATTTTTTCAAATGGTAATCATATTTTTATTATTGCATCTTAATCAATATACTTTTTTTTTCAATGAATGAAAATGAATGAAAAAATAAAAAAAAAGTTTTCATAATTTTTCATATCGATTGCGATACGATAATAAGGAGATGAGGGTAGTCACAATTTGAGTATATAACAGGCAAATTAAAATGTGCGAAAGAATCAGCCAAAGCTTATGAATTATTATATTTATTATATTATATTCAGTTATAATGCAAATCGGTAGAGTTTTGTTCAGATTTTTTGAAAATATTCTCAACCTCAAAAGTCCCCCCCTCGGAGGGGTGCAAACCAACCCAACTATACCTCTTCAGATGCAGATATACTAAAAAAATACGTTAAAGAGAAATCCTTCAGAAATGATGCCCCGCTTTTTACCATTTTTAAGAGTCATGCATTGTGTAACTTGCACGATGTTCATCACTAATCATTAGGATGGACACTCACTTGAAAGCCGGTTTCATGCTTATTCGATACTCATCAGTGCAAGGGAGTTCCGCCATTAGCTTAAGAATCGTTCGCCTATGGCAAGTGTACCCGTCCCAATGGAATTGAAAATTGTTTCCGGTACTGCTATCATAGGAAGCATATGCGGTAATTCCTTCTCTGGAGAACCTTGCAGTATATGATTCAACGCCCGCCGTGCCATTAGCCAGAGGAGTATTTGTTTTATGACAAGTATATGCCTATAAACCTAATCAAAATTAAAGGATTAATAATTTCGAATGAAAGCGAGAGAGAAACGAGAGGGAAAACGTTTTATCCCTCTAGTTCCCTTCATGAACAAAGATTGGTTCTGATAAAGTAATAAATGAAATAAAATATTCCTTTATACTGAATTCAAAATTTTCATTTCATAACAGTTTTTTTACAGTATTTCTAAACATCAAAAGTCACCTCGAAAGTAATTCCCTTTTTTCATTTAAGGAGTGTATGACTTCGGTAATGGCGGCTCAGATTTCGAAGACTTCCTTCATCTGGAAGAATTTCTGAAAACGGCCCAAGAAGAAGACCTCTTGGCCCTCGTTCGTCCTGGTCCTTACATATGCTCCGAATGGGAATTCGGAGGACTACCAAGTTGGATTTTGAGAAACACCACGTCTGTCAGAAACTCCGGGGATAAGAACTACCTCAGCATCGTCAAACGCTACTTCAGCGTGCTTCTCCCCCTACTAGCACTACTTCAGTTCCAAAAAGGCGGACCGATTATCGGCATGCAGATCGAAAACGAATATGGAAACACCTACAACAACGATGTCGAGTATCTTCAGGCACTGCGGCAGATGTTTTTGGACAATGGGATCGTTGAGTTACTCTATACTTCCGATCCGCCAGGCCTTGATGGACGTGGGGCAATACCAGGGGTTCTGCAAACTGCCAATTTCAACAGTAATCCGAAATGGCAACTGGATAAACTGAATTCCATGCAAACTAACAAGCCCACTATGACGATGGAGTTCTGGAGCGGTTGGTTCGATCATTGGCTGGAAGACCATCATACCGTTTCTACGAGTACTTATAGATCGTTATTGGAGCAAATTTTGGACTATCCGTCATCAGTCAACCAGTACATGTTCGTAGGTAAGGAACTAATTGCAGTTCGAGTATTGTGAAACAGTGAACAGTCGACAGGGAAGATGGCCAGTTACTTACTATATTTTTCGTTTTGTCTATTCAACTGGGCAACAATTTTTTGTCCATTGAAAATTTACATTCGAGGTTGCGTTTCTCTGAGGACGCCATCTTATTTTTTCGAAGTGTAGGGGGGTACCCTTGTCCCGCGGTAGCCCTCTTGGAAAATGCAAGCAAATGGATTTCGCGCTTTATCTACCAAACTCTATCATACAGAAAATTCATGCATGTGAATGATTTCCATAACGAATTTTCATAATTCATATATCAGAGTTTTACAGCGCTACGATGTTGATCGTATTCTCAAATACTCCTCAGGATACATCTAAAAATGATTTTATTTGACGCAAGGTTCCTATCTAGATCTGAGAAAGACAAGGATGTTGTAGGATGTCAAGGGTTGCACAAAAATAAACTAAAAGATCATTTTGATCAGAAAGAATTGCCCCAGGTTGTGGAAGATCTCAGTACTGAGGAATATTTATGAGGAAAGATTCGAGGGCACCCGAAATATATTGAAAATGAAACATTGTAGTTATGATATAGATAAATATCAAAAGTCGTTTTCTTTGAAGCAGAAACACAATTGGTATGGAAACAGCAAAAGGGTCAATTCCACTGTCATCGAATGAAAAACTCCAATATTCCTCAATACTATTAATAAAGCTGAGAAAAACGTTACGTTTCATAGAAGGAAAGATACCTCGAAATTATAGACGGAGAGCCAAAGCCCAAAAAATTCTCTGAATTTACTAAGCCTGGTTTTTTTATGGCTTATTGAAGTGGTTGTGTACACAAACATACTGCGGTCAGTCAGGCGAAACTGAGAACAGGTGTCTCAGGTACGCTATCGAACCTGCCGTACCTGCCGAGGTAATAAAACGAATTTACTAAAGCTGATAATCGTTCTACAGATTGTATATTGCATATACATAAAAGTTACGACAGTCAGTCAGCTGAATATGGGGACAGAGCTGGTCAGTCGGTCGCAATGTATGTACAAAAAATAAAGAATTTTATCACCTCACTATTTTCCCTATAATTTATAATTTATTAACATAGCCATTTTATTATCAATTTGTTATCGACCCTTTTCCCCACAATGAAACTTCGGTTTTAGTTATGTCACTCAATTTTGATGACATAAGGATGCTCATTATGGGACTAAGTACCATAATGAATTCATTATGGTACTGAGTACCATAATGAAATTCTATAAGGAAAACATGTTGTCAAGGAAATGGCAAAGCATAGCTCACTCACCTACTAATATTTGAAACTACACAATACTTACTCCTTTAAAAATAGTTGTCATTGTGACATGTCGAAAATGCAGTTTTTAATTTTTCGAAAATGTATTGATATAAATGCCATCAGATAAAATTTTGTATGTAATACGAATCATAAACAATCATTATGGCACACGCCGTGTTATCGGACTCGGCTACGCCTCGATAACATTCACGACTTGTACCATAATGATCGTCTTTATGATCCTTATTACATAAATAACTTTTATGGTAGGGAAAAGGGTCGATAACTTATCAATAATGAAATTTCAATGTTGAAAAAATTATAAATCATATGGAAAATAATAAGGTGATAGAAAACTAAGCCTAAATATTCATTTTTATATGTATCCCAGAGAGTATTCGAGAATACAGCCAACTTTGTAGCGCTATAAAACTCTAATAAATAAAGAGAATTAGAAAAATGAATAGTGAAAGTTATTCGTTAAAACCCCCTCTATGGAAACGTTCTGATGTCATTCTATTCTAAAATATCTATCGACCTAATATTTTCAACTATTTTCATTTATAATTCTGTTATTTTCAATTTTACGATGAAGAGTAAAATTATTAAAATAGTAGAGACTTTAGTTCACAACATGAATTTTCTGTAGGATGAATAGATAAAACGCGAAAACCATTTACATATGTATTCTAAGGAGTATTTGAGAATACGGTTAACTTCGAGGCGCTATAAAACTCTAGTAAATGAACGAAATTATGAAAATTCATAGTGAAAATTAACCGTTGAAACCCTGTCTAAGAACGTTCTGATGACATTTGTACCATAGTGAATAAAAATATCAACTGACTTAGATTTCAATTTCGTTGAGCATACCGATTCACAAGTAACTTTTTCATTTATATTTCCCCTTATCTAACATTCCTTACGGGTACACTCAGAAGGCAGAGCCTTGTGCGAGCAAGGGTCGACTTGTGTTTTTTGCAATATAGAAGTTCATCAATGAAACCAGAGCAACTACATTGATGTATCTGACAGTCGTGGCAAAAATGTTCCAGTACCTAACATTTCATGTTCATCATTATTGATTGTTCCTGTTGAGTTTTTTCCTTATTCAATTCCTGTTTTACAGGTAGCACCAATTTTGGATTCACGAACGGTGCTGGTTCCCTATATCAAGGCACAAACAACTCAGGTCTCCAGCCTACAACAACAAGCTATGACTACGATGCTCCAATCACTGAATATGGTACATATACCGATAAATATTGGGCTACAGTTGAAGTTATACGTGCTCGCAACCCTGTGAACACTAAAATTCCTCAAGCACCAGAAATAAAACTCCCTGTTCGTTATCCCACGTTAGAGCCTAAGGGGCAACTGCTCCTAACTGAACTTATAGATAATTATAATGACAAAATCTTGAGTGAAAATGTGATTCCAATGGAAAATCTTCCCATCAACAACAACTCGGGGCAGAGCTATGGATATATTGTCTATCGCAAAACAAATCTGAATATCCAAGCGAAGGCAGTTCTGAAGATATCTGGTTATGTTAGAGACACGGTACTAGTTCTGGTGAATGGAAAACTGGTTTCCAGTGCACCGAAAACCAAGTCAGATATTGATGGATTTGGCTTCTGGAGACTGTTGGATTCCACTCTGACACTAACTGACGAATATTTAGAAAATGCTACCTTGGATCTTGTTGTTGAAAACTTTGGCAGGAATAATTTTGGAACTATATCGCAATTCAGGCAATTCAAGGGTCTCACGGAAGATGTGTACATAAATGACAAGAAACTAACCCGTTGGCAAATTGTTCCATTCGAATTCAGGAGTTCCTGGAACAGAGCTTTGACAAATTGGCACCAAATCAAAAGAACTACAGCCATACCAGCTCTTTACAAATTTTCGTTTAGAATCGAGGGAAATCCCCAAGATACTTTCCTTGATATGCGTGATTGGAATAAAGGATTGATCATTGTGAATGGATTTGTTCTGGGAAAGCATTTCTTTTTGGGGCCACAACAGTCCCAATACTTGCCAGCACCATTTTTGAAGAGAGGAACAAATGATATCATAGTATTCGAGCATTACAACGCTGCCGATACTCTAAAGTTTTCGGCATCTCCAATATTTGCAGGACCTGCACATTGAGACACAACTGATAAATAAATAAATGAATATTTGGATGACTTGTTGCATATTTTTTCATGCCTACAACAAGACCAATTATATCCACGAATTCTTAATGCTGTTTTTCATGTGTACGCTTTGAGATAATCATATGGTATTACTTCAGAACGGTAATAAGGATTAAAGATCTTTTTTGCACTTCCGGGACTAAAGTGACAACTTTAGTCCCGTATAACAGGGACTAAACTGTATCTTTTAGTCCCTAGGGAGATAAAGTTGCATTTCAAATCCCTAGGGACATAAAGCAAGAATCATACTTTACCGCAGCTACATCACTACTAATAACTAGGACAAAAATTAGGAAATATTCCATTATGAATCTTTTTCGTTGAAATAAATCAACAAAGCGTTTTCATTGTAGTTTTCCACTTTTTTCTCCTTACACCAATTAACAAAGCCTTCATATTGCTGTTCATAAATTTTTCTTGATTTTTTGGGTATTAATTCTTCCGTTATCATGTCAGCTGCCTTATCTATATCAAAATATGTAGTTTCATTCATTTCTTGATTCATTTTCTTGATATTCTGTTAGTTAAGTTGCGATTCGTTTTAAATGTCAGCATTAATTGAAATGTCACTGAATTGAAAAATTTTGTTGACACTGTTGCTATAGCGTTACCTACTGAGTAATCCAAGTGCCGTGTTTATATAACTCATCAAAATCATTAATTGTATCAAAGTTAAAAGTTATGATTCTGGGAAGTGCAAAAAATAGCGTATATGCCTCAGGACTAAAGACATATTTTATCCCTTACGTGATTATTGGCCCTCGGGCTCTACGAGCCCTCAGGCAATAAACATCACGTGCGGGATTAAAACATTCACTTTAGTCCCTTGGTATATAATATACTATTATTGTCGATGTAGTCATGGTAACTTCAAGACACTCGCATTTTCACAATCAAAATACGCTTAGTTGAATCCAACATCTTGTTTGTTTCATTTTCTTCCATCTCCATACTGAATGGGATGGAAGAATTACTGAATTGTTTTCGTCATATCTATACAAGTACAGGAATAAGTTAACTATCAACGGGTTATAGTGGGATTTATATTGAAAGACCATTGCAGGATGAGTACAGAAGTTTTCTTGATGCCTCCATTCTATATCATATGATTACTCTCCTGAATTGTCATCAATCGTTCCATTCTTGGCCGTATCTACACAGATGACCCGACGAGTACCAGCCAATGGGTGCTGTATTGGGACCGTGCGCGACGACAGCGTCATCCACTTTTGGAACTTTCAGGGGACTTTCATGCATTGTGCCTTATATAGAGTTCACGAAAACATACCAGACAGCCGTCGCTTTGTGTATTTTTGGATCTGGCAAAGGCTTTTGATACCGTTGGCCATAAGCAACTTTTAGAGGCCTTGGAAGGCATGGGATGCAGCGGGAATGTTCATAGGTTACAAGCCAATTATTTATCAGATCGTAAGCAAGTGGTGAGAATTGGTGATAAGGAGAGCAATGAGCGAAGAGTCAAATATGGCGTTCTAGGACCATTATTGTTTGTCATTTATATAAATAACCTACTAACCATCGATTCTTCTGGAACTATCTTGAGTTTTTCCGACGACACCTCAGTATTTTACTCTGCAGATTCGTGGAGTGCCCTCAAAAAAAAAAGTTGAAACAGATTTGCTGAAAATTATACATTGGTTTAACTATAAACTATTGACGATAAATTTTACAAAAACAATGTTTCTTCCACTTACTAGTTACGTGAATGGACTACCCGATTTCACTATCTTGAAAGTAAATAATAATAATGAAACGATCACTATAGAGGCAACAGATAAAATCAAATATCTTGGCATTACGATTGATCGTCATCTAAGGTGCGATCAACATATTTCTCAAATGATCAAAACACTGAGAACCATGCCTTACAAGTTCAGATGTCTTACAAAAATTATGGAAAAGCCACAACTTAGAATGATCTATTTTGCTTTGATTGATTCTAGACTGAATTCTGGCATACTTGGATGATGGGGTGTTGCTAACACCCACCTAGAAAAATTGAGTACTTTGCAAAAGCGCTTCTTGAAGATTATATATAAAATAAATCGAAGGTACTCCAGTGATCTCCTCTATGAAGAGACTGGAATATTCGACTTACGCCAAAAATACTTCTTCAAACTAGCACTCCATAATTATAAAAACAAGAATCAATTCGAAATGATCTCACATCCATATATGACGGGAAATAAAACAAATAAGAACCTCCCAATACCATTTATATTCAAAACTGTCGTACAAAGAAGTCATGTGTTCATGACTTCCAAAGCTTTCAATTTTTTACCACAAAAACTGAAAGATGTAAGTCAAATGAATCGTTTTAAAACTGATCTTAAACAATTCGTCTTCTCTGTTGGAAGACTCTGAATACATAATCTGGTGAATTGTGACAATAACTGAATCCAATTATATCCCTTAAGTACAATTGAATAATTTTTTCCAGTGTGTATGTGTGTGTGAATGATCGAATGTCACTGCAAATTCATATCTCCATGTGCACAAATCTCTTTTTGATTATATTTTGTATAGTTATCCTACATTTATTAAGTAACATAATTAAATTATTTCATTTGTATTATATTTCTTACACCGCGGACAGCCAATGGCTTTGCGGTTCCATCATGTTTATTTGTCTTTTTAAATTTTATATGTATCCTAGGTGCTGTATACAAATAAACATTATTATTATTACTCAAAAAATCGCTTTAAATATATGGAAAAATTGTATTTATTGCATTAAACAAAGTAAGGTTAACTTGATAGTAGGATTTTACTCATTATGAATTCCAACAATGGTTATGAATTATCAAAACATCGCATCAGGAAGCCTTTCCGGTCCACGTTGGGACACGGTGACCTAGGATTTGGCGTCTCTTGATTTGATTCTCCAATTGATTGACCAATTTCCTTACATAAGTGACAGTCACTCCTACCAATAGCACATATAGTTCCAACAGTCCGAAGTGTATTTATCACATTGTAAGGAAAGTTGTTGGAGTGGCAATGATGCCGTATTCTTTTCTATCGCAAATATTCCCACAAATGCCCACAATAGTGCACTCAATAATTCTCTCGGGACACTTGAACCACTTGAGATAGATTTCTTGTTCGTGATTCGAGCTACTATCCGCTTGTGTTAAATGAAATATCACAGAAAAATTTATCACAAACGTGAAAGGCTCACGGCACATATGGCCGTATTCATTCTAACTTGCATGCCTGAAGCGTTACCAAAAATGACAGTCCCTCAAAAATGCTCGATTTGTCCATTTGGTACATTGCAGTCGATTTCATTATACCTACCACGCACTGTCTCAATAGGAATAGCATCAAACATGTTATTGATATTCAGATCGAGGTCTTGTCACGTTTTTTATCGATATCCACTTTCAGATTATTCGAATTTCCATTCATGATAAGACGAACGTTCATCATAACTGATACGACTGAAAGTGGTACTTCAAAAATAATAACCAGCAATCTTCTGACAGTACATTCCATTGACGATTGCAAATGCAGCTTTTCCATTGGAACCACACCATGGCTCTTGCAACTAACGCTCTCCCAACTTTGTACGAGTACTATAAAGGGAATGGTGTAACGGCAGGTTTATCGGACAAACAAACCCATTTCACCCTCAATAATAGGAACATCACCATTTACAGTGGAGCATTCCATTATTTCAGAGTACCAAGGGCTTACTGGCGAGACAGACTGAGGAAAATGAAAGCAGCTGGTTTGAACACAGTAGAGACGTATACTCCTTGGAACCTGCATGAATGCCAGCAAGGTAAGAAATTCTCATTTTGAATGCATCAATGATTTCTCAGTGTCATGGTTGAGAACATATTGTATAATGATATATGAAACAGGAATGTAGCATAAACTGGATATAATAGTAACAGAATTAACATCGACAAAAAAGAAAGTATACCCCGTTAATCAGTAGGAGCATTCACTCATCTTCTGTATAGATGTAGATACTCCAAGCTCAAGATTACTAGGCCTCTGTGTTGTTGAGAAAAGCATAATAGGGGAAAGAACAATTTGGGTTGAAAGCTTCTATGTTGTCACAGAACCTCCATAGTCTGCTTTGAACGATGTATAAACACATTCATTGAGATAGTTGAATAGTTCTATAAAATCTTCAATGCACTACATCAGAAGGTATTATATATCGGGTCAAAGAGGTATGCAAGCATATTAAATGCAGCGGCAGTTCTGATAACCAGATCTGATACTGGTTCCTGTAATAGAGATAGGTTATAGCTGTAGCTCCTTTTTTATATATGCAGATTCACACAAAAGGGTATCCCTGTGATGTTCTTCGTTATAGTGAAGGATGCTCCTCTCCACTAACTGAGTGTTATTTCAAAATTCCGTTGCACATTCACTAACCCCAAAATCAATCACAGCAAAGACTGTTTTGTCCCCTAGGGCATAGAGTTTTATGTCATTCATATGATATAAATTGATAACTTCATACCTCCGGGTTTCCAACTGTATCTATGGGTTATTCTGAGTGCAGTATAGAATGAATCCCATACATACTCTTCCAGGAAAGTTCGATTTCGGAAATGGAGGTTCAGAATTCCAAGATTTCCTCCACTTGGAGGAGTTTCTGAAAACGGCTCAAGAGGAGGATTTATTTGCCATAGTTCGAGCTGGACCATACATCAACTCTGAGGCAGATTTTGGTGGAATGCCCAGCTGGATCACCAGAAAGATATCTTCGATCAGAAATTCCAAAGATCAATATTTCTTGTCCTTCGTTCGAGCATTTTTCAATGTCTTGATGCCAATCTTGGCTCTTCACCAGTTCCAAAAAGGAGGTTCGATTATTGCGGTTCAAGTTGAAAATGAATATGGAAGTACCAGAAGAAATGACTTGCCATATCTTGAGGTGACTTTCCCTTTTTTTTATCAATCCATTCGAAACTCAGAGATCAATCACCCTAACACCAAACTGATATTTATATTTTCTTCTCCTGAAGATGCTAACCTTGTTAGGGAAACGCGCATCGAGTGCAAAAAATTTCATTTTGGTGTTAGGGTAATTGATCTCTGAAAAAAGTTTAAACTTTTACACCAAAGGTTCCAATCTCAACGTTTATCAATCCATTTCACAATCGTGAAATTCTACGACTCTACGCTATTTTTTTTCCAACGAAGTCAGAAATCTTGAAATCCCTATTATTGAAAATTTCAATGAAAAACGAGTGTTTTTGAATTTGGATTTGATTTGATATGTATCTGGCGTACTGAAAGTTAGAATTCCCCCCTCCTCTTTCAGTCGTGTCTCACCTATTAACGATCATAGTTTACTATTTGAGTCCATATATTTTGACTTAAAGTATATTTCTTTTGTGAGACACATTCTCAGTACAAATCTTTGTTATCCGACATCCCATTTTGAAATTGTCACCAGTCCAAGGCGATATATCGAATAAATTTCAAACATTCGATTGGGTCACATGACATAAATGAACATCTCACTTATTTTTATATCAAATTCAAATCGAGTGGTTGGATTCAAAGATATAAAATTGAAAACTTGAGGACTTTTTTAAAAACTTTTTTTCAAAATTTTCATTATAAACCCGATTTCTTTAAATTTTTTTGAATAACGCAAAATTTGACAGGTCTCGTATGTGATTCGACAACTGAAATGGGATTCTATTTTACTAATTTCCATAAGATCATCAAATTTTAATAATATTTACCAAAAATAAAATACTAATTTGTTACTGTTGACACCAGAATAGAAAAGAGGAAGTATAATTTTATTGGCTTCACAATCATCAAATCCCTTGAAAACCTATTCGAATCGAATGTAACATGCACCCAGCAAATCACGATGTCTCAAATATGATTGATAACTTCGATTACATCACAGTCACAGTGTACTCTATCGCTGATATAGTATTCAGATATGGACATTCTCATTCAAGGTATTATATTCTAGATTATGTGTTCCATTGTGAATTTCTGTATTTCTCGATTCTATTGAAATTTTTTTTTATCCTGTATTTGGAGTAGTAGCCTGTTTGGCCAACATACACTGAAGAACGATTAGGAGTGAACAATAAAGTTTGTGAGCTCTTGATTTTTCGGAAAAAAGTACTTTTTCTCTTCATTTCATCAAAGTACAACCAAATCTGTTGTTGCACTTGAATGAGACACCAAGGAAATTTCGATGCAATCAGCAGATACAGAAGATATGAACTACATAATGGGAAGCGAGATTCTTACATTTGTATGATAACATTGAGGTTTTGAGAATATGTGAAACCATTTTGATTATTAAATGCAATAATTCACAAATAGATTCTTCAAATCATCGAGTTCATTTTGATATTTCAAAACTCGTTATCGATATGATTATCTGAAAACCCAGAAGTTGAATAACTGAATCTTTTAAAAACGATGGTTGAACATATTTCAACATATTCCAACTTTTGTTGTTTTTGTAAAATTGTTCGTTCCGTTAACCAGCTGACGAATGTCAACCCTCAAAAGTCGAAACTTGTGCGAGCAATGGATCAACGAGGCCTTACCTTTTAACGTGCGATTACCCAGCACGGTGGCCTGGCGAAGGCCAACTGTAGAGCATTTTTCATTCTACTGATAATGCTTCCTCTTTGTAATATTTTTCCGCTTTCTCCAGAGGAGATAAGTGGCCATTTGGTCATGGAGGCTTGTTTTCGTACTTTTTACCCCCTTCCACTTTGAGAAAATGAAGTACTCTTGGTACATGACGTTTTGACTTTGGTAATTCATTTACATCCATGGTGTTTCATTAGGCATTAGGAAAAAAAGGTAACACTCTGAGAAGAGCAATAGTTTTATTTTGGTACCTCCATCTTACTTGATGGATTATCCCACTAGTTCGTCAACTCATAAGTTTCTTCAATAATAATATTATGAGTAGTAGTGCTCACTAGATTTAAATAATATATACCAATGTCTGATTCACCTCCAGGTTCCAATGATATATTGTTGTGCAGTGTGTTGATATCGTGTTCCCAAATGATAATTGGGAGAAATGTTCATCTGAATATATATTCAAAGAATGATCAATAAAAATGAACAAACGATTTGAATAGAATAACCCAAATCATACCATCAGATTGTACACTATATCAATTCGGTTTGGTGTCAATTGAGTTGAATGAGCACAAAGTAAGCAATAATTTCGGATTAGGTGTACTTCGAGCGTGAATTTTCAACTTCAAACACATCATCGTTCATTTAGAAGATATATGTGTTCATTGGGAATCATCTACTTGATTGAATATATTTTCAGGCCGTAAAGAAGATGATTACAGATCACGGAATCATCGAATTACTATGTACTTGCGATCCTCCAAGAAATGGAAATTCCGGGATGATACCGGGCGTCTTACACACAGCCAATTTTGCTGGAGATCCTAAAACGATGCTAGATATGTTGGTCAAGCTGCAGCCTAATAAGCCCAGGATGGTAATGGAGTCATACACAGGAAGTTTTGACCACTGGATGGACACACATCACCATCTCGCGCCTAGCTACTACAAAAAACAGCTTCAGGGCATTTTGGATTATCCGGCATCTGTTAATATGTATATGTTTGTAGGTGAGTTCAGATATAAATTTGTTATTCTTCTTCAGTACCTCAAACTTCGTCCTATCCACAAAAATGCTCACATTTCTGAATGTGATCTGTAGTTGAAACTATGAGTTCTTAAAGTTATCGGGTGAGGCAACACAAAAATAGGGTTTCACTCGTTGAAGGAGTGAATACCAAAGTTTTCTTGGTTGACAATAAATCCAACCTGAAAATATCCATATTCTTGAGAGGAGAAATATCACTTCTGGAGCATAGCAGATGAAATAAAAAAATTCTCTTCACTTTACATTGTTCCATATCAAACGGTCATATGAATGCACCCAAAAGACAGAGTGAGTGAAAGCTAATAGGGTCATCCGCCGTGGTACCCTCGAGAGATGTTTTAGATTGAAATATTACACATATACCTCCAGAAATTGCTTACTTTAGTCCTCGATCTCAGTAAACAATATTTTTCTCTTGGGACAAATGACTCACTTACCGCCTCGGTATGTAATATACTATTGCCTACTTAGATTTGTATCTACCGTCTAACATCATTCTATACTTCGTTGAGGAGTCTGGAAACTTGTCCATGGCCCTGTATACTATAGCCATACAGTAAGGACACTCAAACGTCGATTTGACAGCTCGAGGTGTATAATGTCATGTTTTGGTGGTAAATTCATATATACGGGATAGTGAACAGTAATCATTATGCCATTTTGCATGTTTAAAAAATATTTTGTATACAATAAGGTTTAAAATAAATGTGAAATTTCCCAAGTACCAATAATAATGCCATACACAAACATATTTTTTTTAAATACAGGAAAAGATATAATTGAGTTATAACATCAAAAAAAATTGTTTTATCATGTGTTTGTAAACAAATAACGTGAATATTTGGCATCATCATAGGTACTTGAGGAATTTCACATGTATTTCAAATCTTATTGCATAAAGAATATTCTTTTCAACATGCAAAATGACATACTGATTACTGTTCAGTATCCCGTAAATTTGAATTTACCACCAAAACATGAGCTGTCAAATTGACATTCGAGTGTCTTTACAGTATGGCTATGGTATACTTGGTCCAAGGTCTAGAAATCTTTGTAAAGAGTAGTTATGACTCCCTTATACGCATAGGTTAGAGGGGTGCTCAAACGGTCGATCGCGATCGACTAGTCGATCGCGAGTGCTTTTTGAGTCGTTCTTGAGAAGAAATTTCCGATATAGAACTATTCAAAGATTTTGTTTAAGAAGATAGATCACTAGAACAAAATGAAATTAAGAAACTACCAAAATGTATTCGATCCACAATTAGGCCAGAATAACACCCTCACCACTTTCTCTCATCGTAATAAACCCCTGCTAGCAGGAAAAGGCGGCGGTACTTGTCAAAGAAAAGCCGCGTTTGGGTCAATTTATTTGTGCGAGTCTGCATTTTCTGATATGAAGATAATTAAGTCAAAATATCGCAATCGACTAACTGACGAACATGATTTGCACTCGGTAATTACGTACCCTCTTATGAAAAGTATGCTGAGGACATGCAGTGTCACGCTTCAATATCCAAAGTCACTCTTTAGTTAGGTTTAGACAGTACAGCCCGTTTGTTTTTAAGAACCAATAAACTCGCAATTTCGAATAATTTTTTCATTAACATTTTAGAGTAGACCTACACTCAGAGTCGATCGATCGTAGTCTAACAATATTGAGGTAGATTGCCAACAGTTCAAGTTTGAGCACCCCAGGGTTGGACACACCCACAGCCACTCCAGAAATAAGAAATTGTATGAAAATCAGCAAAGATATAATTTTTTTTTTACGGCTATATAACAAAAAACTGCTCTCAACTGTTCTTGATGGAACAATGATAGAAAAATGAGGTACATTGTTTGCCTTTAGTTTCATTTCTTCACCTGATTAAACAATGACTTTATGTCTTACAGTTATAGTTACTATCACAGAATAAATCAGGTGTCCTGGAATGTCAAATTTCAAGCAATAACAATAAATTTGAAGTTCCTTTAATTTGTTAAATAATGTCTCTATTATCTGTAATAGTCGAAAAAGTATAGTGTATAACTCGCAAATGACTACCATTCCTTGCTCGTTACAATACAATATACTAGTTCTCTTCAACCAACCGATTGATGCAGATATATTGTGTGGCCAAAATATTTCTCTTCAAACCGAATGTCCGATTTATCATTTGATTTTCAGGAAGCACCAGTTTTGGATTCTTCAACGGCGCAAGTATGTCATCGTACTATAACAATTCCGGACTGATGCCGGATACCACTAGCTACGACTATGACGCACCAATAACCGAACACGGATCAACAACAAATAAATATGAACTGATCAAACAAGTCATAAGTGCTCATAACAAAGTCCCAACAAGAATTCCGGAACCGCCAGTGCAAAAGCCACCAGTCAAATATGCAGACCTCAAACCCGTAGGGCAGTTGCTCATTTCGAAGGTGGTGGATCAGGTCAGGAATAAAATAGCCAGCAAAGACGTCGTTGCTATGGAAAAGCTCGATATCAACAATGATTCGGGACAGAGTTTCGGATATATAGCTTATCGTAAAACGAATCTGAATATACCAGCCAATGGTGTGCTCAAGATTTCTGGTTACGTACGGGACACAGTCTTAGTGTTGGTAAATGGTCAGCTCGTTTCTCCATCTCCAAGAACAGTGGCAGATATCAATGGCTTCGGTTTCTGGAGGCTACACGATTCCACACTGATGCTGACTAAAACGGCACTCAGGGGAGCTACTTTGGACCTCGTTGTTGAGAATTGTGGAAGGAATACCCTAGGTGTTATTATTCCCAAAGGTCTCGTTGATCCTGTTTACATCAACAATGTGAGAATCACTGATTGGCAGATTGCCCCACTTGAGTTCAAAAAGTCCTTCAATAACGCTCTGACCGGATGGCATGCTGTAACTGGGAGAGACAAGGTTTCGGCGTTGTATAAGTTCAACTTGAATATTCAAAATGAGCCAGCAGACACCTACTTAGATATGCGCCCGTGGAAAAAAGGCATAACAATCGTCAACGGCTTTGTGCTAGGACGGCACTTCTTCCTTGGTCCACAACAAACGCTTTATTTACCAGCACCATTTTTGAAGCGGGGGGATAATGATATCATTGTGTTTGAACATTACAATGCTCCAACTTCTTTGCAATTTTCTAACCAACAGATATTTGATGGTCCTTCACATCAGTGAAAAAGTATTATAAAGAATTTCGTAATCAAGGATTAAAGTTTCAACCAGCTAGCATTTTGTTTTACTATCGTATTTGTGCATCACATATTATTTCACATACAATTTCGTACACTATGAGCATCGGATTATTGATAACACGACTAAAAAAATTCATTGAAAATCCCAATTTGGTTTCATAAGGACTGAAACCTGGATATGATATTTTCTGTGAAAATAAATATTTGTGAAAAAATATTTTTCTACTGCCACCCGTAAATGTGCTCATTTTCCACAATTGATTTTTTTTTGGTGGAATGTAAGGACTTACCCCAATAATTAACAGACATTGTACAGTCCAACTGGCCTAGTTGGTTGAGACGTTTGTCTTGCTGAGACAGTCCACCTAATATTCGTTGGTTCGAGTCTCACCAAAACCGATTTTTTTTGTACTTTTTCGAATTTGACATTACTAATTTGATTTGTATTGTTCAATACTGAATTCAATCAAGTTACTTTCCTTTGAGTTTTTCATAAATATCGAAAAAATACACTATATTTAAAATTGATTATCAATATGATACGAAACGAAAAAGTTGTCAAATTCAAACGTTTTGCCACAGAACAGGAGAGTTAAGTTAGTACCGGATACTCGAGAAGTGTGTGGGTCTGATCTGAAAGATCGAACAGATCACGGGCGTAGCCAGGCATGGGCAGGAGGGCTGCTGCCCCCCCTAGCTGGGCATAAGCGCTTGGTCCTAGAGTTCCCAACCAAAAGACTAAATAATAACCATAAAGAAATGAACTCTTTGTTAACAATTTTTAACACTGTCAGTGACAGGAATCAACCTTGCATAAGCGGTAAAGACCCTTCTCTAGACCGAGCTGTAGATGTTGGCGAACCCAATACTCATTTCTAAACAATGAAATGCAGGGATCCTAGACAAAAGACGGATGGCAGAGGTGATACTGCCTAGGCTTGATGACGGGTAGGTACACGGCTATAGTAGTTTTCACAATAAATGGTATTGACTGAAGGATTATAATAAAACCAATTAGACCCTTAAGTTGTAAAATCCGAGATGCACATCATAAATGTTAAAGAACCGGATTCAGGTAATTTTGTTTCTCAGAGAGGGATTGTGGTATTGTGGTAGAATAAATTAGGAACTGTATGAATGACATTCCTACCGAGAGTTGGAAAAGTTCTGTTAGTCATGTTATAAATGTTGAAAACTCGTACCTTTCTGTAAAATCAATTGCGCCAATTATAATTAATTTAGATGAGGATAGCGATAGCGACACTGAACTAAATATAGAATAAAATTGTAACATTTAAATAAATTACTTGTATATCTCCTACATTATGCAAAATTCAAGTTCGACCCTGTAGCACATTTGCATCTTTTACCAGATGATTTCCTACACAACGGGATCGAATCGGGTAGTTTATTGCAGTTAATAAGCCCATACCATTTACTGTGAAAAGTACTATACAAGGGTAGTAAATTCAGCAGTTCCTGTTATCTTCTCTTTGATTCCTGTTCTGTGTTCGGCAGGGTACATTTATACTATTGTATATAAAGACAATAGATGTTTATTGTCTATTTATTGTGACATTACCTAATCTAACTCAGATAGTGCTTGCATTTCATATAAATGAAAATGAATATAAGGAATTTTTTAAGGGTAAGTAATTTATGTGTTACCCATTGCTGGTGATTTTTTTTTTCAGTTGCATATACAGTATCTACATAAAGTTCGACTTTTATTCAGTATGTAGGTATAGTTAGTAGTATACATTTCTGTTCCTCCTATTATTAATTTGTATTACCCAGAAGCGATTGTGAAACAACAAATATACTTGATCTTTCGTTAAATTATTTATCACATTTGAATTTATGGCACATGCCAGAATTATTTTTTATTATTATTCGTCAGCGATTTGTTGATCATTTTTTATTTTAAAATTGGTTGTGTATTTTTCAGTAACTTTGAAGAGAAAAAGAGAAGATACGGCTACTAGTGAAAGTGAAAATGAAATAGAAAAGGTCGACAATATACCACAGACTTCTAAAGGGGTTTGTGTGTGCTGATGGTACACTGAAAGTGACGTTTTGAAATGGTTTTGCGAAGAACCCAGTCGGTTATTATTAGTACATTAAAAATTCATTAATGTTTTCATTTAATAAACATTTGTATCATAGTCATTATTAGTTTTTCCTTTGCTGCCCCCCCTGAACAAAATCCTAGCTACACCCTTGGAACAGATTATAGTCTGTCGTACAATATTTCTTGTTGCAATAAGTTCACTGTAGCCATTGTTTATAAAAATGTAGTTAGCCAACTACATGGAAATATCATTTGAAGGGATGGATACTACACTTAGATGGCACGGGTGATTTCGTTTCCAGGTCATTTCTTTTCTTTCATTTTTCTACGAACATCTTAGCCAAAGGCAGCCAATTCAGAAACAGTAGAGGATTTATAATAAATTATAAATATGATCATTCATATTTCAAAGATCATTGCAATGCCCAAACTTCCATTTCCTGTATAAACTTCTATTGTCAAATTTATTTTCGAGCTTTATAATATTTCAACATTTCACTTGAAGTGATGAACATAAATCTGCACCTTCAGAGAGCAAACTTTGCCGTGCATTGTTAACGGAAATATCTAAAGTATACTGTAGATGGCGTAACAAAAAAGCTCTTAGTCCTTTTTACACAGGTATTATCTCACTATCTCTATAAACGATACTGTACAACGAAATTTGGTTAGAATTACTTCACTACCTGAGGCTGTTTTCTTAAATTGAACCTATACGATATTGATGTTGTGTTGCAGTTAAACAAATCTATTTTATATCGTTCTATGTCATTCTAACTTGTGAAAATAGTCTAATGATCTCTCGATAGATTTAGGGAAGCATTCATAATATATTTGAACCTCATTTGGGAGAAGTAATACCGAATGTATAATCAAACACTTTGGTGAAATGCATACAGAAAAAATGAAACAAGATTAATTGCTTGTAGTTCGCGTTCAGAAAAAAATACTTCAGCACATTTTTATTTTGAAGGGGGTAAATCTTTCGATCATATTCTCAACATTATCACTTCCACATCTCAAATCTTAAACTGGATAGGGGTCAAGCGATAACTCAGTTGAAAGGTCATCAATTGCTCTTTTCATCGTAATCCTGGTACAGGCCACAAGTAAAATCAAATACTGAACACACTTTTCGTTTTGAAACCAAATCATAGAAAAACTACCTGACTGAACTAATGGATGATGTACAGAAATAGTCAATAGCATTAGTAAATGACAAAGTCGAGATGTTATCATCTTTATCAACTTTATCAAATACTTGTAAATCATAAAATGTCCAATCAATAAACAGGTGGAAAAATACATCAATCAGGAATTATTCATATCTGATATGCTTGAGAATGATATCACAATATAAGTTCACAAGAAAACTTCTATGTATTATTTGGTTTTCAATTGTGAGATTGGTTTTTTCATCAAACTTTCACTATGGCTTTAGCATCTGCTGCTTTGCCAACCCTATATGAATATTACACTGGAAATGGGATAACGGCTGGTTTATCGGACAAACAAAATCATTTTACCCTCAATAATAGGAACATTACAATTTACAGTGGAGCATTCCATTATTTCAGAGTGCCCAGGGCTTACTGGCGAGACAGACTGAGGAAAATGAAAGCAGCAGGTTTGAACACTGTAGAAACCTATATTCCATGGAACCTGCATGAATACCAGCAAGGTGAGATAATCATATTTTCACAGTTATCACATACCAAAAAACTATTTTTGATTTTGCTCATGGCATATATTAATGATCGACGATTGGCCACGAGTTTTTACACAAAATTCATGGCTTTTATATCAGGATCATTCTTATAACGGAATCGAGTGGAAAGCTCATAAGGTTCGATGGTAGATGGAAATACAGCCGAGATTTTCGAAAACGACATTTCTAATCAACCAGCACTTCACGAGCAAATTCCAATACTAATTATTCCATTGGCTGAACTCTGGGAGATATATCGTTCACAAATGTTAATTTATTAATTGATAGTACACGAAATAATCTTTTTCTCCAACCGCCTGTATGAACTCATATTCACTTATTTTGTTGAAAAATTGGGCTATTTCAGGATATTGCTCGGTTGCCATGATTATTGTACGTATGGAAAATTCCCAGTACAAAAGTCAAAATGACTATTCAACCACTGAAGAAAAATCTACTAGCCGGTAATAACTCTTTCCTAAAAGCAAAATCAATTCTAATTTACAATATTAACAAACAGTTCATCCACAATCCACACTATATCAAAATTCTTACCATTGAATTGAACTTGATTCATTCACTATTTCGTTAACGTAAGATTGGCCACGCCGATAATCTGTCACAAGAATTTGACACCTCTGAAATTTGATTTGGACTCAAATTCATTTGTTTCACTTATCTCATTAATCTCTCAACAATAGCCCACTTTTCAGTTCATTCATGTTATATTAAACGAAATGAGTAGTAGCAACAGACGAAGTCCATGGCGAACCAAAAAACTTTGCAGTTAGTCGTTGAAGTATCTTAGATTGTAAATTATATAAATAACTGACCCTAGTCTCCATTTTTTTTTCTCCTGATGAGACAACGACGGTTCAAGTGCCTCAAGATCGATTTTTGGCCGATGATAAAAACAAAGTTCGCCTGATTTCCATGCTGAACAAAATTCGAGGCTACCATTTTTACGATTGAGCATGCTGAAGAAGATGACGATGTACTGATTGTGAACACAGCGATTTCCACCTCTTCATCATTTGAAACTGTTTTCGTCGTGGTTGAAGACGTGGATCTTCTGGTGCTGTTGACAGCGTTAGGATCGTCGAAGGATAACATCTACACTCATTCGGCAGGTAACGGAGACGACTAAGACATTGACAATGATGACGATGGCGAAGACACCCTCAAATGAGACGGACTATCAAATGAGAATGAAGTAACGTCTCAAACTCTGACAAGAACATCTGCAGTTTAGGCCTAATGGGGATACTACAATTGAAAACAACACCCTGTTAGCTCTACCTCCTGTTGGTGTGAAAATAAGTTAGCTTTGGATTTACAAAATGTAATAATTATGTAAAGAATAGCTACGAAATAACAATTATTAATGAATGAAGTTGGGAAGCTGAATACACTTTTTTGGTGAATGAATCGAAGGTTTTTGTATGAAGTGTATATTTAAAATTTGATTCTATTGCAAAGCGCTTTCGACTTTCGTCATCATCAGTGCTAGCCTGGAAGTAAATACTCTGATTGAAAGGAGAACTATATGAAATTTTTAAATTTTGAGGTTATGAAAATTATGAAACTGGGTAGAGTACTTACTCGTCAGGGTACAGGAAGCATCTTTGACATAAGAGCTGTATACATAGTAAAATTTGATTTATATAAAATTAATCTAGTTAAACCAGGGAAAAGCGTGCTGGGAAGTAATTATTAATAATTATGTGCAAAGAATAGCTGCAAATAATTCCTTAGAATGAGAAAAACGAGGACTTAGACGATTTTTTGGAAAAATATTCACGTTGTATCCGCTTTAACTCGCCACGAAAAGAAGTGTATTCACAGAAAATATAAAAAAATTTTCTTCTTAAAATTTGATCGAATATTTGTCGTTTATTTTAAGGAGTTTAATCGAGTAAACTAATTTTTCATACCTTCAACCCAAGATGATGGATCGCAAGCACCTTCCTCAAGGTCCAAAACTTGGATTTTTCATCACGGTTTCCTGATAAAATATCCCAAAATCAGAATTACCCCATCTTTCACATGATAAAAGCCTTTTTTACCCTCCATTGACTGGATGTTAATACAACTATATGCGTTCTTCACAGCCAACCAATCGAAATGGGAGAATAAACTGTCGACGTGCTGATCACCTTAGATGTATTGTTTTCGAGCACTCCATATTTAACGTGAATACACTGTAGTTAGTTAGCGATAAGGTAATTCAAAGAAATTGTAACCAAAAAATCCTACCCATCTGGTCTGTGCCATTCATTTTGGGAATTGCCATAAATCTCTCTGATTTAATATGCTATTCATAACATTCCATCGCCTTTATTTTATATAACATAGAACTCACTTTTAATGAGATAATCTTTTTCCGAGTAGAAAGCTATAATTTTTATTCCAGGAAAATTCGATTTTGGGAATGGTGGATCAGAATTCGAAGATTTCCTTCACTTAGAGGAGTTCCTCAAAACAGCCCAAGAGGAGGATTTGTTCACTATAATTCGTTCCGGGCCATACATCGATGCTGAGGTTGATTTCGGTGGGATGCCCAGCTGGATCATGAGAAAAGTATCCTCTGTCAGGAATTCCGCTGACCAGTATTTTCTATCCTTTGTTAGAGCATTCTTCAATGTCTTAATGCCGATATTAGGTCTCCACCAGTTCCAGAAAGGAGGTCCAATTATTATGGTTCAAGTAGAAAATGAGTATGGAAGTAGGAAAGGGCGCGATCTGTCATATCTGCAGGTATGAGCTTCATTTTTCACTGAGAACAGTTTCTCTGAAGTTTCAGAAACATGTGCCAATTAGGGCAAAGAAATTGGGTAGAATCATTGTTAATAGAGATAAAGTTATTCAACCATATGCAAATATCATTTGAAGGGTAGATGCCACTAGTGATTTCGTTCCCAAGTCATGTCTTTTCTTTCGCTTTTATTACGCACGTCGTAGCATGAATCACACATTTATTGATTAATACCAGAAGATGACAATTGAATCAGGAACAGAAGTGAAATTTTTCGTCAATCTAGTAGATGATCTATGTTTTGAAGATTAATTAAACCTTTCATTTCCTTCATGAACTTAAATCGTCAACTCTATTTTGAAGCTTCATTGTCTTTCTTTCAACGTTCCAGTAAAACTGACAAAGAACTCTACACCCATTTTTCCCTTCAGCGTAGGAAACTTTGTCGTGCATTGTCGAGTAAACGGAAATATCGACATTATACAGTAGATGGCATAACAAAAAAGCTTCGAATCCATTTTATACAGGCATTGACTAACTATATCTCTATAAACAATGGTACAATAGAATTCAGGTATGAAAAGTTATAAATCGTGTCTTCATTCAGAAACTACCAATCGATGATTGCTAGAAACAAACTATCGACATCTTCTGAGAACCCACAAAAAGGGTAAAATGGTGTGTTCCAAAGAGTTATCTGGTAGAAAATGCTTCAGTCGTTACAATCTTGGTGAAGTTTGTAGTTGGGTAACTTTCCCTGTGATTGACTAATGTTAGACAATGATTGACAAATTCCTGAAGGAGATTTTCTCCGTAATTGTTTTAATATATCTAAAAATTCCTCTGAAACTACATTGGTTTCGATCACAAATTGTTCATAATATAATAAATATAAATAAAATTATTCTTAGCTAGAATGTCCGAATTATTGAAAACTCCCGATTGAAGGTCTGGTTATGGTTTCAAAGCAAAAAAATCGGATTCCTACAAATATCCAGTGGTCATTGTAGACGTGTCTTTCGGGGTATTACATTGAGTTCACCTTAGGTGTTTTCTAAAAAAAAAAACAAGTTGAAAACAGTAGTATCCCGTTATTCAAGGACGTATTCACTTGATGTCGAATTTTCAGGCCATTAAGAAAATGATAACAGATCACGGAATCGTCGAATTACTGTGTACTTGCGATCCTCCCCGAAACGGAAATAAAGGGATGATACCGGGCGTCCTGCACACTGCCAATTTTGCTGGGGATCCTAAAACCATGCTGAATATGTTAGTCAAGCTGCAGCCTGACAAGCCCAGGATGGCTATGGAGTCTTACACTGGATGGTTCGACCACTGGATGGATAAACATAGTCATAGGTCCCCGAGTGCTTACAAGACACAACTTCAGAATATTTTGGATTACCCAGCGTCGGTCAACATGTACATGTTTGTAGGTGAGCAGTTGAAAAGTCATTCGACGACCTGATGATGAGTTACTTCAAGGTCGAACTAAGTAAGCAACACACGAAGGTGGCGCGATATATGAGTACGAGTATTCTCCAGTCGGTTTCTAAGCATCTCAAGGCGAATTCACATTTAATAATCTACAGTTTTCACAGAATAGGAACAGTTGCAAGATATCGATGACGGTAAAAAATCAAAGCGATGACACTAATTCACAGACCTAATAGTTATTTATGTACCAAGAGCAAAGAGAACTTGTTTGAGCGCTACGATCCTACAAAGCCAAGGGCCTCTTCTGGCCCGAGGGTTTTTTTTAGAGAACATACACGTCTATTTATACAGACAACTGAAAAACCGCAAAAATTGTATACTTACTTCCATTTTTCCTTTAAAACTTACAAAAAGATCGCATTCAGTTTTCCATTAATCTACTTCCACCAAGATGACTTGGTAGGTTATTACTATCGCCATCTATGTAGATGTAAAGATACTTTCAGTCAGCTCCTTCGGTTTGTGCTTTGTGTGTAGTCCGGGCATCAGTTGTTACCTCGATTGAGGGTTTTATGAAAAAAATCCATTATTGAGTGATGGACTGCTCGTGAGTTATAAGGGTAAAATCAAAATGAGTGCAACAATTGTTCACTTCTGGCGAGAAGGCAAAGTTGGAAATCAGATTCTGTCATCAAAAATACATTCAACACGATAATCTCAAAACAGTTTGGCATGTATTCCAAGATAATGCTTCATTTCAGTATCATTATTCGTTATGAGAATTAGTTCTCTCACAAGCTAAAAAAAATTAATATTGGAATCTATACAACTGTAGGGCAGACTTTTAATCTACCCCGAAAAGTTGCTGTGTCTATTGAAAAACAGTTCTTTCTGGATAGAACAAGTCCAATCAGTCAGGAATTTCTCAATGCCAATTACGAAGATTGCCAATAAAAGATATTTGCATTTGAACAGTAATTTGTCTATAAGTTTTGATAACGGAAGCGGATTTAGTTTCCGAAACGTAAACGATAAGTTTTTTTATATATATACTAGTTCTTATTATTTTTTGAAAGGTAAAATTTGAGTTATACGAGAAGTTGCTGACTAATTGGACTTGTTCTATACAGAAAGAACTGTTTTTCAATAGACGCAGCAACTTTTCTGGGTAGATTAAAAATCTGCCCTTCTACACTTGTATAGAATCCAATAATAATTATCATTTTTTCAGATAATGGTAGGTTACAAACCCAGAAAACTACGGAACAAATATTGATCCACCACAGAATAATGACGTTTAAACAGTACTTAGTTCTTTCACTTTTTGGAAATGCATACATAACATGAGAAAAATATAGAGACTGTTGAATAATACTTGCATTCTTGTGAAGAAATAAACAAAAAGGTGGCCATTCGAAGACATTTTATATTGTTGTATATTGTTGTTCAGCATATATTGTTCGTTCCGTTAACCAGCTGACGAACGTCAACCCTCAGAAGTCGAAACTTGTGCGAGCAAAGGATCAACGAGGCCTTACCTTTTGAGGTGCGATTACCCAGCACAGTGGCCCGGCGAGGATTCGAACCCCGGCCTTCCGCTTGATAGGCAGATATGCTAACCACTACACTACCGAGTTGGTTATCATTGAGACGAGGTTTTACTCATTTATGAACATTACCTCCTGAACAAAAACTCTCGATGTATATTCAGTGAGCTTAGTTCTGCACTCACTTCAAACAATTTTCTTGATACATATCACTCTGAACTGATTCTACTGAATGAATCAAGACAATATATGAATCCACCATATTCTCACGTTATGAAAAAGTTAGAAAAATCCAATAAGGAACAGTTTCACTCTGTAACAATGATAACTGCTACAAACCTGAATTTGTGAATTGCCCGTTTTCTAGAACACATCTCAACAATAATTGTACACCCAACAAAATTTCATTTACTTTTTATGGCTGCGAAATTTTAATAAATATTGTGCTTTATTTTCAGGAAGCACGAGTTTTGGATTTCTCAACGGAGCAACAGCATATGGCAACAACTCCGAGCTCAGCCCGGATACAACCAGCTATGACTATGATGCACCAATAACCGAACATGGATCAACGACGACAAAATATGAGCTCATCAAAGAAGTAATAGGTGCTCATAACAAAGTTCGAACAAGAATTCCGGAGCCACCAATTCCAAAACCACTCGTCAAATATGCGGATCTCAAACCCGAAGGGCAGCTGCTCATTTCGAAAGTGGTGGATCAGGTCGAAAATAAAATATCAAGCAAAGACGTCGTTGCTATGGAAAAGCTCGATATTAACAATGATTCGGGACAGAGTTTCGGATATATAGCATATCGTAAAACCAATCTGAATATACCAGCAAATGGTGTGCTCAAGATTTCTGGTTACGTACGGGACACAGTCTTAGTGTTGGTAAATGGTCAGCTCGTTTCTCCATCTCCAAGAACAGTGGAAGATATCAACGGCTTCGGTTTCTGGAGGATGTACGATTCTACATTGACGCTTACTAAAACAGAACTCAAAGGAGCTACGTTGGATCTCGTTGTTGAGAACAATGGAAGGAATTGCGTGGGTAACATTATTTTCAAAGGTCTTGTTGATTCCGTTTACATCAATGATGTGAAGATTGTGGATTGGGAAATTGCTCCACTTGAATTCAAAAAGACTTTCAATAACGCTCTGACCGGGTGGCACACCGTAAATGAGAGAGACAATGTATCAGCGTTATATAAATTCAAGTTGAATATTCAAAATGAACCTGGAGACACCTACTTAGATATGCGCCCTTGGAAAAAAGGCATAACAATCGTCAACGGCTTTGTGCTAGGACGGCACTTCTTCCTTGGTCCCCAACAAACGCTTTATCTACCAGCGCCATTTTTAAAGCGGGGGGATAATGATATAATTGTGTTCGAACATTACAATGCTCCAACTTCTTTGCAATTCTCTACAGAACAGATCTTTGATGGACCATCACATAGATAATACATTAGGATGTATTTTGGAATTCATAAATAGATTGATCAAAGTATGCATGCACGTCTCATTTTTTCGTGATGGAACCCAAATCGAATGATTTTAATAATCGTTCCCAATAACAGTATTCCTCCTTCCATATTTTCTTTTCCACGCTGTTTTCTAATCATCACGAGGCTTTTTTTTCAAATTCGGGTTTTCGATATTGATGGTTTCAATTGTTTATAGTTTGTTTGCAGAATATATAGGTTCTGAGTGATTAACACGAAGTATATTTTATGTTTATTGAGAAACATTCCCAAATGCCACTTTGTAGAGGCTCTGGACCTTTCATAATAACAAATTTAGTAGAAAGGAAAGAAAAAAAACGGAGAGGAAGCTGATCAACCAATGCTATTTGACGGATTAAATCGTAATGGAGTTTTCAATCGTCGGACCGAATTGTGAGAGGGGTATGTTTAAATACCAAATAATATTTAGGTTTATTAATTGACCCAAAATTAAATTTTGAAAATCATATTGAGAAAATAAAGGAATTCATTGTTCCAATTCTGGGGGCCATCAGAAGAATTCACATTTTGAACAAAAACGTTCAGATTCTATTATATAATGCCTTCATTGTTTCTCATATCAGATACCTCATTACAGTTTGGTCTTCATGCTCTAAAAAACAAAAAAATATAATATATCGTTTAATGAACAAAGCAATAAAGGTTATATTCAGAAAACCGTGGGATACTCCTGCAGATTTATATAAAGTAACAGATAATATGACTTTGGATCATCTAATTGATTATGAAAAATCTGAGTATGTATATAAATTAACAAAAAATCTTCAGAAATGTAATATAAAACTGTCAAGAAATTATGATTTACATGGCCACGATACCAGAATATCAAAAAACTTTCATTTAAATATGATTCATTCCAATAAAGGACAAATAACCCCATTTCATCAGCATTAATAACTTTCAATGAACTAACAGAAAAAATAAAATCATCCAAATCCATTCATATTTTTTCAAAAGAACTAAAAAAATATTTGCTTGCATAATGATGTTCACCAAATTATCAAATGAATATTATACTCTAATTTCTAAACTTTCAATGAACTACCAGAAAAAATAAAATCATCCAAATCCATTCATATTTTTTCAAAAGAACTAAAAAAATATTTGCTTGCATAATGATGTTCACCAAATTATCAAATGAATATTATACTCTAATTTATTATTTATAGTACATAATTTTATGATGTTTTTTTTGACTTCCTCATACCGGAACCCTGTTCTGTCTGGAAGCTGTATATTGAATAAATAAATAATAAATAAATATATGTGATATTCGTAAGGGGGTAGATGAGCTGAATTACTCTATTGATTGAGATAATTTAAGTTCTGGATGCGAAGACTCCAGCATGAGATTTGAAACGTCGAACATTTCAACAAGTCGCACACGGATTAATACCCGGTAGGACTATTTTCAATATAGTCAAAAGATTTTGAGGTCTATGATTTTCTTCTAGGTACGAAACAGATGTCGAGAAGTACAGTTTGAAGTTGATTAAGTAGTTCTGTTTCAACATCCTAAACGTTACCACACCACGCAAGTTCCACAAAATTTTGTGAAAGGTTTTCAGGACGACTGAACTTAAACGTGTTTATTATTACAGAATGTTCCGATAAAAACAATTCTTGCTGTATTGTATATATAAATAATTAATCAGAAATTTCACACAAGATTTTCAAAATTTTGAATCATTCCAACAGCCTGAAACCTCATCGTTAAGTTTCTTGGAAATGTATCCCGAATATCTCATTCCAAAATTAATGAAAATACGCCTCCATAGGAATCATTGAGAACATACATAATCTGAAATAATACCATGAGATGCATCCTCAAAATCCATGAGTATGATTTTGAACTGTTAATGTATATGTGAAAAAACCGATCTGAAAATACCCGCACTCAATTCCCATTCCGCCAACAAAGTTGGCAGCTTCAAGAAAACAAATAATTTTGAAATCCATTTGTTTTCCGGAAGATACCGTTAACGTTGTAGATGATCGAGACCATCTTGCACTAAATGGTGAATACCAAACCAGTACAAAATATATTGAATGAATGGTGTTTGTGACATTCATTTATCAGGGGAATGGTTGGGGTTAGATCAAATAAGTCGAGGCATATTTCTTTACTTGCACGTTTTGACTTATATAAAGCCATATTCAGGTCAATAGAATGTTTTTCAATTAGGTTATCATAGATTTTCATGAAGTATCGACCAATTTGCTGAAATGTAATAAAATGATGTATACACATAAAAAGTTTTGTATTTATCTTTTCACAACATCATGCTCACATTTCATTCAATAACTTTTTCATGTCTTCTAACTCAGGAAGAATTTGATCAATGATAAGTTTTGCCACTGCGTATTCCTAAACGAGTTCTCACCAAATGGGGAGGGTGTTGTAATTATAAGGATTCCTCTATATGGTAGCATTGTATTCAACTCCTTTTATATTCCTTTTGCTTTTAAGGGTTTATTTCGGAATCATGGCCATTATCGTGATCACTATTATTGCCCTAGCATAGAGTCTATAGTCTATATCATTTCAAGAGAGAGGCGTGTTGATGTATAACGACAGCCTTCAACCCAATTATAATCTAAAATGGAATCGATCAAAGTACCCACTTTCAGGATAATTTAATTATTGTTTTGTTACGTCACCCAATGAAGTGCAAGCTGAACCAACACTAAATTGTCGATTTAGGCCATAGTCAGATCATGTTTATATTGCACATAACTTTGTGTTGGAAGATAGGTAGTTTATTCTTGCCCCCTTTCACGCTCTTGGCTCATGAAAATGTTCATGAATGTAGCCAATTAATAGTATTCTTCATAATCTTTATAACTAGAGGAAATAATAGAGCTCGAAGGCGAATACCGACCACAGGACAGCTAGCTGTTTGAATATGTGAGTCTCATCAGCTGTAGGTTGGCATTGTTCTCAGTATGAAAACAACTTACGACCCCTTTGCATTCGAGCACTGTCCTAATAAGTATCATGTCAGACATATTCTTGGATTCTTTTTTATGACACTCAGATTATGACAACAGTTGCCTGCCTTGATTGTCCGAAAAAACTTACCCAGTGGTCTTTTTTTAACAGGGACATCGCTACCACGCAGCTTATGTGAGCCATGACTGAAAATGGCTTACTCTCCGATGGTCAGCAATTATTTTCCCAACGTGTAATCAACCCAAACAAAGTATATTCTTAACATAGGGCACCTCTATTGCTAGGTGTTATGATGTAGATATATTATGAATACAAAAAAATAGAAATATTCCTAAACAGCAAAGTAACCCTTCTTGAAAAATTGGTAACTCGAATGATGATTTCTTACAACTTGAACATTTTTTACATTACATCGGTCTTGAAAAGTGTACAGCTAATCGAATTCATCTTGGCAAAAAACTAGCGACCTATATGAGCAGTCATCGCTAGGAAGTATAGTCGGATGAAAAAACACCAATTAAATGTATTTCACGGTGTTGAAATTTATTTCTAGTAGGTGTTTTTTTCTTTCGTCAGTTTCCTCTTTTTTTGGTTATTCTGTTCATTCATTGAGTGAGTATTACTTATTATCCGTTGAAGAAATTCCAGCAAGATGCTTCATTCCACTGGAATAAGAGAACAGCTTGCCGTAGGTATTAGGTATTAAAAAATTATATCAAACAAATGAATGAGTTTTTATGTTTTTTATTTTCAATTGAATAAATTAAACTTACACAATGTTTCTCATCTCATGCACTCATTAACAGTTTCAGTTGAAATATTGTTAGTTCGTAGTATTTTCAATGGTAACCATATGAGAGTCCACTTCCATGACCTGTTAAAAAATTGGTGGAATCAATAACGGTACGAATAAAGTATCAGAAAATTAATTCTGCACTAATATAATACAGATAGATTCCGATGTACCAGAAGTATTATCTCGCTAGAAAGATGTCAGAATAATTTTGAACAATATATTGACTTCCCAAACAAAACACGCATTTTCAAATGACCAAAATACTTTATTTCTAAAACGTCACTGTTTCTAGTGAATTCTACTGCTGCCAATATTTTTAATTTCAACTATATCATATCGTTTTCATGATTTTCTCTTTGGTACAATACAAGAAAAGTGTTTGAACATATACTTTCATTAGTGTCAAAATACTCAACCCTCACATGCTCCTGGAACGTTCTGCTGATGATGAGGTGAACAAATCGATACGCTAATAATACTACATATACAAATATATGTGATTCGGAAATCAGAGCAGGATAATAATATCTGTATTACGAAAGATATATAATATTGAGTAATGTGTGCAGTCAATTCTGGTGTTGCTTCCAATCTAACCTAACCTAACTTCTCGTATATATGAAACGCAAAAGAAACAGCCATGTTCACCAAAAAAATTACTTATCGCCTAGAATTTTCTATCGTTTACATATAAGATTTCAAATTCTGATAGAAATAGAGGAAGGAATATACTGGAAAGATATTATGGCAAGTACTATCAAATGGAGATTATACGTGTGTTCACAATCATCATAATAATTATGATATTAAAGGTTCAGGTTCTGTTAGGATTGTGAGATTTGTATCTTGCAACTATTTCGATACTTCAACAGCATATAAATGTCCAGAATGAATTGTTTTTGATTTCAATGAGCATATGAGAGATCTCATGTATAATTTCATTGTACGAGTGAATGCTCTTGTTTTACTTTTCGTAGCTGAGTGATATATAACCCATTATGAAAATTAAGGAGTTTGATATTTTCGTCAATTTTGATAGTTGCCACTTCATATGTTAAAATGAGTAAATAAGAAAAATATAAGAGCTCACCATAAAATTACGGCAGGATATTAAATGTGGAAATAACTTTAAATGTAGTTATTCTAAGAACTGCAGTGCAAATTGTGAATCAATTTTGAGAACGGAAGTAGATAACACAAAGTATTTTTGTAGACAATACGTAGTGTATTCAAAAAAAACTGTCTTTTATGAAACAAGAAGTGAAATATCATCGATTGATTTTGAAACTCCAACTGTCCCACCAATTTGAGATGGATGCTTAGTGAAGTTGCTTATACTTTATGTTCGGGTGTTGATGACCAATGGGAAAAATAGATCCAATGAACGCAATGAACCAGAGGGGAAATTCCTTATGATTATACATTCGGATGAATTGTAATTTATTTCAATACATTACCATATCCGAGTCCAACAGGAGCTACGCCATAAGCAATGGGGGCGGCTATTTTGGTCACGACAGGGGCGGCGACAGCTACTTTAGTTACCACGGGGGCTGCAACTGCTACTTTGGTCACCACTGGCGTCGGATTCAAAGCGAGTAAATTGCTGTTCTGGTATGAGCTCGCTCCATGAGCAACCGCTACAGCTGGGGCAGCCACAGCTACAACTCCGTGTCCAATTCCATCGTCATGTCCGTATCCTCCATATCCTCCATAACCTCCATATCCCCCATATCCTCCGCTGATAACTCCACCACTGACGGCAGATACGAGTACGACAGCAACAACCTAGGACAAAGGCAGGTTTTCAAACAAGGAGTTTGTGGGTTTCGTGATTATCATATGAATTGCCAATGAAAAGAATGATCTTCTCTAAGGTCACCAAACAGAAATTGTTTACCAGGTAGGAAAAGTCTAATAATCCTGGACGACTGTGAAGAATGCTTAGTCGAGGTGCAAGCCTAGACTTAGCAACACGAAGTCCAGGAAGGTAGCTTTTCCCATGAGGTATCCACAAATCGTTCAAAATTCGACAGATAGTCATATCACTGCATTTATAGAATATTCTGAACGCGTGCACACTCTAGAATGTTGTTGTCAGCAAACTTCTCTTCTGTTGTTTTATGATCACTACGAAATTTTTAAATGGTTATTGAGGATACTACAACGTGTGATTATACTTGGAGTTAGGTCATTGAAGATGAAGTTTGTTTTCATCAAACGTCAGATTGATCCTGCTTTCTATTCTCTGTTCTAACCAGAAGTGATCTCTGTATTGGCAACAACGTGTTCCATGGCTCGAGTGATCTCGAAACTTTTTAGGAATTTCAACCACAAGCGCACCCTTGAGGCGTAATTTTGATCAACTACACCCTGTCTACAGGTTTGTCTGAAACCATATCACAACACTGAAAACACCTGTATATAGCCATCTTACTTTGAAATTTGCAATAAAATTACTTGGGTTATTATGGAAACAGTTTTCAATTATTTTTGTTGAACACTAAAAAACAGTAATGAAATACCACTTCCTTACAGTAAAGAAACCTCAACCTTTTCTTTAAGAAATTTTGTCTTGAATGTAAAACTTTCCTAGCAATTTGCGGGAAATTATAATACACAGTTTTCTGGAGACACATGTTTGTCAAAGAGATGGGGAGCTACTAGTTTTCAACGGTCAGTCTCTCATGCAATTGAGAAAATTGCGTTCAAAAATTATTTTTTTGTCGACCTCTTCGAACAAATGACTTTTTACGTACTGATTTCCGGATGAAAAATTGACTATTTCTGAAGGCAAGTATTTTTCGTCCACAAACACTTTTCTTCTGATAACTCTTTTCGTCCACTGTGGTCACTTCATACAGATACTTGTGAGGAACTAGTTTTTGTCTTTTTCTTTTCCGAATAAAAAAAAATATGGAAAAAGTAAAATCAATAATTCTTACAAGTACTCTCTGTTAATAGGTATATGTATATCATTCATGAAAGTTAGATTCCTTCACGAAAAAAAAAGATCTGTATTCGAATCAGCTAATCCCCTGCCTGTATGGCTCAACGGGCTCTGAATCACATACTATAGTTATTCATGATATAAGTGCTAAAAGTGATATTTTATTTTGTGAGAAAGAAAGTTTGGGACACGACGCCAAAGGCGGAGTGTTCCATCCCTTCAAACAAACAAAAATCACTTTTAGCAGGTATATCATGCACTATTTTTTCTACAAACACCATCAAAAGTCCAGATTGACGCATACCTATTTTACATTAATTAATTGATAAAATAATAGCCTCGAGATTATCAGTTTTGAATCCAATTTCATCTAATCTATTCATGAAACAAGTTGCCAAAGTAACCAAGAAGAGAATTCGTTGATTTGTCTTTGTTGACAACTAACGTCAATAAATCACGAATTATTCTTTCTCGTGTCTACGTTCCTCGATGGAAAGTGACCCAGAAAATGAATTTCCACCGCCGAAAATTGAAGAAGCTGCCAATAAAGCTGCTTTTGAATTATTGCCTAGTAAGTCAAAGCGACAGTACGAGTTTTCATACGATCGTTTCTTGAAATGCTGTGATCAGAAAAATGTCAGTGGCAAGGAGGCCAGTGAAAAAGTGCTTCTTGCATACTCTGAAGAAAAGTCCATAATATGGAAATCGTCAACGCTTTGGTCGAATTACTCTATGTTGAAGTCGATGATGAACATAAATAATCATAACATAAGCAGATATTAGAAGCTTGTGGCTTTTTTGAAGCGGCCATGGAGTTTCTTATCATAATTGTAGTTTCACTAAATGTACGTTTAATTGAATAAACTTTTCATTTTGAATAAAGTTTTTATATTTTCTCTACAAATGAATTACTTCCAGCACTAGTGCTAAAAATGATTTACTTAACGCTAGTGTGATAAAAAGTATATTAGACACTGACCTCATGCGTCAAAAATCATACTTTTACGGACAGACGTTTGTAGAAAAATCTTTATCGATACAAAAAAATCACTAAAGTCCGCACAAGGATAGGCCTTCTAAGGGAAAATATAAATTCGTGCTCTTTTCGTATTGAATCGGATAACACAAAGCCAAAAACCAGATTCCCAAAACTTCCTTCTCTCTAAAAAAATAGTCATGTTGTTATCACACAGAAATTATGAAAATAGAAATAAATATAAATGGCGATTAAAGTTAGTCGTAATGAAACTCTTACCAATTTGAACATTTTGATTTGGTGAATACTCCAACACTGAGATTAGAATGATTACTACTCGCGTCTCAAACCATTTTATATGAAACCAGCCCCACTGAAGCGAACCATTCCATAGTAAAATAAAATCTCAGAAACTAGAGCAATATCCTATCACAATTGCTGCCTCAAGGAGGGTAACTCAATTTAGAAATACGTTCTTCGACATTGGTGGTAAGATAAAAATTGCCTTTATTGCACCGTCGAATAGTCGCAGCTGATATTTTTTGAGTGCATTCGGTGTTCACTTGACCGATATAACGCGTTTTTGCAGTTTCCTTCGCACATGCATGCGTTGGATTGCTAGCCATTCATTAGAGAACGAGTTATTGCGAAGTATATTTGATAGATTGGATAAAGGAATATTTATCATTATGCGGCCCCTGCGTTGGTTCAGCCCGAGAAGAAATAACCGTGAATATTTGAAACATATCACGAGAAAAAACTCAATCCTGAACTGGAGGACAATTTATTTTTTGTTTGAATGGAGTTCTGTGGAGTTTTCTTAATAAAACACTTTGTAGATGATTTTTAACTCGGTAAGCTTGAGTCTGTAATCATTTCATTTACATCGACTTTTTCTTACAAGTTGATGTGAATTCATAGACTACACCTATAACACTTCTAGAGAGCCAATAACCCAATATGAATGATTTGCAATGATGGCAACGGATTTTGATGCCTTTTTCTCAATAGTAATTCAAGAGAACGGTTTATATGTATGATACATGCATAATATAGTGAAGAAACACTGATAATTTTAGAGGTTTCTAATTTAATGTCGTCGCTCACATTGCAGACACTGGCTGAACCTTACGAGATAGATCAAAATAATGTAGTATTGTACATCTCGAAAAGGTCTTTAAAAAAGTAAGCTATAGTATATTTCTTAGGGATAACCCACAATAACCATTTTCTATCCGTGTGGAGCCCGGGTGAGTCGTGAGTTGACTCCAAACAGGGAAAAACTGAATATTCCACAAAAGAAAGAGAAATTGCATTTGAAAATTTTCATTTCATTCTTGCAGTTTCCTCTGGACATGCCTGCGTTGGATTGTTATCATTATACGGCCCATGTATTGGTTCATCCCAAGAAGAAATAACGTTATTGGTGAGCACTGGAATATTTGAAACAAATCACGAGAAAAAACTTAATCCTGAACTGGCGAACAATAAATTTAGTTTGAATGGAATTCTGTGGAGTTTTCTCAATAAAACACTTTATAGATGATTTTTAACTCGGTATGTTCAAGTCTGTAATCATTTCAGTTCCAACCGACTTTTTCCTTTGATGGCTTTTTCGATAGATAGAGTGATTCAAGAGAAAGGTTTATATGTATGATACATGCATAATGTAGTAAAGAAACACTGATTATTTTAGAGGTTTCTAATGTAATACCGTCGTCATTTTTTTGCGCTCACAATGCAGACGCTGGCTGACCCCTACGAGATAGATCGAAATAATGTAGTAGAGTATTGTACACCTCAAAAAGGTCTATGAATTATAAACTATAGTATATATCTGGGGGATAACCCACAATAACCATTTTCTAACCGTGTGAAGCCCGCCTGAGTCGCAAGTTGACTATAAACAGGGAAAAACCGAATATTCTACCAAAGAAAGGGAAATCGCATTTGAATATTTTCATTTCATTTTTGTAGTTTCCTTCGGACATGCCTATGTTGGATTGCTAGCCATTCATTAGAGAACGAGTTATTGCGAAGCATATTTGACAGAGTGGATAATAGTATATTATGCAACGATCGTGTAATGATGGTTATTAATACATGAGCAAAAACCGGGATACGAAACGAGCCGAAGGTGAGTTTCGTATGGTTTATGCGAGTGTATTAATAACCATTACATGAGAGTTGCATACGCTATTTTATCTACACCCAATGAATAACGAAGTACTAAAAATATTATATTATTTGGTATTTATATTGAACACAATAATAGTAGGTAATCAACCGTATTTCTTTGAAAAATCCTACGAAATTATAATTAATGGTATAACCACGGAAAATACAATGAGAAATGAAAAGAAGAAAAAAAAATTCTACCGACGTCAGGAATTGAACCCGGACGTAACTATCCACTGCCCGGCGCCTTTGACCATTCGGACATGAGATCTCATATAATTTCGTTGAAAATGAAAACATATATGTTGCATTTGTCAAATGAAAAATATAATCCTTTCGATTGTATTTTTTTCTTGTCTAAGACATCTGTGGAGGGTCGCTGGTAATTCTTCTATATCCCTGCTACAAGACACTTTCATAATATGATCGAAATTTGACTAAATTCTTCCAAAATTCAATACCTACTGATTTTGACTTGACAAACGTCAAAATGCAAAGCTTGCACATCATGCTTGATTGAAAAATAATGGGTTTCTATTGGTTGAAAATCTGTATCGTAATGAAAATCTGTATCGTAATGGATTTCATTATAAAACGGGTTGTGAACATATAAGTGTATTATTAGAGTACGGGTGTAGATAAAGGAATATTTCTCATTATGCGGCCCCTGCGTTGGTTCAGCCCGAGAAGAAATAACCGTGAATATTTGAGACATATCACGAGAAAAAACTTAATCCTGAACAGGAGGACAATTTATTTTTTGTTTGAATGGAGTTCTGTTGAGTTTTCTTAATAAAACACTTTGTAGATGATTTAACTCGGTATGTTTAAATCTGTAATCATTTCAGTTATAACCGATTTTTTCTTAGAGGTGAATGTGAATTCAAAGACTACACCTATAACTGAAACTTTTTCTAGAGATCAATTACCCTAACACCAAACTGATATTTTTGCACTCGACGCGCGTTTCGCTAACAAGGTTAGCATCTTCAGGAGAAGATAATTGATACTTCTCAATTTCTCAATTTTCTTCTCCTGCAAATATATCACTTTAGTGTTAGGGTAATTGATCTCTAGGCTAGTTTGGTGTTAGGGTAATTGATCTCTAGGAAAAGTTTCAACTTTTACACCAAAGGTTCCAAAACTTTATCGTTTATACACCTATAAAACTTCCAGAGGGCCAATAACCAAGTATGAATGATGTACAGAACGAAACTGCTGTGTAAAAGAAATAAGTGCCATTTTTTTGCTGTTTTTCGGGGTAAAACCACTACACAGTATAAAACAAAGTCGCTTCCCACTGTATATCTGTTCCACTGATAATTTTAGAGGTTTATAATGTAATATCGTCATATTAATGTAATGTAATATTTATCATCAGACGGCCCCTGCGTTGGTTCAGCTCAAGAAGAAATAATAACCTACTTGGTGAGCACTGGAAAAATTTAAACAAATCACGAGAAGAAACTTAATCCTGAACCGGCGGACAGTATATTTTTTGTTCGAATGGAGTTCTGTGGAGTTTCCTCAATAAAACACTCCTTTGTAGATGATTTTTAACTCTATGTTTAAGTCTGCAATCATTTCAGTTACATAACCGACTTTTTCTTAGAGGTGAATGTGAATTCATAGACTACACCTAAAACACTTCTAGAGGGCCAATAACCAGTATGAATGATGCACAGAACGAAACTGCTGTGTGAAAAAATAAGTTTTGTTTCTATGCTGTCAGTTTTCCGGGGTAGAACCACTACATAGTATAAAAGGAAGTCGGTTCCCACTGAATATCTGTCCCTTTGTATGCTTAGATTTTGATGGCTTCTTCAATAGATAGAAGGATTCAAGAAAAAGGTTTATTATATGTATGATACATGCATAATATAGTAAAGAAACACTGATGATTTCAGATGTTTCTAATGTATTGTCGTCGCTCACATTGCAAACGCTGAACTCTACGAGATAAATCAGGATAATGTGATATTGTACACCTCGAAAAGGTCTATGTAAGCTATAGTATATCTCTTAGGGATAACCCACAATAACCATTTTCTCTCCGTGTGAGGCCAGGGTGAGTCGCAAAATGACTATAAACAGGGAAAAACCGAATATTCTACCAAAGAAAGGGAAATTGCATACGAATTGTTCTAAAATTGAACAGGGTGAGTCGGGGGTAAGTCGCAAGTTGACTATAAATAGGGAAAAACCGAATATTCTACCAAAGAAAGGAAAATCGCATTTGAATATTTTCATTTCATTTTTGCAGTTTCCTTCGCACATGCATGCGTTGGATTGCTAGACACACATTAGAGAACGAGTTATTGCGAAGTATATTTGATAGATTGGATAAAGGAATATTTATCATTATGCGGCGCCTGCGTTGGTTCAGCCCGAGAAGAAATAACCGTGAATATTTGAAACATACCACGAGAAAATACTTAATCCTGAACTGGAGGACAATTTATTTTTTGTTTGAATGGAGTTCTGTGGAGTTTTCTTAATGAAACACTTTGTAGATGATTTTCAACTCGGTAAGTTTGAGTCTGTAATCATTTCAGTTATATCGACTTTTTCTTACAAGTTGATGTGAATTCATAGACTACACCAATAACACTTCTAGAGGGCCAATAACCCAATATGAATGATGTACAGAACGAAACTGCTATGTGTGCCATTTCTATGCTGTCAGTTTTTCGGGGTAAAATCATATGGATAATATGACTCTTGCTCTGTGCAGTCGTCGAGGTCTCGTTGCTTCATATAAATAAACAGATGGAGGGGAAACTAAATGAAGAAAAGTGTTATCTGCGCTCCTCATTATCGTGAAACAAAAGTAAGGTTGTCAAAATCCGTAGAAAAATAGCAGCTTTCCCATGCATTTTGTCGCATTTTGATACGACTATTTTTTCCTAATTGTTTTTCACTTTGAAAAACGTTGTTTATTTGACGCCATTTTTGAAGGTTTCACATTGAAAAAATCGATTTTCCAAAAACGATAATTTGTAGTTCAACTCTTTGACTATCCAAAACCGTTTCGTTCATTGCTCTACGATGATCCGTAGGGCAAAAAATAACAATCAAGTGGGACACTTTTTTTAGTAACAAATTAGATTGTTGCTAACCTATAAACTTTTTCTCCACCAAGTTGTAACTGTAGTCTCTACTAGTTGAAAGCTTTCCAAATCCACAGTTGCAGCACCCAAATGCATTTCAACATTTTTTAATGAAATAATGGAAAAAACGCCTTTTTTTAATTTCCGATCGCAATAGTTAAGCAACAAATTAGAATATCGAAATCGGGCCAACGCTAATCGATAGATTTTTCAATTATCTACAATTTTCGATTCACCTTTTTTTCGACCCGATGAATAGTTTTTATTATATAAGCAAAAAACTATTGAAAGTAGGCAATGGATTTTGATGCCTTTTTTTTCAAGAGTGATTCAAGAGAAAGGTTTATATGTATGATACATGCATTATGTAGTAAAGAAACACTGATTATTTTAGAGGTTTTTAATGTAATACCGTCGTTATTTTTTGCGCTCACATTGCAGACCAGACGCTGGCTGACCCCTACGAGATAGATCGAAATAATGTAATAGAGTATTGTACACCTCAAAAAGGTCTATAACTTATAAACTATAGTATATCTGGGGCATAACCCACAATAACCATTTTCTATCCGTGTGGAGCCCGGGTGAGTCGTGAGTTGACTCCAAACAGGGAAAAACTGAATATCACACAAAAGAAAGAGAAATTGCATTTGAATATTTTCACCTCATTCTTGCAGTTTTCTCTGGACATGCCTGCGTTGGATTGTTATCATTAGACGGCCCATGTATTGGTTCATCCCAAGAAGAAATAACGTTATTGGTGAGCACTGGAATATTTGAAACAAATCACGAGAAAAAACTTAATGCTGAACTGGCGAACGAAAAATTTGGTTTGAATGGAATTCTGTGGAGTTTTCTCAATAAAACACTTTGTAGATGATTTTTAACTCGGTATGTTTAAGTCTATAATCATTTCAGTTACAACTTTTTCTTACAGGTGAATGTGAATTCATATACTACACCTATCCTATAACACTTCTAGACACACACACCAGTATAAATGATGTAAAGAACGAAACTGCTGTGTAAAAAATAGGTTCTATTTCTATGCTGTCAGTTTTTCGGGATACAACCACTACATAGTATAAAACAAAGTCGCTTCCCACTGTGTATCTGTCCTTTTGTATGCTTAAATCTTCAAAATTACGCAACGGATTTTGAAGCGTTTTTCAAATAGATAGAGTGATTCAAGAGAAAAGTTTATATGTATCAATATTTCCATCGTATGTTCAAAATCCCATATGAAGCGGGACATTTTCGATCAATTACAGCGATAAATTCCCGGCGGGACATTTTCGGGCTGGATTGTTATTGTTAAAATGTACATTTGTCATCCTAACAGGCATAAATACTGAATTTTAAACGTCGTTGTTTTAACTCCGGAAATAATCTACCGAATTACACTCGTGCATCAAAATAAACCTGATAATTTTCCATTCAAGCATGTTGTCAGTAAAAAAAATTGCATTCGGTTATTTTCATATTTTGCTAAAAGACATATTTTGTCTTTCGACAAAATATGAAAATAAACTTATGCAGTTTTTAGACAACATGCTTTCATGGAAAATTATCGGTAATTTTGAAGCACTTGTGTAATTACTCCCGATAAATGGATAATATAGTAAAGGAACACTGATGATTTTAGAGGTTTCTAATGTGATATTGTCGCGTATTTTTTGCGATCACATTGCAAACTCGGGTTGAACCCTACCAGATAGATCAAAATAATGTAGTATTGTACACCTCAGAAAGGTCCATTAAAAAGTAAGCTATAGTATATGTCTATATCTCTTAGAAATAACCCACAATAACCCTTTTTTTATCCGTGTGAAGGCGGGGTGAGTCGCAAGTTGACTATGAACAGGGAAAAACCGAAAATTCCATCAAAGAAAGGGAAATTGCATTTGAATATATAGCTGAACGCTATCCCTACTAGATTGATAGAAGTGGAGTTAGACAGCATCAGTCAACCTAAAGCATCAGGTAAAATATATATATAATTTTATAAGCTATATGCTGTATCTTTACTTTCCTACGTAAATGCATTTCTTCAACTTAATTTGGGTAACTTGAAGCATACACGTGTACAAATTTTTTTTCCGAATAGTTCAGGAGCAGTGTCGTTATGTGAACAAATATTTATATTTGATATAGTCGAGGCCCGTATTTTTTTTATTTATTTTTCAAAACAAAAAACTTACTTTTTTGCAGGCTGACAAGCTATTATTCGTTGAATTCCTTTCGAATTTTTTTCAAATATCATTATATATTTTTGTCGAACACTCAAATGAGAAACAGAGGTAATTTACAGTGTTGAGAATAAATAGACCTCATCTAGGATTGATATCTAGGCAACCAACAATTGCTTATCACATAGGGTCAGCCAGAAAATTTTCTGTTGTGACTTGGGCATGAACTAGCAGTGAGAAAAGTGAATCAAACACAAATCAAGCGCCTTTGCTCATTTGGCTATAAACTCTCCATGATGTGCAATCTAAATCCTGCATTTTATAGACGAAAAGTGTCATTTGCGTTGGTTTCATGTAGAATTCTGCATATTTTTGATGTATGATTTTTTTTCAGTGAATATCCCAGGAACTTCCGATATTCTCCAAACAGAAATTGATCTGAAAACAGTACCTCTTTCAAGTTCCAGTTTTGTTCAAAATGAAGCTTCTGATATGTCGCTTCCAAGTATAAGCCGAGAACCCAATTGTGATGTGTCTATGAATTGGGAGACTTGTCTCAGTATCAGTTGTGATGAGGATGATATAAAGGACACCTCAAGTAATAGTGATACAGAATGTAATGCAGAAGGTATGTTTTTTATCGGTGTTTTCAGTCCAATTTCATTTCAGAGATCTTGAACCCTAACACCAAACTGATATTATTTGCACTCGAAGTGCGTTTTGCTAACAAGGTTAGCATATTCAGAAAAAAAATTCTGACGATGCTAACCTTGTAAACAGAACGGGCGTCGAGTGCAAATAATATCAGTTTGGTGTTGGGGTAATTGATCTCTGAAAAAAGTTTCAATCTTAAAAAAAATTATTGACTTTAATATTGAGTATTATAGAAGTAGTGCTCCACTTTCTGGTTAAACCTTTCATAAACATCCTTTCTGTCATGAACTAGTAGTGAAAATTTAGCTTGAAATATAATCATTTTGAAGTTCAGTTTATGACGATATTAAAAAAAGGTGCATCAACATTGTTGATTGTACCTACCCCAGTCAAGGATACAACAATTTATAATGAAACAGTATATCCATTTTCTATCCGTGTGAAGGCGGGGTGAGTCGCAAGTTGACTATGAACAGGGAAAAACCGAATATTCCACCAAAGACAGGGAAATTGCATTTGAATATTTTCATTTCATTTTTGCAGTTTCCTTTGGACATGTCTTCGTTGGATTGCTATCATTAGACGATCCCAGTGTTGGTTTAGCCCAAAAAGAAATAAGCTGTGTGAACAATATATTTCAATTATTTCAATTCATTGTTCTCGGTAGTGTAGAGGTTAGCACATTCGCCTTTCAAGCGGAAGACCGGAGTTCGATTTCCCGCCGGGCCACCGTGCTGGGAAATCGCACGTTGAAAGCTAAGGCCTCGTTGATCCATTGCTCGCACAAGTTTCGAATTCTGAGGGTTGACGTTCGTCAGCTGGTTAACGGAAACGAAAATTTTTTAGAACAATTCAATTTATTTATTACCTTTTTTGCCATATTAAATATGTTAGGTTCGTCAATTTACGAATAAATGAAGATAGGTCTTTCATACAAATTATGCGATGGAGAGGCTATTCATAATCATAAAAATCGAATTTACACACTATACTCATAAATAAAAAAATACAAAATATACACACTCTATCAAATTTTCCACAGATTACTTATTCACGAATGTTCATCAAGTTTTTACCAAATCCATAAATTCATCAATTTCATATATAGGATTATTGGTCAGGAAAGTTTTCGCACTTTTTTTAAATTTGTTGATGTGTTTCTTATATTCCTTGGCAGCAAGTCAAAGTAGAAACCTCCAAACAAACATATTACAAACGTTTCCTGTCTGAAAGCAGATCTGTGAAAACCAGCAGGTTTTTTGAATGACACACATTCCTTGTGAATGATAACTCTCGGTGTATTTATAGGTCTAAATATTGCACTTACAACCGACGTCTTCTTCAAGGTTGATGGAAATGTACCTTACTCAAAGACTTCAACCAAATCACTTCTAGGGGTAAATGAGACGGCATGAATCATGTTCAGAAGAATGTTGCTATTTGAAAAAATAATTTCTTGAACTACTCTGTCAGATTTCCGCGTGACTATTGACTATGAACAGGGAAAAACTGAATATTTCACCAAAAAAATAGAAGTTGATTTCAAATATCCTTCATAATACCGTGCCCCATTACATGGTTACCAATTGGGATACGTCCGTATTCCCCAAAAATTGATTTTTCCTACGACCACATAGGAGAGTAACGCGTATCACACTCTCTATTCCCATGGAAAGTGCCCCTCATTTTTCTCACTAGTGCGGAAAGTACTTTTCGCGCGGCTGTCAATAATCCGTCAAACCCGTGAATCCTTTAAGATGTACAGATGTAATTATCAATTGCTCTCGCTCAAAAAAAACTGGACTAACAACCAATTATTCATGAAAAATAAAGAAGAGATTATTTGAGCAAATACTCTACCAACTGAGCTGATTCAAATTTCAATTAACGTTATCAGAGATATGTGTACTTACAACCCGTCGATTTATATTAATTCAATTATAATATTTCTTGGATTTTCATTTCATTGAAACAAAATTGAGATATTTTGCAACGAAAGCTTAAAACTGTTAATTTATAATTATTTCAGTAGTTGGTTTTAATACGAATTACATGTATCTAAGATAGGCAAGCAGAGAACAAGGAAAATTTAAAAAGCTAAGTAGGCTTTGAAACAAAGACTGTCACAAATAAAACGTAAGATTAGTCTGGCAACTCAATATACACAATCTGATATTTACATATTATTTAATAAAATAGGAGGTCGTAGGAAAAATAATGTACATTACTTGTGCGAAAGTGATTTTGAATGTCACTTTCCGCACAAGTAATGTAATATACATTTTAATCGTATCTTGTCTGGCTTTTCTGAATTATTTGGTACCATAAATAAAAATTAAGAAAGACTTCTCATCTCACCAAAGTTTCAATTTTCGAGAGTTTTCGTTTGTAGGGCAACGGTACCTGCAATGGAAAAACCCTCTTTATAAAAATAGTTTAAGACACAAGATACAATTGAAATCTTGATATAAATACAATGAAGATTTTTCAAATTTCAATTTGCAGGTGGATAGATCCATTGATGAGATAGATGTCCGTATCTGATATGATTGAGAGCTAAATCGCAATAAGTCCACAATGAAATATATACTTGGAAATCGCAAGTACATGTTGTCAGTGTGAACCCTCACCATGGCTCTTGCAACTAATGTTTTACCAACTCTGTATGAGTATTATACAGGGGGTGGTATTACGGCTGGTTTATCGGATAAGCAAACCCATTTTACCCTGAATAATAGGAATATTACCATATATAGTGGGGCATTCCATTATTTCAGAGTACCAAGGGCGTACTGGAGAGATAGAATGAGAAAAATGAAAGCAGCTGGTTTGAACACTGTAGAGACGTATACTCCTTGGAACCTGCATAATTATCAGCAAGGTGAGAAATCCATATCAATTAACTGATGACGTTTTTGTTTCTGAAACAGATTTTTTTTTTTGCAAATCTAATGATTGATAAATGATGATAATCAAACACAAGTGTATATGATAGGGAAATAAACAGCTCACCCTCTCTTGATGTATCCTATTAATATAAATGTGAGCCTCACACTTTGGTTTCAAATGGGGATATGAGAGATGGAAAGGAGATGAACAACTTCAATGAGATGGTTAATGTCTTCATAGTATGTGATCGAAGATGTTATTCCTTTCTTCAATACATTTTTGTATCCGTATTCTGAACTAAAATCCCTTCAACGCGGTTCTGTCATCGGAAGTGTCAATACTACGTCATTTACTTGAAATCAAACACTGTTTAGGTACTGTTTTGATCAGAAAGCTTAACTTCTAATTACAACTGAGATCATTGTCTCGTTTGGAGTCATTCATCATCGAATAATGCTCACTTATTCACATGAGTAGTTATTGGATATGTAACAAAGATTGGACCAAAATGGGGAATTTGTCTTGGTGATGAAGAACGTAGAAGCAGGATGTTAAATCATCAAGTAATGACAGTTCCTGACAGAAGTCTGCAAGAAATATAAACAAAGATATATGGAGACGGTTATGCAATTTTTTTTCTCGGTGATTCCTTACATCAGATCTATAGCCATTTGTTGATGTCAAATTCACATATTGATTCCCATAAACATTCCTCGCTACGAGTTCATTCATCAAACACTTCAAATGTCTTCAGTAGCACAAGATAGAAGGGAAAAATATCACGAAGCTTATCTTGCTCACTCTCCTCCGAAGCAAAAAACAAAGGAAAGCAAAAATTAATACCAACAGACTATTTTGACGTCAATTATTTATTTGCCCTCAAAGATGAAGCACATTGTGTAAACCTCTATTCAATTTCAATTCCTATGATAGACCATCAATAACATTACAAGTTAATTTTCATTTCAGGAAGATTCGATTTCGGTAATGGAGGTTCAGAATTCGAAGATTTCCTCCACTTAGAGGAGTTCCTCAAAATAGCAAAAGAGGAGGATATGCTTGCCATAGTTCGTGCTGGACCATATATCAACTCTGAGAATGATTTCGGTGGGATGCCCAGCTGGATCATAAGAAAGATATCGACCATCAGAAATTCCAAAGATCCATATTTCTTACCTTTCGTTCGAGCATTTTTCAATGTGTTGATGCCAATCTTAGCTCTGCACCAATTTCAAAAAGGAGGGCCAATTATTGCAGTTCAAGTCGAAAATGAGTACGGAACTACGAAAAGGAATGACCTGCCATATCTGGAGGTGAGAGTTTCAATCCCCCCCCTTCCATTGGTCCAGAGACACCTTCAAAATATCTAACCAGAAAATTAAACAGATCTCTTTTTATGAAGCGAGAATCAACATTAGATAGATAGACTTTTCAATAATCTACAAAAATCATACTAATAAAATGTAACAGGTCCAGTGTAATAATAAGCATCAAACAGATACGTAAAGTAAAAAACCACGATTCACGATTACAGTTACAATATGATGAAACTATCAAATTACTTAGCAGCAAATTCGAGCAAGATACCTGTGGAATGAAAATTCAGTTTGGAATAACTTTATCCTCTTAGTCATCTGTTTGATTTTGTACTATGCTTCGCGTAGGCGTAGTCTCGCTCAAACCTGGTGCTCTAAAAATTCAAATCTCATTTTCTATATGTCATCCGAATTATTACTCTAAGGATTATATAAATCTTATGTTTCACCTTGGTGTCTTGTCCAGTTAGAAAAATAACTGGTGAATGACTTTACTGCATGTTGGTATATATCCCAAAAGAAAAAAGTATAGCTGATCATTTTTTTTTTCAGAAGTATCAGTGTTCGTCCACTTCAATAGTAATTTCACAATGATTCATCTATTTGATTCTTTATTTTCAGGCTCTTGTGAAAATGATAAGAGATCACGGGATAATCGAATTACTTTGTACTTGCGATCCTCCTCGAAATGGAAAAGCTGGGATGATACCGGGCGTCTTACACACAGCTAATTTCGGCGGAGATCCCAAAACTATGTTGGACATGTTGGTCGAGCTGCAGCCTAACAAACCCAGGATGGTAATGGAGTCTTACACTGGATATTTCGACCATTGGATGGATAAACATCATCACGAGGAGGCAAGTTTCTACAAGACGCAACTTCAGAAAATTTTGGAATATCCATCGTCGGTTAACATGTATATGTTCATAGGTAAGTTTTAAACAGGGCAATGGATCACATTTAAGATAATCAGAAACATTCAAGGTGGGTTACACCACACCAGTATAATCCTATCGGTAATATTGGCACTCATGGTGTAGAAGTAGATTTTTTTTTAGAGATCAATTACCCTAACATCACATCGCGATACTTTTTCTATTCCCACCATGGTCGTGCGATAATTTCTGGTGGTGTAGCGCAAATGTATTCGTTATGTTATCACTAAGATGTCTAGAAACCCTGGTGTAGGGATTTATACCTGGGAAAGTTTGGGGTCTAAGTGGCGACACATGCCTACTATGATAATAAGCATCATGGCTTTTTGACATCAAATCAGTTCAGATGGCGTGTGCAACGAAAAGAGTTACAAATTTCCTAGGAAATGTATAAACGGCCGACCTGACGGCTGGCTATACTTTTACTTTTGGACGCTGACTTATCAACAACCTATATTATTCGTTTAGAATACTGGCCAAATTCCCTATAATTGTGTTCCTTTCATTCGATTTCGTTTTTTATGAGTATGACATTAGATTTTGCTCATTTTGTTGCCTGCTCGAATCAAAGAATATAGTTTGTCGATCGATCGGTTGACTATGCATTTCCAATTAGCGTCAACTAGCGATGAAATTGAGAAACACACCACGATACGTAAAAATGACACTAATGACAGAAAAGTGTCGCCATAAAATTCTAAACAATATCGCATCAGTCCCAGCACCATCCTTCTAGACATCTTTGTTATCACCCATTTGTAATGATCAACAAGACACTGCGAATGACTGAAAAACGTATTTATTGAAACTTCAAGTTTATCCTGGTCCCAACAGTAGCACTCTTTTCCAGCTTTTTGGCCACTTATCGACTGGACTAAATTACTTGTTGAAACAAGTGATGAAAGGCCATAAGTGAAACTCGTTCTACATGAAACCTGTATCATAATATAAAATTGTCTCAACAAAATAAAATATCAACTCATTTTGCTACAACTGCACTATCATTGAAAAAACATACTGAACACAATTTATATTCCGAATTTTAATTGAACAAAGTTGATTTTTTGTCAGTCAAACCTAATTAAAGTTGAATTGAATATAAGGCCAACCATTTTTCGTATCACAGAAAATTACAAACGGTCTAGACAAACCAAATCAAAAGAAATATGTGTAAGAAAGAAAATCTAATGATAATCTGATGGTAGGGTGTGAGTTGTGGAAAAAACAGCTTATACATACAATCGAATAATATACAAAACTTGAGTTCTTGGCCTTATTTTGATATGTGGATAAAATAAAGCCAGTTCACACCGTAATCACTGAAACAATGGATAACGAAATCTGAAAAGGAAATATTTCTTTTTGAAAAGTCATCAAAGGGCAATTTTTCAAGTGTAAGTAACATAGAAGTGACTGAGAATTTATTAATATAATGGGCGCACAAATGTGCATTCATAATTTTTGTTGTACTTAACAATTTTAGAACAATTTTTTAGAACAATCAACTCCTCGTTCACATATTTTTTGCCTTCAATCTAGCATCTCATATCGCTTTGGCCTTAATGAAGCTAAAACCAACAACAGAAATATTTTTTATATAGACTATGAGCAATAGAAGCAACCAAAAATATAAGTCATTCCTTGTATTACAGTATACTATATCTAATAGTGTGACCACACAAAAAATAAAAGTTAACCATTCATCACGTAATGAATATGCAGATTCCAAAATAGCTCCAGAAATTCTGCAACTCTTTACTGCAGTTTCCATAAATTGCAGCGACAAGCGTCACATATAGTGATGGTACATTCCAGAATGTATAATTTCCAAATTAGGATATATCCTGCCTGTCTATAGATATAGTACTTATCCTATTTTGTGCTTAGCCTCGATGTATCCCAGCAAATTAATTCCAAAGCAGAAAAAACATATGTAGTATCATAAAATTCCTATGGGCACCAAATCTTTATTCGGTGTGTGACTATACCCTGACTATATATGTCTCAAGAAATTCCTTATTTTATTTCTAGGAGGCACGAGTTATGGTTTCTTCAGTGGTGCTAGTATGTCAAATCATACTAATAATTCCGGGCTCATGCCAGATACAACTAGCTACGACCTTACTGCACCAATAAGTGAAGATGGATCAATAACAACAAAATATAAATATATCAAGGAAGTCATAAGTGCTCATAACAAAGTTCGAACAAGAATTCCGGAACCACCAACTCCAAAACCACTCGTCAAATATGCGGATCTCAAACCCGAAGGGCAGCTGCTAATTTCCGAAGTGGTGCATCAAGTCAAAAATAAAATATATAGCAAAGACGTCGTTGCTATGGAAAGACTTGATATCAACAATGATTCGGGACAGAGTTTCGGATATATAGCTTATCGTAAAACGAATCTGAATATACCAGCAAATGGTGTGCTCAAGATTTCTGGTTACGTACGGGACACAGTCTTAGTGTTGGTAAATGGTCAGCTCGTTTCTCCATCTCCAAGAACAGTGGAAGATATCAACGGCTTCGGTTTCTGGAGGCTGTACGATTCTACATTGACGCTTACTATAACAGAACTCAAAGGAGCTACTTTAGATCTCGTTGTTGAGAACAATGGAAGGAATAACTTGGGTGTTATCATCCCCAAAGGTCTCGTTGATCCCGTTTACATTGATAATGTGAAGATCGAGGATTGGGAAATCGCTCCACTTGAATTCAAAAAGGCTCTCAATAACGCTTTGAACGGGTGGTACAACGTAACTGGGAGAGACAATGTATCAGCGTTATATAAGTTCAAGTTGAATATTCAAAATGAACCTGAGGACACTTATTTGGATTTGCGCCCATGGAAGAAAGGCATTATTATAGTTAATGGTTTCGTACTGGGAAGATACTTCTTCTTTGGTCCTCAACAAACGCTTTTTTTGCCAGCACCCCTTTTGAAACGAGGAGAAAATGATATCGTTGTGTTCGAACATTACGATGCTCCAAATGCTCTGCAATTTTCTGCTAAACCTATATTCGATGGACCATCACATGAGTGAAATAAATGGAGGATGACTTTTTGAATTTATGAATACATCTTTCTAAGTATTCGTTTTGGCACCAATTTCTACATTTCAAACTGTTTTACAGTATTTGCCCTTGCCAACCTTCAAATGATCGTGATACTATTGGAGTGACTATAAAAATATTTCAATCCCTATTTTTATCCCAAATATATAACCTTGGGCGTTCTCAAATTTCAATCTTTCAATTGAAATAGCTAGTATACTGACAAATACTAATCCAAATAGCACAACAGAAAACAGATTCGTTGTTCGTGGGGTCAAGAATATATTGGTGAAACGTAAAGGCAAAAAACACTTTCTTTCGGAAATATCATATCACGTACCCTTTTAAGTATACATTATCATGATTTATTTTAATTGTGAATGAATGAAAAAAGTGGTACAAGCCATTCAACATAACTTATGAATGAATCTAAATTGTTGTTCTAAAATTGTTCTAAAATTGTTCGTTTTCGTTAACCAGCTGACGAACGTCAACCCTCAAAAGTCGAAACTTGTGCGAGCAATGGATCAACGAGGCCTTACCTTTTAACGTGCGATTACCCAGCACGGTGGCCCGGCGAGGATTCGAACCCCGGCCTTCCGCTTGATAGGCAGATATGCTAACCACTACACTACCGAGACCACAATCAACTTGATAAATAAAATAAAGCATTCATGCAATAATCAGAGATCATCGAGAAGTTTTGCAGAATAACAACCCTTTGAAATTCAGCAGCTGACAATTTCAACGAAAAATATGCTGAAGTTATATGCAGTAAGGTGATAATATCTTTGCCTGAATGTTAAAACTAGGTAGCTCCAAGGTGTTCAATTCCTAGTTATCCACGATGGAAGATAGTCGCGAACAAGTCGAATTTAATAACTAGCCAACTAGTCATTTGATTAAAATCGATTGCTTCCAGTTCATTTCTAAACCAACATAATTATATTTTGCCATAATAGTGCAAAATGAATTATCCAGTTCTTTCTTTGAGGCGGCGATATGTGATAGCATGAGGTAATATCAACTTGATGTCTTTTCTCGAAGAAAACCAATCAATACTTAGCTAGTACTCAGATGTCAGGAGTTACTATTCTAACAAAGTCAAGACTTGTCTCTCTTCTATAGATATATTCTCACGGCCGGGGCTCTTCTGTATTGTCACCAAGCGTTCCACCCTTGGCAGTATACACACGGATGACCGACCCAACGAGTAAAAAATTTCTTTTGTGAGATTGGAGACCTGTCGAACCTCTCTTGCTCAGGGACCATTTTTCAAAAGAAAAGTTAATTTGTTAATTTTTTTCCCTTCTATAAACTTTGTAAGTTTCTTGGGAAATGAACGTTATTATTATTACTTACATTTTTGTATAATTTCACATATGACTCAGTGAATTCAACAATAATCAACATCCCTATTCCATTGTATCAGTTTATATCAGCGTTATCTATCTTGAAAGTGTGCGCATCAAGATTGTGCACGTGTATAAGTATTGATAACATTAAATCAGGATCGGATCACTGTTTTCCAGTTGTATTTCACGAAAAGCCGAAAATGGCTACTTTCGATCTCGAAAATAACCTCCTCAACATCTTTATGATGTATGCCAAAACGCCATACTTTTTTAATCAGTTATAATATATCAAATGAATAGTTATTTGTATACTAAGGCCGCAGTAGTATATCACACACCTAGGTGGGAAGTGATTCATTGAGCGTTGAGGTTAGCTATGATCTCGAGACAGGAATGAAACTTCCTACCGAGGTTTGTATACTATTTTATTTACAACCATTATATTTCGATTAAAATTAATTAATCTCTGTTTCGTTCTGAACATATCTAAAATATTACATTCAACGACAAATTACCAAGAACGCGGTTTTCTCAGAATAATCAAGTAGATATATTATTACCGTGACTACGGGGTATACAATTGTCACCACTATAAGTAAATGTCAGATAAAGTCTAGAATAGATGAAATGAGGGCGGGAAGTGAGGGCGGAAAGAAGAGGAGTGTAATGTGACACTTCCCAACCTTCAATGACGTTAGTAATGACAGCATTACATATATGGTTGTGAATAAAATGCTTTTTCCCGTTCCGAGACAGAGATTATCGCCAAGGCCGCCCCGGCCGAGGCAAGATAATCTGGGGGTCGTAAAAAATTTCTTGGTCTTAGTATTTACAATATTTTTCGTGCATCCGTAAAAATCATATAATTTCAGTAAATATGATGTCATTTCAAAAAGGAAGCGTGTCAACGCGAATGAAGAGAAGTAAACTGGTGCCCTCAATATCACAGTGTGTTTCTGTGGAAATGAAATATTCAGCAATACAAACCAATTTGACATTTCGAAAAACATTTTTATTGTCATATTTCAGGAATGTTTAATGCTGTAGTGACGTTCAGCTTTTGCGGCCTCTGTTGCGGCTGAAAATGCTTGTTGTGAGTTCGCTTGCACTTTTTCTGCTTACCTCTTTCCAAAGTATACATTTCCTGGCCTCATTATAGGGAGAAAAGTCGTACTTTTCCTCCCTAGGAAGGAAAAGTAAGTGTCGTAATGGAACGTCATCAATGAAATAACTTATATATTGATGACCCAAGCTATGTTCTATTATATAACTAGAAATTTTACCGTTTATTTATAGAACACCCTGTATTTTTTAAAATGGTTGAAATCAGTAGACAAGGTATGACATTTCAATTATATGTATCAAGAAAATAAAAGTTTACTAACTCCCGCTACATTGCCGGATCCCGCTGCTGCGCTCGTCCCACAGAAGTCGTGTTCATTACACAAAATGTAAGTTTTTCTTACTGGTAACATACACGCTATTATAATTTGTGAAAAAACATTTGTCAGAAGTCTGGGATCTTATATCTATGTAAGGTATACTCTATGTACATACCGAGAGTTGTTTCTCCATGATAGAATGTCGTAAAATGAAATCTATCAAACCAACGTCAAAACTCGAACAATCAGTATTACCCTAGCAAATTTTGGGTGGTTTCAATTCCGAAGCTCATGGCTTTTGAGACTGTTTGAATCTCATAATGTTCATTTTCCACGGATACTTTTTGTTCACAGCCGTCAATCAAAAGTTCCTTAACTTTTTCAGAACGTTTTTCTATTCTGGTTAGCTTATAATTTATCATTTTGGTATGTTCAAGGTTTCAAGCTAACACTATGGTTAATCAAACCCAACGTTCTATCATGGCAATTTTTTTTCCCAATCATTGATTTTCACCGGTTTCGAACCGGGTCCACATGCTTGGCATTTTAACACGCTGTCGTAAACTCCAAGACTCTACAAACGCTTATGTCAATTTGGGAACCAACCATCGATACCCAAATGCTCGAATGTTCGAGAGAAGCGAGCATGATGGACCTCTAGGTTGCGTCGCCTCTAACATTTTTTGGTCTTTTTACTTATTATGATATTTCATCAACACATGTCCCTAAAACAACTGTCTAGCATATACCAAGTATAAAAATACGACTCAATCGATACGAATTATTTTTCAGGACAGATGGATTCCTGAAAAGCATCTCAGATTTCTGGTGTGATAGAATTTTGATTCTCTGGTCATCCAGTAGTTGGAGATTTAACGGTTGGGGAAACACGTGATTTTTCTGTCATAAGGATCAGATGGTTTGAAACGTATTGTATTCGCAATTCTGAAAGCTGAAGAAGTTGTACAGAGAAGTTACCTGAATGCTGTTGTGCTAATAAGTCAACAATACAACTACTTAGGTTGTATCACAACCTGAGGCACCATCCTTGACAAGTAGCCTTTTAACGTATATGATCAATTTTGTCAGATATGGGGTAGAATACAAAAAAAGAAACTTTCACTTTCAAATTCATCTACCCTATGATCATGTTAGATATGATTAGTAGAATGAGTATTGAATATATAACAAATTGATATTGAAATCCAGCCACATATAAAAACCCTGATTCCGACACTGGAAAAAAGGTCGAAAAAATGAACTCTCACTTGTTGAAAGAGCATCAATCGTTTGGAAAGTACTGAGGCTGAACAAATCAGTTACAATTCATTCAAGGAGTCTGATTTCTACATAAAAGTATAATGATTCGTACCATCTTATTTTTTGCAACAGTCGTAGTAACTAGTGGAAGTGATCTGAATTCTACCAGTGACTTACCCACAAACTATGAACATTACGTATATGGTGGTATTAAAACTGGTCTCACAGCTGACAAGCCAAAGTTCCTTCTGAATGGCAAGGAAATTTTCATCTACAGTGGGGCTATGCATTATTTCAGAATTCATAGAAACTATTGGAGGGATCGGCTGAGGAAGATGAGAGCTGTGGGTCTCAATACTGTTGAAACTTATATTCCATGGAATTTACATGAACCTAGATCAGGTAAGTGCATTTGATATGAGATATCTTACCTGATTCTGTTGGGTTTTCTGACGATGCATTTTCATCAATACCAAATCCTCTAAAACAAAGTTCAAGAAAATGTCCTATTCTGAATTCCTAAAGAATATCAATACCCTTAACGATTTTCTGCAAATATGAATCATCGTCATAATAGTTATGTTTTATTTTTTCAGCCTTGAGAGTGAAAGTTCATTTTCAAGTTTGATTCGATATTATTTTTTAACGATCTCCATACTCGCCCCAAAAAGTACCATTTTCCCTATTAATAACACAATGGAATATATTCTTCAAACATGGAAGATGTATGACATTCTGTCACTGAGAGTATAATACCTATATTGAAGTTGAAGTTTTTTCTATCAACTTCAAATAATCATAAGGATGGTTTCCTGACCACTTTCGAGTTTGATTCGTCATATCAAGAATATTCAATTTCCATATTTGATGCAAAAATATGATGAAATTTGGAAAATAAGTGTTTTGTGTGGCTCACATGGCTAGATTTCTGTCAATAGCCACACAGACCATCACTCTTCACCCATTATAGATGCTATTCTTCGTAGGTGTATTCGATTTTGGTAATGGAAACAACGATATGTCTGATTTTTTGCACCTCGAGGAGTTTTTGGAAGTTGCCAAACAGGAAGATTTATTCGTCATCATTCGTTCTGGTCCGTTCATTTGTGCTGAATTCGAATTCGGAGGTCTTCCCAGTTGGTTATTGAGAGAAGACGGTATTGAAATTAGAACTTCCAATGCAGTGTACATGAAACACGTTACCAGATATTTCAATGTTCTCATGCCACTCCTTGCCAAACATCAGTTCACCAAAGGTGGACCTATCATAATGTTTCAGGTAGAAAACGAATATTCTATTTCTGGCAAACATGACCTGAGGTATCTGGAATTGCTTAGAAACTTGATGATCTCGGAAGGTAAGTAACTTTCCAGATGTAACGGTTATCGATTGATATCATGAAGTTATTGAAATGAATTCTAAATCAAAAAACCTCTTGAACAAAATTGGCATAGGATATTAGAATTAGAATATAAAATTTACTTCGACTTCGGATAAAAGAATTTTGATAACATACAGACTCGTACACGAAGAGAAGTTAAAGGGGGTTACCAACCCCCAGAACACACTTTCATACACTGAAACGAATGAAATAATTTTATTGTACATAACAGTTGGATTAGGGCTTCAGTTCTACAGAATGGGAAGTGCGTGACTACATATTGATATATATGTATATATATATATATATATATATATATATATATATATATATATATATATATATATATATATCAATATGTAGTCACGCACTTCCCATTCTGTAGAACTGATAATATTTGCTTTGAAGCAAAGAAATCAGGAAACTGATAAATAGATTATCAAATTCTCTGTCTATCACAATTTGCATTCAATTCGAAATGCCAGAAACAGCTAGTTGTCTTATGGTGGGCATTTGGAATTGAATGCAAATTGTGATAGACAGAGAATTTGATAATCTATTTATATATATATATATATATATATATATATATATATATATATATATATATATATTATATTGAACGATCTATATTACATTCTGTTTGTTCAAACAAATGAACAATCAATCACACGTGACATATCGTGTGATTATGTGATTATTTACTTGATTTATGTTCGTGAACTTTTTTTATTCTACCAAACTCATTTCAAGTGTTGTGTAATTGTATTTTATTCCTTTTGTTCTCTGAGAAGGAAACTGACTGTGGGTTTTTCTACTTGGAGTTCTCCATGGAAAATACTAATATCACCATTCACAATGAGAGAAATATAACAAGAATCCGATGAGATATGCAGAATAAAATATAATAATACTCAAGCAAACAATTCGAACAGTCCGAAACTTATAAATATTGTTCAAAACACAATTCCGCAAAATCATTCCTCAAGACGAAAATTCACTATATCATAATATGAAGGGTCTTTTGAGGACACCAACTTCGCTACATAAAAATCGATGATTCTCGTTTTTTTCAAAGGAACGTGGTGTAATATGAAGTCTTGTATTGTCAAGTGTTCGATTGATTACAAGTTTAGAAGCATAACTTCATTCAATAGTTAATGGGCTTCATGTAAAAAGTATATGTTGCCATTGGCTATATATCTTGTTACGAGATGAGATACCTCTATCTCTCTCTATCTCTCAATTTCTTGTGATCATTTCAGGTATCGGGGAATTACTCGTAACAGCAGATAATCCAGACAAGAAGACTTATGGGACCCTTCCAAATCTCTTTTTGATGACAGGAAACTTTGACAAGGAAGTAAGAACTCAGCTCAATATTCTGAAACAAATCCAACCAAATAGACCAACGATGACTATGGAATTTTGGGGTGGATGGTTCGACTTCTGGGGAGGAATCCATAATCATAAAACCATTGATGAATTTCGTTACAACTACGAGGAAGTTCTGAAGTACCCTTCGTCTGTTAACATATACATGTTCGCTGGTGGTACCAACTTTGGGTTCCTGAATGGAGCACAGAATTTAAATTATGATGATGAAAATTCAGGTAAGTATTCGGTACCATAGGTTCTCACCCAATTCATGAAGTCAAATAATATTCTTCTACTCCATAAACACTAGAACTCTCGACAAATGATTTCCCAATTCATTACATTTTCATTACAAACTTATATCGCCAAAAGTTTATGGGGCTTCATTACTTCTCTGTCAGCATTCCTGTATCGTGATTGATGGGATGAACAGAAATATCAACATCATATTGCAGATGGCACCACAAAAAGCTTTAAATGCTTTTTGCTCAGATATAAGCTAACTATCCTCTTTCTTTGGAATACTTACTATCAACTGATTGAAAATTAAAAATATTTGGCAGCACATCAATTCATCTTGATGTATTTTTTCAATAACTTTAGATAATAATATCTATAAATCTTCCCTTGGTTGGACCAACCAGTATACTGGGATTGTCTACCTGCCCTTTTCAATTCCACAAGAAAAGATGCCATTGCAACTATAAAATCAAATAATCTTTCATCGACATTTAGATTCTTCAACTGTTGCTTTCTCAAAAACTGGGTATTTCTCTTTCCTCTGTGCGATCTGTCTGTTCTTCGGCAACATGTTAATATTCTTTTTGTAAAAACCCGGTTGAAGTTCGGTGCCTGAAAGAATGAGTGAGTGTTGGGACTAGCTTTAATAATTTCAATGGCTCAGATCGTTATCCTGAATTGACGAACAATTCCAGACAGTATGCTCATCCATCCTTTGTCCTTTCAGTTCAAAACATTTTTTCGTTCTGATGTAGAAGAATCCCTTTGGTTTTCGGTGAAGATAGAGTTTCCATTATCGCCACTGAATATAATTCCAGTTACTTCCCAACAAATCCACTGTGTGAATGAAGATGTTTTCCATTTTTCTACTTACGTACTCCAACCTCCAACCTTGTCCTCTAATTGAAAAACCCGATTCTCTATTGAGGTCATTTCCAAACAACCCCATTTGCTAATCACTGTTCGAGCTGTTTTGTTTTTTTGTACTCCAGTGAAGAAAGTAAATTCTTCAGTAAAATGAAGGACTAATTCGAGACCACTCAGATCAACTTAAATTTTTTTGGAAATTGTTAAGTAAGGTGTCAAGTATCCGAGTAAACAAGTTTGGTTACTGGGCAAAGCTCCAAAATGTTCATAAAACTTATAAATAGAGGGTCCCAATGGATTAACTATAAAAATTTTATGTGATTGATGGATAAAAAGGTTTTTTGGTCATAACTTCTTTTTGGCTTATGATAACGAGATGTACCAGGAACCATTTTGAAGCTAAGGTTATCGCCGAAATTTCATGTCACATGCAACATTTGAATTGGATGGCCCATTTTTTTTTATTTCGCCCGACAAAAAAGAGCGTTTACCGTTATAAACATAAAATAGGCAACGGACAAATTTGCTTACAGATGAAAAATTATAACAAAAAATTGAAATACAATTATCATGGAATGAATGCTGAAAAATTTGGCTGTTTAAAATAAATAATGTTCACGCTGCTGGCCAAAAACTGAAAATGTTTTAAAAAATACACGATTTTACCCAACTTTAAAAACATAAACAATAATTACCCGATAGGGCCAAAAATGACTGGACATATTTAGGACAAAGTGTTCTGACTTTTCACCAAAGGATTTTTTTCCCAAGCACCTTAGCCCATATGGCGCTAAAAAATCGGCATTAAAGATTTTTGAAAAAAAATTATTTTGCCCATAACTTTTTTTCTTCCTATTTCAAACGGTTCTGGTTGGTCTTAAAATTTTCCCGATTTTGTCATCTTGCAAAATGATAAGAATCTTTTTTTTTTAGTAAAAGTTACAATTTTTGACATATTTACGCCAGAACGATCCGGTTTCTTCATTTTTCGTTTAGCAACCAACCATTTTTGCCATGTCATATCTCCTTTAATATTAATCGTACAAAAATAAAACAAAAACCACTTTATTCGTCAACTGAAATACTTCATATAAGTAATATATAATTTTTTTTGTAATACCAACAGATTTTCAGTAAATTAAAAAAAAATTAAAAGCTTTTAATTTTTCCTTGCGCTATTACTCGAAGGGGGTGCATGATTCTTGGATGGAAAATATTCAACACGACTTGCAAAGAAATTGTACACGCGCTTGCGCGCTTTCAATTTTGGCCCTGCGTAGCACTTACATTTCACATCTGATATATTTCATATTCTGGTCGTATATTATCTATACTAATAAAAATAACAAAAAGCAGAGCATTATCGAAAAACCAGGTGTTTGTTAACTTTCAGCATCTGCTCTAATTTCAGTCTGTCTTGTTAATTGGGTATGAAAAATGCCATGGAATTAATTTTTAATGCATTCATTTTTCAGACTACCACTCAGTCACGACAAGTTATGATTCAGGTGCACCTATAGATGAAGCTGGAGATTACACCGACAAATACTGGGCGGTAAGAGATCTCTTGTCGAAGTATAATCCAATCAAGACCAAACTTCCTAGCATACCCACTGCGCCAACGAAAACTGCTTATGCGAGTGTCAAAATGGAGAAACAGATTTTTTTGTATACCTTGTTGCAAACTATTACACCACTCCACGTCACCAACCCTGTTGCTATGGAAAAGTTGAACATCAATAATGGAAACGGACAGAGTTATGGTTATGTCGTTTACCGCAAAACTAACTTGGATATGCCAGCTCATGCGGTGCTCGAAATTGAAGGTAGAATTTGCGATACGGCAATGGTTTTGATAAACGGAATCCTAGTATCACCTTGGCTGTCAAAATCTTCTGATTTGAGGTCGACTTTCGGAACGTCTATGATAAAGAACTCCCGGTTAACTTTGACTAGCCAAGATCTGAAAGGTGCTACATTAGACATAGTGGTGGAAAACTGGGGACGAGTAAATGTCGGTGTTTACAAGCAGTTCAAGGGAATCTGGCAAGGAGCAATCAAACTCAACAACGTGATCCTCCATGACTGGACGATATATCCTCTTGAGTTCAAGAAAAGTTGGACAAACAGTCTCAGCCAGTGGAAAAGCATTGTCAATCATTCAGTAGGGCCGTGTCTTTATAGAGGAAATTTGGCAATAGGCGGTACACCCGAAGATACTTTCGTTCATATGGAGAGCTGGGTGAAAGGGATTGTAATCGTTAACGGTTTTGTTCTCGGAAGATATGCCAGAATGGGTCCTATCCAAACGCTATATCTACCGGCACCCCTATTACAACGTGGCAATAACAGTATTATGGTATTTGAACACTTCCAACCTGCCACCAGCGTTGACTTCGCAAAATACCACATATATAAGTCCTATTAAATAATGATGGAAGAAAATTCTGTTGTTTTATTGCAGCAGTTATTTGCAGATCTGAATTTGTTGGTTCACTTAGAGTTTCTGAATAAAAGAAAATTGTCATTGATTTAGAGAACTAAAACTAATGTTATAGAAAATGGCTTTCGATCAAATTCCATAAAAAACTTATAAATCTTATAAATGGGATTCAGTTGAAAAATTCTACTCGACCGATCGAAGCAGACTTCTGGCACAGTCATCATGATCAAACGGCTTATCAAAATCAAATAATCAGAAATTTGTAATATGTAATATTAAAAAAAAAACATGAATTCAGCAATGTATCAGCTTGTTTTACTCGTTCCTGATCAAGTATTTTTCATCGATTCACTGCAAAAGATATTTTCCATTGTATAATACTGCAGTTCTTTTTTTTCCCATTGGATATGAACGTGAATCATAACCGATAGATAATATTCAGGGTCCCAAGTTGACTGAAAGGCTAACCTTAGGTGAAAAATCATAACCACCATCACCCTATAATAGTATATTATGCAACGATCGTGTAATGATGGTTATTAATATATGAGCATAAACCGGGATACGAAACGAGCCGAAGGTGAGTTTCGTATGGTTTATGCGAGTGTATTAATAACCATTACATGAGAGTTGCATACGCTATTTTATCTACACCCGATAAATAGTGAAGAACTACAAATATTATATTTATATTTGTATTGCACACAATAATACTAATTTAACGAATTTCTTTGAAAAATTCCACAGAATTGTAATTAATAGTATTACTTCGAGAAATAAAACGATGAGATATAAAAAGATCAAAAATCAAAGAAAAAAATTATTATTCGGGACCGGATTCGAACCAATGTCTCCTACAGCTAGAATAATCAATGTCAGCGCCACAGACGGCTCGGCTACGGAGAGCCCACAAAAATTGATGAAAAAATAAGTAATAAATCATGCATTTGTCAAATGAAAAATTTAATCATTCTAACTGTATTTCTGTCGGTGAAGGTGTCGAAGGTGATTCTCCCATATCGCTGGTATCAGACATTTTGTTATGATTATCGAAGTTTGGCTATATTCTTCAAAAGTTCAATACCTATACCGATTTTGACTTGACAAATGTCAAATGCAGAGCATGCACATCATGCTTGAGTGAAAAATAATGGGTTTCTATTGGTTGAAAATCTGTATCGTAATGAAAAATCTGTATCATAATGGATTTCATTATAAAACGGGTTGTGGGCATATAAGTGTATTATTAGAGTACGGGTGTAGATGAAAAGACATATCAACTATAGTTGTGAAGTTGTCCAACCCATGGATCTTAATTGCTGACCACAAAACCTAGAGACAAGATGCCATATCAAGGTGTAGGAACCAAGAGATAATCGAAGCTACCAAAGAGTTTCGAAATGACAAACTTTGACCAAAATTAATTGAATATTGAATATGTAAACAGTTCTTCCTTATTTTAGTCTTTCGCTGAAGCTGATAGTGAAAAATCATCACTTCTGGATCATTTTCTCCTCCCTTTGAAAAATTTAGAACGCAAGCCAGCACTGCCCAAAACAAAGCGGAAAATCACTTCGCCGGAAAATCTAGATTCAGTGGAAAAACGATCGTCGAAAACATGTTACAACACACTAACATCAGTACTTTGAGAGTTATTTTTAAACCTCTCATTCAACCCTTGAGAATAACACCTGAAAAATTCCTGAAGAAAGAAATAAATCCGTACCTAACAATTATAGACATATCGCCTTGCTGTCTGTCATTCAAAACAATCAAGAATAATAAATGAATGACAGAAAAGATTTCTCCACCCAATGTCAACCAGTTATTATTACCATATCCCATCTTTGGCAGCTTTTTATCAAGAATAATGAAGACATGTTGGCTGTATCACTCGACATTTGTAGAGCGTTGTAGATGATTTCGTCTGATTATTCTGTAGATGTGGTTGTCGACGTGGTGTTTTATCTATTATTTTGTTCCACAGTTATCAATTCCAGCCCACATGATTTTGACTTCATTTTAATATGCTGCGAAGGACATTTCGTCAGTGCATAATTCTGTGAATAACATTTTTCATTTCCAGTTTCTTTTCCATATCTTTCATTTCCATACATGAAACCAGAGTTCAGAGAGAAGTGAGTTTTAGTTGTCATATGACAAAATTTTTCAGAATGTGTTTTTAGAAACTCAGTCGAATTCAATGCGAAAAAAAGACGAATATTAAGAAAGCTGCTCTATGTTGACGTAAAGGATGGTTACTCCAAAGAAATTATCTATTTCTGTATTGAGATTTTATCAACAATACTGCGCCCTTCATGACTCAAAGTAGCCATGCAAGAAACATTTTACATCCCGCAAGCTCATGATAATTTATGAGGTAAAAATTTGCCTTGTCCTGCGTAAATGTGGCATATGGAACACATGAAGATTAGTTTTATCCATTGTGCGAATTTTAAAAATTTATGAGTAAAGCGAAAACAAATCGTTCGTTAGTTCGTTCGTTCCGTTAACCAGCTGACGAAAGTCAACCCTCAAAAATCGAAACTTGTGCGAGCAATGGATCAACGAGGCCTTACCTTTTAACGTGCGATTGCCCAGCACGGTGGCCCGGTGAGGAAATCGAAGTTAATTTCGTTTAAAAAATTCACAGGTTCCGCTTTATATAATACCGATTACAGTATCACCAACAATAATGTTGTTGGCTTTCAATATACTTTCTGTATACATTTATATATCATCATAACTTCAACTCACACTCTAATTTTCAGCACACACGTAAACAGTTCAATAAAAATTAAAAAAATATTTGAAAAAATTTTGATATTCCCTCTACCAGCTCATTCCTGATATAAAGTTCGAAGATGCTTCCATTATTCATTCTGAATCAAGAGAATCACGTAAATTTCTCCTGAAGGTTTAATAATTTTTCCTTCGTCTTATGCTTCTTATGCCCACAGTTTCAGACAATGACATGTAAAAATATAAGGAATGTCCAAGTGAGTTCAATAACTTTCAATATATTGCATATTTCAATATATCTTCTTTAAGCAGGCAAACGAATGCGCTCCACTCTTTTACAAAAAATCTCAGGTTGCCTCCTTCATCCATTTTATTTACTGAAATATCATTATAATTACCACTGTCGTTGACACGAAATGATCTGAATTTTATTGACTACCGTTATTGAAGCTCTCATATTTTATTCTCCCGCCAGAGGAAAGAATCATGAACACCAGTGTTTGCAGTTTGAGTATTCAACATTTCATCAGTTTTCCAAACTCCTTATATTTTGACACACTCAGATCATTTGGATTATTACTATTTATCATTTCTGAAATCTTCTGGGTGAATGTTTGGCTTGTATCTTCCCTTATATTTTATTCAACTGTTTTACTTAATTCAGAACTTTTACAGATTCTGGAAAACGGAGTTCTCAACGAACTCCACCTTACTTGCAGCAGAGAAGTGTTCAAAGATCATTAAAATATTAGTGCCCTTCCTCAATAGAGGAGCTGGTAAATAGGCAGTTTGTTGAGGTCCTAGCTTCAAATATCTTGATAGAACAAAACCATTGACGATAACAAGTCCTTTATGCCAATTTCGCATATCGATATAAGTATCTCTTGGTTCAACTACGTTCAGTTCCGCTTTATATAATTTTGGACCCAAACCGAAACTTTGTTTTCTCCAATTAATCAGTTTATTCGTCCAGGACTTCTTGAATTCCAAGGGTACAATTTCATCTATTTCCAATTTTTGACCATTCAGCAATACATTTCCCTGCCAAATGCCTTTGAATTGATTGAATTGATACAGTTTCCCGAAATTCACCCTTCCCCAATTTTCTACGAGCAATTCCAGAGTAGCTTCTTGTTACTCCTCAACGCCTAAATTCAAAAAAGAGTTTTTCATTCTCCAGTAACCAAACCCATCCAAATCTTCTTTGGTTGTCAAAATCTTCGACTTCAGTTGACCGTTGATAAGAACAAGAACAGTATCGCAGACTCTCCCTTCTATTTCCAAAGAAGAGTTCTTGGCAATGTTTATTTTGAATTTTCTATAGATGATATAGCCATAGCTCTGGCCCGAATTATTATTGATTGGTAGAAGTTCCATTGGAGCCAATCTGGCACTGTTCCAAGTTATCCTCTCTCTGCTCTGGTTGACGAGTTCATCCAGCGAAATCTCACCAGTTATATCAACTGAAGGATAAGCAACGCGTTTCCGTAAATCAGGCATCGGCGGTTGTTTGACCCTGATTTTGTTGTGCTTTGTAATTATTTCTTTCGCTTTATAGTATTTGTTTGTATAATCACCTGCTTCTGATAAGGGCGCGTCGTAATCGTACGTAGAGATGACTGGTTGATAACCTACAAAAAATTGTCAGTAGAAAGAGGTTGTGGAATACTTCATAAAATAAAAAATGAAGATGAAACTTAATCTACCCATAGGGTAAAAATATTATTTTCCTACTCCCATTCGTTAATATGGTGAAAGTAGTAGTAGCTAGTTTTTCAAAAGTCGATTGTAGTATTGGTGCAGATGTATACCGAGTGACACAGACTTATGGTACCCTACCATTTTTCTTCATTTCTTCAGCTATTTTTGCGGAATTTGGAATATTGACATGCACACAAAAAGGCAATTTTTGACGTAATGATATTTTTAACTTCTGGTATTTCCGAAAATGATATCAACGTTTGAGTTTCAAATGAAACACCTTGTAAGTTGTAGCATGTTTGACATATACCTAATTTTATGAGTCCATTGATAACCTATGGTTGATATTCGAAAAATGGATTGAACATAACATGGTTCTGTCGAGTGCTGAAAGATCACCCGACTCAACCCCTTTAGACGCTTGAAGTAATTTCCGGACATACATTATTGAGCGAAATATCATTACAATCGGTGATCAGTAGTTGCAATTTTCCGACATTTCCTCTCATTCCGATGAATATCCACTTTCGTTTTTGTTATAAACTTGTGGCATTTTCAATTAATTTTTGTTATCAATACGATATGCAACAAATATAACAATAACAGTTTATCGAAACGCCGAAAGTTGTTTTTTGTTTCATAACAACTTTCCCGACAACCAGCAAGGACCTAGACGAAGTCTAAAGGGATTAAGTCGGGTGATCTTGCAGGCCACCGGACAGAATCATGTGTTCCAACCATTATCCAAATATCAACTATAAGGAATGGATCGGAATCAGAAAATCATGCAGATTTGAACAATGTGATAACATATCATTCAAAAATCAACTGTTGATGTCACTTCAGGAGAAACCAGGAGTTCTATGAAATCTCTCATTTAGTCTAGAAGTTTTTGTAAACCTTTTCAATTTTCCAAATTTCGTAAAAATAGCTGAAGAAATAATTACAAAAAGGGAGGTGTACCATAAGTCTGGTTGGACAGGTACCCCCGAAAACCCAGAAAGTCTTAATGCATCCTACCAATTGCATTGATAGTACGGGGGTAGTCGGTGGATTATGGATATGTATGGGAAAATTATAATGTGCAACTCGTTTATAGAATATCAAAAAATGTATAGGTATGTGCTTGATGCAATAATGAAAGTGGACAAAATAGGTACTCAGTAGTCACCAATTTTCACGTTGACCAACGATCGTTGACCTATCAAATGGTTGACTCAATATCTTTCACACGTTCAATATTGCAACAACTACCTGAGCTTCTTTTTTACTTCCTAAATGAGTTGCAGAGGTTATTATTTTTTCGAACATTTTCCGACCGCCCACATCCTAACATACAACTGACTGACAGAGATAACTGTGCTCCATATGTAATAGTAATACACTATTATTCGTATCTTTTGATCAGAGAAGTGCTCACCTTCATGAAAAAATGTATATGACATAATAACTGTGGGTGACATATTTCAAGCGTGAAGATTATTACCTGCGTTATCGGAAGAACTATCACTAACATCAGCTCCATTCATAAATCCCCAATTGGTGCCTCCGTGAAACATATACATATTAACAGAAGCACCGAAAGAAACAATTTCTTCCAACACCCGGCCGAATTCCTCAGTAGATCTAACATGATGCGTTTCTGTCCAATGATCGTACCATCCCGTCCAATACTCCATTACCATCAATGGTCTATGTGGTTGAAAATTTCTCAAAATAGTAAGTTCACTGGTAGCGTTATTTTGAAAATTTGCAGTAGCCAAAACTCCTGGTAGAGTCCCTGAGAACCCCAACGAAGGTTTACCCGAGGTGAAGAGGAGCTCAACTAATCCATTTTTCCGGAAAATGTCTTTGAGTTCTTCCAGATAGGCAACATCAACCGGTTTGTTGCCATCTTTGGTATCTCCGTATTCGTTTTCTATTTGAATGGCTATTATAGAACCACCTTTGGTGAATTGAAGTGGTGAGATTCTGCTGAACAATTTTTGTAAATATCTTTCAACAAAAGTCATGTATTGGCTGTCACTAGTCCTTACTTGTATGCCCTCATACCGAAGCAGCCAACTAGGAAGGCCACCAAATTCCCATTCAGCGCAAATATATGGTCCTGGGCGGAGAATCACAAATAAGTCCTCTTCTTTGGCTAGCTTTATAAAATGCTCTACGTCGAGCAAATCTTCAAAATCACTTCCACCGTTTCCAAAGTCGAATACGCCATTCTCATATTCGTGAAGATTCCATGGAACGTATGTCTCCACTGCATTGAGACCAGCTGCTCGATATTTTCTCAACCTGTCCCTCCAATAATCTTTGGGAACTCGAAAATAGTGAAGTGCGCCGCTGAACAATGTGATATTTTTATCATTCAACGTAAAATACGGTTTTGCATCATCCAAACCAGATTTCACACCACCCTCAGTGTAGTATTCGTACAAACTTGGCACATCGGCAAACGCATAGTTTATTAAAATAACGAAATAAGCGATATTTAGAATGGTGCTCATAGCGACAAACCACAACTGGAGAATTTTTTCTTCGTAATATTATTAGTGTGAGTGCATTGGGTAGGAAGCAAATAAGATTAAATATTATCACATTTCGAGAAATCAATAAGTCAACTGAGTTGTTATTTTGTTTTATCCCAAAAGTGATAAATTAAACTGAATCTTCATTCGCAAATAATTACAAGGTTAATAAATGGGATGTGGGAAAATATCGATAAAGAACTGTATTTTCAAACATAACATATTGTTTACCGAATAAAAAAAATCGGATTTCGCATTTGAAGTATGATATATATAGATCATATCCAGTGATTACTCATTTGAAAATATTCAAATACAGCGTTCCTGATTACTTCGGCTTTCTTGTTTGTTACGTGTGTTGCTTTGAGGTGAATCTTTATTTTTGAACCATCACGAATCTGTTGTGGAATATAAATTCAATTTGATGACATCAGAGTGTTAGAAGGAAGCTTCTCTTTACGATCTGATGTTAGTGAAAATTGGTGTCTGGGAGTTTTCTGGAGATCTCATCACGATTCTGTAGGGATAAATGTTATTTTTGTGGACATAAATTCACAACGAAATGTATTTGAAACCGAACTCATGGAATGGGGGGTGAAGAATTGTTATTTTAAGTAATCGAGCAGTTAAAAATCATTTTGTAATTGTGATTGTATGTGATATGAATTTAACAAACATTTAATTACAATTTCTTAAGTTACATTCTATGGATATTACATCAGATGTTTTTTGGTTTAAAACTTTTTGGAATGAAATGAAACCATGAAACATTAGATATTAGCAGAACACCAAGGTTTTGACCGTAACGGGTTTGAGATACTCTAAGACACGACGCATACAATATAACGCACGGCATAGGCTATAAAATAATATAAAAACATAAATCGATGGATTGAAAAAAACAATTTATTGAAAATCTTTCCTAAGTGCACTTTTATCAATTTTTCCCTATGAAAATTGATTTCTCAACAAACTTGATTTGTTTCGATGGTGAAAAATGTTCAAATACAAGTAATTCGTTGGTACCCTTCTTCAGGAGAGGAGCAGGTAAATATGTTGTTTGTTGGGGACCCAATCTCAAATATCTCCCAAGAACGAATCCATTCACAACAATAAAACCCTTATTCCAATCTCTCATATCAACAAAAGTATCCTTAGGTTCTTTCACATTCAGTATGGCTCTGTAAAGTTTTGGCCCAGAACCGAAATTTGGCGATTTCCAATTCCTCAATCGATTATTCCATGACTTTTTGAAGTCTAAAGGAATAATCTGTTCAATTCTCAGAACGTCTTCATTCAATAATATGTTTCCTTGCCAAAGACCTTTGTGCTGTTTGAACTGGAATAGCTTTCCAAAGTTCACTCTTCCCCAATTTTCGACTACCAATTCTAACGTAGCGTTTTTATATTCTTCATTGCCAAGATCCAGAGAAGCATTTTGTAATTTCCAATAGCCGAAACCTTCGATGTCATCTTTCGAATGTAAAATCCTAGATTTGAGTTGTCCGTTTATAAGAACAAGGACTGTGTCACAAACTCTACCCTCTATTTTCAGTACACTGTTCTTGGGAATATTCAAATTCGTTCTTCTGTATATTATGTAGCCGTAACTCTGACCAGAATCGTTATTTATTGGTAACAATTCCATCGGCACCAACTTATCGGTAGTCAGAACTTTTGTTTGTTTTATAATATCTTCCAGAGATAATTCACCAATTATGTTGACAGGAGAATATGCAATTTTTTTATTCAACTCGGGCATTTTTGGTTGTTTCACATTGATTTTGTTGTACTTCGCTATGATTTCTCTTGTTTTATAATATTTGTCGGTGTAATCGCCAGCTTCTGATAATGGAGCATCATAGTCGTAACTAGTGACATCCGGTTGATAACCTGAAATAAGCATAATCAGTTCACATAGTATCAAAGGTATGTGCTACAGAAACTACAAAGGATTATAACGAATAAATCTATAGAAAAACTAAATCTTCTGATATATATCATTATTCCACTACGCATACAGAGTGGTACAAGGAGAAGTATGCACTTAGCTAGCTTTCCTTTTTGTTTGTAATTTAAAGCAAATATGCTCAGATACGTTGAGTTTCATTATGAGAGGGGCACATTTTTGATATATTCTTTAACATGAAATATGCACTCAGCCCCCAGCGTGTTATCACAACCCTAAAATTTCAAATGAAAAGTGGAGTCCAATGGATACATCATGTCTAAAAGCACAATATTATCTCTCTGAAGATACCCTATTTATCGAAAATTACTCAAAGAATGAATTTGAAACGGGGTAAAGAACATAAACCAAATCATCTTGGTATTGATGAAAAATACAAATAAGTTTTGGGTATTAGGAATCAATACACTTACAACGAGAGAACTCAAAAACTAAGAAAAAATAATGTGATTATTTTGGCAGAAATCGTTCAACTCTGGTACCAGAAGACCTCGTGTGATGTTTTTTCAGGGTATTTTCCTGGCAGTGCTCAAGACAACCGCCAGAGAGTTGTGAGGACTTCTGGCGTCCACATGCGGGGCGCCTGCCGTGGGGAGCGTCGTCGCCAAAAACCGGCGTCTTCACTCAGCTATGACTTTTTGTAGAATTGATAAAATGGACCGCGGGCAGAGCCGGAAGGAACGTCGATGAAGATTCGAAACGTTTGAGTGCCCGCAGGAACGGCAATCAGTACGCTCAAAATCAAAGCGAAGCGATAGCGATTATCTAGAGCACTACCGATTTGACATCACAAGCTTTTATTTCACTTGCAATGTATACAGGCTGTAACATGAGTACGTTAAAATATTGGAGTGATTTATTCCTGAGCCAATTTGCAGGAAAGAAGTCTATATAAATTTGTGTTCAGAAATGCTTCGTTTCGGAAATACAGGGAGTTGAAATTGAATTTTTTTGTTCGCTTTTTGGAAATATCTTCTGCAAGAAATAAGTTATTTATACAAAGTTTGGTACCAGAGGTTTGTTTGACGTGGAGATCATAATTAATAAACATAAACCTACCATGATAAGTGGTAGGTTTCAATGTTTGTTATTTTCAAGGGTGCTTTTCAAAAAATGAACAAGTTGTTGAATTGATCGAATGGAACGTTACTTCAACAAGAGTTGGAAATGCGATCCATTTGCGTTGTGAGGTTATATTGTTTCACAAAATTTACGTGTCCAAGCTTTTTTGCTTCAAATTCCAAATAAAGGAGAGAAAAGATAGGTGCATATTTTGGTATAATTAGTAATCCGCAAATTTGACCCCTTATCAAAAAGAAATAACGATATCAATAGAAATAGGTGTTGAATAACAGCCTCAGTCTTCCTTCAATACTGAGAGATTGAAATAAGCTGCTTCATTATATTTCAATACATAAGGTAATAATATTCGAATTATATACTTCCCCCTCTCTCCCCCTTTCTCCTTCCACCTCCCCTCTCAAACCCCTTCGCCTCTCCCCCCACTCCCCCTTCCTCTCCTACCCAATCAATCCTTCTTAGCCATCCCCCTCCCCAACATTTTGGTCTATTTGGATACAAAATGCAAATATTATTTGCGAGTGTGTAAACAAAGAAGCCGCTGTATATCGAAACACGTGTCGCGGTTTTGCAAACCGCATCACAATGTGAATCTTACAGAAAACTGTGCAAGTTTTTAAACAAAGAACTTTCAAAACACCACCATATTTCAAGTAACTTGGACAATTCTTGTTAATGTCAGCCAGAGGCCACGTCACGCATAAAACATTTTCAGAAAATCAAAGTGTACAAGATTGCTTCTTTGTATGTCTTTTCTATAAAACTTAGTCTGACTATGAAATCAATATGTTCCTCACAAATCAGAGCTTGGCCAAAATCTTTTACCTCAATGATGTTGGTGTAACCAGTGCTTAGAGTAGTCAAGATTATCACATTCAACCAAGATAAAAAAGGCAATCAGATATTGTATATGTAAATTAGAAGAGATGGAACTAGCTCTGCAGCCGTAGAGCCAGGCGCTGACTTCACACAAGCCAACACCTACATTTACAGAAACTATAAGGGCAAATATTTTCGGTTCAATATTCTGGTAAAACACTAACCTTTATTGTCAGCTGACTCATCTTCAATATTAGCTCCATTCAAAAATCCCCAGTTAGTTCCTCCATGAAACATGTACATATTAACGGACGCTCCAAATTTCAAAATTTCCTCCAAGACTCTACCAAATTCCTCAGCAGTTCTGGTATGATGGTTTTCAGTCCAATGGTCGAACCAACCTGTCCAATACTCCATAACCATCAGAGGTTTTTCGGGCTGAAACTCTTTCAGAAGGGTCAACTCCTGGATAGAATCGTTTTGAAAATTTGCTGTTGCCAGCACTCCGGGCAAAGTTCCTGAAAAACCCTTCGAAGGGGTGTCTGACGTGAAAAGTAACTCAACCACCCCATTATGCAGTAATATTTCTCTAAGTTTCTCCAGATAAGCTGTTTCAACAGGTTTATCGCCGTCTTTGGTGTTGCCATATTCATTTTCGATCTGTACGGCGATGATAGCTCCTCCCTTACTGAACTGAAGAGGCGAAAGTAGCTCGAAAAGCTTTTTGAAGTACCTCTCTACATATTGGATGTATCGATGATCGGTCGTCCTTACTTTGATGTCGCCATAACGCAATAACCAACTGGGTAAACCTCCGAATTCCCATTCTGCACAAATATACGGGCCAGGGCGAAGAATCACGAACAAATCCTCCTCTTTGGCTAGTTCGATGAAGTGTACAACGTCGAGAAAATCTTCGAAATCACTACCGCCGCTTCCAAAGTCGAACACACCCTTCTCGTATTCGTGTAAATTCCATGGAACGTATGTCTCCACTGCATTCAGGCCGGCTGCGCGATATTTTCTCAACCTGTCCCTCCAATAATCTCTGGGAACTCGAAAATAGTGAAGTGCGCCGCTGAATAAAGTTATGTTTTTGTTATTCAACGTGAACGAGGTTTGATTATCGCTCAAGCCTGTTTTTATTCCGCCATCTGCGTAATATTGATAGAGAGTTGGTGAATCTTCTGAAGACGCACAGTCAGCCATTGCCATACCGATACACAAACAAATGAACATCATATTGAACACGTACATTGTATTCGTATTCATGTCGTTTGGTTACCGTTATCTGAATCGTTCAATCTCAGCGTACGTCTCGCAGGTTAGGAATGCACTGATAGGAATGATACGATTCAAGCAACAGAAGTGGGTACTTTTAAACTTCACAAAATTTATTTCGTCGCAAAGGTCAGTTATACTGATATTAAATCAACCTATGAATGTGAATTGAATAATAAGTGAAGATGACTTTTTTAAGTATTCTGAAGATGATGCTGTAATTCGTGAATCGAATGCGAATGAATTAATAGTACCTATAAGTATTGTACAGGGTGTTTCAAAATTCAGGGGCGCATTTTTTAAGTCAAAATAAGACTTTTGTTTTCCATGAACATCTGTCCGAAAACGCTTCGTTACCGAACTACAGAGCGTTAAAGTTTCAAAATTTTTTTTAGTTTTTTCTTCATCGATCTTTCAGTTTTTGAGATATTAAGATCAACTTTGAAATATAGGTTGCGTTTTAAGATATAGAGATATATAAGATTGGTTATCAGCCAGATGTTCAAATGAATATGGTTCTTTTTCCATTTTTACATTTACGAATTACAAAAAAATGCCTAATTTTTTTCTCAATAACGGTCGCAAAAGCATAAAAATTACAAGAGACGAAAAAATTTATAAACAGTACAAAAAATTCATTTCATATTTCAGAATCCACCAGCGGCGCACTACAAAAAAGTTTATGGGGCGAAAATGGGCTTGACCCCTGATAACATATCTTCCTGTAGCTTGTTACAATCACTTGGCACACTAGATGATGTGAACCCTAAAACGTAACCTATATTTCAAATTTGATCTTGATATCTCAAAAACTGAAAGAGCTATGAAGAAAAAACATAAAAATCTTGAAACTTTAACGCTCTGTAGTTCGGTAACGAAGCGGTTGGGACCGTTGGGACACATGTTTATGGAAAACAAAAGTTTTAATTTGACTTGAATAATGCGCCCCTGAAATCTTGATACTGAATTCTGAAACACCCTGTATAAAACATTGTCAGATATTAATGTATTTTTTCACGAATACGCAGGTTGCTTTTATTATGTGGATCAATAAGTCTTCAGGTTTTTTAGCAAATTAACTGGGTAATATATGATATGGGTTTTCTAGTTTCTTGTCTCTACCACATTCAAGGTAAATGATAAAACACATTCGACTGATCAGAAGCATAAGCAAAATAAAAATTTTCCCCGATTGACAGCAAATATCAATTTTGCAAACACATATCAATCACCAAAAGTATTACGTTTCCTGACTAGGCGGCAACAGTAGTACTTTCCTGATTGATATGTGTCCTGGAGGAGTGAGTACTTTATAGGTCGCTATCACTGTCCATAATATGTTGTTAAACTATAATTACTATGAACATAGGTACCATCCCTTCCAACACTTGCGATTTCTATCAAATTTTGTTTTAATTCACCACTACAGGAAAAGTAAAAATATTGTGAGAATTGTAATAATTTGCAAATACAATATCCTACATACAGTGTGGTCCAACGAAAACTTAACACCTCGATTTTCCGGCGTTAACATGAAAATGTGGAAAATCGCTCGAACCCGTCAATTTCTGATTCGAGGGGGAACAACTTTTCCGCTGTTTTCATCCCCGTGACTTCAACCCCCTAACGGGGGTGAGCACAACCCCTTGATTTTGAATAGGGATGAGGGGTGTTGAGATACCTCATTTTGAAGATCTTATCGTGTACTATCTGACCGTAAAATTTCGCTCCAAAATATCCATCGATAACGACATGACAGGTAAAATAGTGGAAGAGTACGTACTTTTGTGATTACTTTATGAATGTTCGAAATGGGCACCATCCATCCACTTCCATGCAGTAATATAAGTATTGCTGAAAACGTTCACGTACATTACTCAAGATGTCTGGTGTAATTTGACGGCATTCATTAATGATCCGAGTTCGCAAATCATCCAGTGACTCAGGCTGGGTAGCGTACATCTTGGATTTCAGGTGACCCCATAGAAAAAAGTCCAGTGGAGCCAGATCAGGTGATCTGGGTGGCCACTCAATATGTCCCCTTCTTCCAATCCAGGCGTGAGGAAAATTGTCATCTAAAAACTGACGCACCGGTTGAACAAAGTGAGGTGGTGCGCCATCTTGTTGGAAAATGATCGTTTGATGGTCTTCTGCATTCTCCAATACTTGCACGAGGGCTGGATAAATAGCGTTCTCCAATAGATCGAGATACATTTGGCCTGTGAGATTACCGGGTAGAAAAAAAGGGCCGATTATGTGATTTCCATAAATACCCGCCCAAACATTTAACTTTTGGGGGCGCTGTGTATACACCTCACGAAATAATCGTGGATTTTCATCTGACCAATACCGAGAGTTATGCCGGTTTACAATGCCGTTAAGGTAAAATGAACACTCGTCCGAAAAACAGATATCGAACATGTAGTTTTGATTGCCGTTAATTATTTCACTGATCACTTCACAGAACTGGAGTCGGCGATCGGGATCATCCTCATTCAGTTCCTGAACCAATCGTATCTTATACGGATGGAATTTATGTTGTTTCAGGATTCTCATGATTGTTGTGCGTGAAACACCAGATACCTCGGACAATTTCCTAGTACTAACGGTCGGATCCATTGCTATATGACCTAAGACAGCCACGTCCCTCGCTTCGTCTCTTTCATGCACCCTCTTTTTGTTTCCAACTGACCCAGTAGCGTCAAATTTGGCAACCAGTTGCACAACGTAAGCAGCGGATACATTTTTTCCAGGATGTCGTTCGTTAAATAAAGCCGCTGTTGTGCGCGCAGAGTCGTTATTTCGGAAAAATAATTTTATCATTTCCACCCTTTCTTCTACGGAATACACCATTTTAATTCCACTACAAATTTACAATCGCTTGGACACACTTGTACAGTTCTTAACAATTCACGATAGACTAAGGTACAAAAACAAGGTCCGTCTACTTTTTTGGACAAAAAATTAACCACTCAATACCTTTGAAATGCGTCGGATACGAATAATATTCTCGAGATAAATTCCATATTGCCTCTTTCACTATTTTCGCTGTTATTTCAATATCGATGGATATTTTGAAGTGAAATTTTACGGTCAGATAGTACACGATAAGATCGTCAAAATGAGGTATCTCAACACCCCTCATCCCTATTCAAAATCAAGGGGTTGTGCTCACCCCCGTTAGGGGGTTGAAGTTACGGGGATGAAAACAGCGGAAAAGTTGTTCCCCCTTGTAGTAGAAATTGACGGGTCCGAGCGATTTTCTACATTTTCATGTTAAAGCCGGAACATAGCGGTGTTAAGTTTTCGTTGGACCACACTGTATATCATTATAAACAAACGGAGAAAAAATTATATGTTCAACTCTGCAGCAAAGTAGATTGACTGCTATTAATGAAATCAATCGATTTCTGTTGAGAACTGGTTTTTTCGATGAACTCAGGGCCAGCAGACTTGCCCTGCTGTCCTTTAAACAGGTGATGCCTACGTCTGTATGGAAAATCAAGTCAATAGAGGTAATTGTTGGTGGACGGAAAAGTAAACTAACATCACCATCATTCAAGTATTTTCTACAGAAAAGGATCTACTGAAAATCGTGAGCTTCTTTGAGAGTATATGAGCAGATACCACAGATACAGGCAGTGTATATTTGAAGCCATGTCGTTGATAGCCACATTTTGGCATTGGTGTGAGCACTTTCAGAGACATAATGGTCAAAAATGTACCCAATTCTTTTGAACGCTTGGATAACTGAAAAAGGTAGGAAATATCGATTTATAAGAAGTGTCAGTGACTTATCGTTCAAGTATGTATCCTAACATTCCCATCCAGGGTCAGTAGTCATATAAACGCTATCATATATTGTATCTCAAACTACTGATGATGAATAAAGTCGATTTATTATTATTATCTCACTATTGGTTAATCAAATTATTGGTTTCATGCATCTTTCTCTTTTTGGCCTGCAGACCTCTCGAGTTCATGGAGATCGATTGTAGATGGAAAAAAGTAATTATTACAAACTTGGTACCGACTTACTTAATATCACTCACTGTATTGGTCTGATTGTACAGGACACGATTGTCCTGGTATCTGTGAATGAACCATTATCAGAAGAAACTGTTTTTCAATTTTAGAATCAAGGATTACCTACAGAGGTTGTGCGTTTTCTACATAAGCAATGTTGATCGAAAATGTATCGCACATAAGTTGTCTAAGGCTGGATCCACATGAATACGAGATCACGGATCCGTTGTAACCACGTGACTACTTTCCAACCAATCAAAGCGCTGGATGGTTTTACGAAATGCAATTTCATTGGTTGGTAGTTGTCACGTGGTTACAACGGATCCGTGATCACGTATCCATGTGGATCCAGCCTAAGACCTGTCTCAGCTCAGATCGGTAATTACATGAATGTTACCAGGAGAAATAGTTATATCAACCACAAATTTCCCGAATTTTTGAAGGAAATTCAATACCTGGATTTTCCGACGAGAAAAATAACATTTTCATTTACCCACAGGTGAATATTATGATTACAGACTGCCGCAACAGTTGACCTATGGAACGTACCTATATTAAATAAAATCGGTTGTCTGTAAAGTCGGTTTACTGACGATAGTTGAACGTGAAAACGTCATAAGGAAATACTGATGGAATGGTTGCATTTTTCAAAAGAAAATTTTAATTTTATTTGTTTGATAGATATGAGATTTTGTATGGATATAGAGGAGGAGGTAAATGGCAATTCACAATGGAGTTGATCATTTTACATTTATTTGTACGCATATATACAATTATGTCAATCATTACCTTTATCGCCGCAATTATCGTTACTATAAACAATTAACACCACATTCACTTTTTACTGCACTTCATACTTGACGAAAACATGTAAATGTATTATTGTACAGCAGCTGTCACTCAAGTAGGAGAGAAGGGAGAGAAACAGATGTCGAACGCTGCCGAACGCGGTGGCCGATTGTGCCTCTTTGTCGCTCCTTCCGCCCTCACGCTTGAAGAAATGGAACGCCTCAGAGCGGGGTAACGCCACATGAGTCATGTTTTTTGGTGCGTGCAGCCGGCTCCATCGAATTATAAGACGTTGTCACGTCAAAACCATAAGGGAAATGGTGATGAATTCCAACATGTGCTAGAAATGTTGGATTATCCTATGATTTCATGTGTGGCAAGATTCGTGTTAGACTTGGTGAGAGTATGATATTTGCTTGTGAACTACTTGCTCCATATGAATTTCACACTTTAAGCGGAGGTCAATTACAACATTCTCTCTGAAAATCTACATCTAGTGATATAATGGACGAGCTGCTGGAATATACTAGGATTGAACGAACTTACCTAATAAGTTCAATCATAATAATATGAAGCGACTCGTCCGAATGTATCAAAACCCGCCCAGAGGTACTATTTTCAAACGTATGCGAACATATGTATATGCCTATGCGAGTAGAAAAGAATGAGATGGAGCTATATGACATATGGTTACTGAACTGCGACACAATATCAGATTCGTATATGAATTTCATTTGCGAATAGTAGCCCTGGAAAAGTACGGTGTATGGTGAGAATAACTTCGAAATAATAATGTCATTGCAATCTGAGGTAATGAGAAATGACTATGGCTATGCCTTCGGTAAAAGGACGAAAACAAGTTTTCTTTGTTTTGTGCTTCGAACTGTGGTCATCCAGCACAGTTGTACTACAGTACCACATCTAAAGTGATATATTTGGACGATCCGATATAATTACGATTGAACTTCTCAGGTAAGTTGCTACTGTGGGAGAAGAAGACCGGAAACGAGGATACACGATACACGTCTACAGTTCGGGCCGAACTGTCATTTGTCAGTCAGTGGCCATTGTTCTCTTTGCTTGTGTTATATGTTGAAGTATTGATCGATCTAACGCCCATAGTATTATTAGTTAAATATAGTTATATAAGTGAAGAATATAGCATATAACATTTCATTATTTACACTTGATTGTGAGTAGAATGGGCTCCTCCAGACGTAGAGATAGGTCGAGATCAAGAGATCGTGATAGAGACCGTGATCGAGATAGACGTGATAGAAGACGCAGTAGGTCCCGAGATAGATACAGGGATCGAGAAAGGCGTAGAGACCGCAGTAGAAGTCGAGATCGCGACAGAAGGCGTGAAAGGGATGCCAGATCTCCATCACCTGAACCAGATGGAGATAAAATGATTGCGGATACTCTAGCTACTTTGGCTGCAACGAGAAATTTTGCCAGTTTGATCTCTAAAGAAGGTGACGGTAACTCCAATCATTCTACAGGTGAGATATTGCAAAAACGGATTCACACGACTCACAAGCAGTTGAAATTTCAAGTTTCTATGAATCTTTATTTGATCAATAATTATAGAGGGATTTTAGCTAATGTATAGCTGAAATCAGGAAAACTTACATCTACCAGCTGAAAACTGCTACTTCTGATACTTCAATTATTGATTAGGTTTGTCTTGCCTTGCAGTATCCATTGAACTTTGCACCATTCATTCAACGTTCGGTGAATCTGCCTGATTCGTCCTAAGCTCAATACCACTATTATTCAAATCAAGCTGTCATTGAAAAACATTATCTCCGAACGATATGCATTCCATATACTCTTTCATATTTGAGTAAAGGTCAAATGAATGCACAATGCTGAGCTCAATGGATACTGCATAACTTGGATGGAGTTGAAAATTCTCATGTCTGACAGCTTCTTATTTTTCACTTGATCTGCTAATAAAATACAAAAACTGTCAGTTTTCAGGTGGGAGATATAGTATTTTCCTTATTTAGGTAAAGGGATATTTATGAAATAAAACTTCCATTTTCACTTCCCCTTTGAAAATATGAACTATTGTCTTTCAGTAGAGCATTTTCTCTGCATCATCCAATAATTCATGCTCTACACCTCCACTAAACTCTCACTCAATGAATAGTGCATAGTTTGAGAAAAGGGAAATTGCTTCTACTTTTTAAAAATATTGCATCTCTCACTTTCTCATTGATTCTTATCTAGATTCTTATTAATTGAATCAAGTTTTTTTTTAATTAAAGGTATGCATATCCTCACATTTATTCAATAAATATTTTAAATAACTGTTTTATTCAGTACTAAGGCCCCTTCCGTCAAAAAATTAGCCACCTCTGTTCTTTGTTTTTCCTTTTCCAAATTATAGCCTGATTATATTATTTCGGATTAGAAATAATGTAGTTATCTATAATGTTGGTCTTTTTATTGACATCCTTCACCTCTAAAAGCCCAAAATGAATTATTTTGTGATATAAAGGAAGCACAGAAGAAGAAAGGAGACGAAAGAAAAGGTCCCGTTGGGGAGGAAGCGAACATGAGAAAATATTTATTCCTGGAATGCCTACTATTTTACCCCCAAACCTCGACAAAGAACAGGAACAGGCATATTTACGTAAGTTGATTTTTTTGTTGAAAATATTTTAAACTTAGGTAATGTGTATAAATTATAAAAAATTATCTCAATGTTGGGTATAGAATATATTGGTGAGTATGATTATTATGGAGTTTCAATGTTACACAGGCTGACTGATGGAAAAAATATATCAAGTAAAAAAAAATCTCCCAGTTTTGTAAGTATCAATCAAATGCAAAATTTTATTCAATTATTTTACAGACATCATCAGGATTACATATTGAAGGTTCTGAGTACGAATAACTGTGATAACAGTCAATGAAAAAGTGTTATGGAAATTTTCATCAGTTTTCATCCTTTGGTGCTTTTCAATGATGGTTACATTTGTGAATTTTTTATATTTATTGGCATCGTAATCAACAGCAGTTTTTGCTATCTTCTAGGTTGAATAGTTGGATACAATTCCTTCACCTTCTAGATTGTGGATTCCAGACAGGATTCGGCAGACAGAAAAAAATATTTATTTTTCAATGCACCTGCACATTGAATTGTATAATTTTAAATAATTTTGAATGGTGTGGCGTTGGTCTGATATTTATTTCATAGACAGAAAAGGAAGGAAACCAAAATGGAATTTCATAATACTGAACCTACTTGTTTGTAATCTCTGGAATAGGAAAAGAGAGCAGTAATCACCTGACTATACATTCCTTTTTAGATCAAATTATATAAACACTCATCATTTAATTCAGTAGAAAAAAAATTGAGATAAAAATAATGGTTTAATTATAATAGTATAATAGGTTAATAGTTATAATGGCTATTTTATGGAAATCAACTAATTAAATTTCATATTGGGGTTGTATTCGGGAGGTGATTTGTTGGTAATAATAATTATAAGAGGAAAGCATTTAATGTTTCATAATATGCATAAAATTGACAACTACACAAAAATGGACTAAGAACATTCAAAATGATACTAACTAAGATCAAGGAACAAGTAAAAACATATGATGTAGACAAATTGACAGGATCAAAACTTACTATAATCAATATTTAGCTCCCCATTCAAGATAGCCTGTTTGAGATTCTTAAAAGTGTGCTGGAAATTCATTAAGCAAATAAGCCACCAAGTGTGAAAATGATCCTTCAAAAAGGGAAGAACCATGGTTAGGAATAGTAAATCTAAGATGTATGTTCCTCGGTGATCTGTTGTTGGTTTCCTCTCTTCTAACTATCTTCGATGCAAGGTATCTAGGTACTTCAGTAGCTAAGATCTTGTCGAGGAAGCAAGCAAAGTGGACAAAACGCGTTCCATCGAGTTTCAAGAGTTGTAGATCTCTGATGTACTGGGTGATATGGGCTAGCGGAGGAAATTCCTTTTAAAAACGTATGCAATGATTTTGCATTTTTTGCAGCCTTGTATGCCCTTCATGTGACAGACAAGGCCCATACACTATGTCAGCATAATTGGTGTAGGAAAGGACGAGGGAATTGCAGAGCATTTTTTTGGTAGTGCTGTCCAGATCCAGTTTGAGGGGAGATAATTTTTGTTTTGTTAATTATTATTACCTTTCAAGATGGCCGACGGTGAAATACGGCTTTCAGATCGATCCAGAAAAGTGTGCAATTATTGTAAAAAAAACTTGAATAAAGGCTTGAAATGTGATTTCTGTGAAGCAGTGTATCATTGTAGTTGTGCTGCAAGAGTAAAAACCTGCTGTGACGAAGTGTTAAACCAGATACTTGAACCCGTTCAACCCAACGACGGAAATTCAATGGAATCGTTCATGAGAGAAAACGAACTACTAAAACAAATCATTGCAGATAAAGATATCATCATTAATGATAAGGAAGCCCTAATAAACTTATTGAGAGAAAAAATAGATGCACTAGAAACGAATTTCAAAAGTGCAAATCTGATAGTTCAACATAAAAACGATGGACAGTGGAAGACTCCCATAAAAACTAACGAAGTGACTGATAAACAACAAGGGACAAAAAAGGAGGCTACTACAAAAAACACACAATCAAAGACCTACGAAGCAATCCAAAATAAACAAAGGAAAGTTATGAATCAGCTGATACATATACAGGATGATTGCTCGCAGCAAAGTACATCAGCCGAAGCACAAACCCAACAAACAGAAGTTAAAATAAATGAATTCCAAACTGTTACTTATAAACACCGTAAGAGAAACCACAACAAGGTATATATCGGGGAGGCAGAAACCAATGAAGAAGAAGCAAGTGAAAGATTTACAGGAAGAAACCAAGAGAAAAAAATCTGGTTATTTGTATCCAGAGTGAAGGACCATGTTACCGAGAATATGATATCGGATTATTTGAAGGAGAAGACGAATAAAAAAAGTGACGTGAGTGTCAAAGAGATTGATACCTTTAGAAAAATAAAAGATAATAGATGTTTCAAAATAGGCATGGATTTCAGTGTAAAAGATGAAGTTTATACCAACGCTTTTTGGCCAAGAGGTGTTGCAGTGTACAGATATGATTTCAAAAAAGAGATGTACAACAATAGAATTAAAAATAACTCCAATGATTTCTCAAATTTTCGGAATGGACTGAGCCCAGAAACACAAACTTAATGTACCATAACAAGCTCCAGGATAAGCAAAACTCTGTCACCAATCTCATACACAAAAATAGCAATAAAGTGCTACTGAATGTATTCCACTTAAACATTAGATCTTTGAGAAATAAGGTAGGAGAACTTGAAGTATTTCTAAAACAGCTAGATTACAAATATGATATCCTTTGTTTTTCCGAACATTTTTTGTCGAATGATGAGATTCAAATTTTAAATGTGGAAAACTATAATGTGTCTTCCGCTTATACAAGAAGCCAACATATACATGGAGGTACATTGATAATGTGTGAAGAAAATATTAATTTTAAAAGTAGGGACGATTTGGTTGCACTGAGTTGTGAAATGCACTGTGAGATTGCTGCAGTAGAGTTAAAATATATCAATTTCCTTATTATTACCATATACAGACCACCGAATGGAAATTTTGAATATTTTTTGGATACAATGGTTTTACTACTAGAAAAAATTTTCATCTCAAATAATCATGTTATCGTCAATGGGGATTTCAATATACATTTCGAAATAAATTACCCCAAAAAATACAAAATCCTTGATATTATGAATTCCTATGGATATTCTCAAATGGTGTTCGATAAAACAAGGCTAAATACATGTATTGATAATATATTCATCAATTTTTATGATCAAATGAATTGTGAAACGAATGTATATGATCCTTCATTATCTGATCATAGCGTAGTAGACATAAAAACTGATATCACGCACCTGGCACGAAAAGATATACTGAAAGAAAACATCTTCTGTAGACCTTTTACTGAAGCAGGGAAATTTAAAATGTATGAATTACTAGAAAATGATAACTTTGATTTCATAATGTCTAATATTGATATCGATGATAAATGGAATGTATATCAAGCTAAATTTCTGGAGCATATGTATGAGGCATTTCCTGTAGTAAAAAAGTCATTTCCGAAGAATAGTAATAGAATTGCATGGTTTAATGATAACATAAGAAAAATAAGAGATGAACTGAAGTCACTCAATGATTTGTTTGCTGCTTTCAGATCTGATGATCTGGTTATCAGAATAAAACAATGTAGGCAGAGATACAGACAGGCAATAAATGAGGCAAAGCATCATGCAAATAGCAAATATATTCAAAACTCTGATAATATTGCAAGATCTTCTTGGAAAATAATTAATAGTGGTAGAGTTAAAAAGGTACAGGAAGAAAACATAAATATTACTTCAAATGAACTCAATATTTTTTTTACTGAAGTGGCAAGTGACATTGTAAGTAAAATGAATATGCCTATAACTACATCTGACCAATATCTAGAAAGGGTAAATAAACAAAATCTTAACGGCACTTTTCACTTTAGAGAGGTGACATTCATAGAAGTAAGAAATGCTATCAATGAATTGAAAGCGAAACATAGTAAGGACATTTATGAAATGAATGTAACCCTCATCAAAGATCTCAAAAATGTAGTTTTCATCCCACTAACGAAATTATTCAATGAATGCATAAGAACAGGTGTATATCCAACAATATTTAAACTTGTAAAAGTAATTCCTGTATTCAAGAAAGGGGACAAAGATGATGCACGGAATTATAGGCCAATTGCACTGATACCTGTCTTTTCTAAAATATTTGAACAACTATTAAAACAACAATTACAGAGTTTCATCGAAATTAATAATATATTGATAAATGAACAATTTGGTTTTAGAAATGGTAAATCCACAACATTAGCCATCAATCAACTGTGCGAATACATAATCGAGGGCTTTGAGAATGAACAAATTGTGGGATCCACTTTTTGTGATTTGTCCAAGGCGTTCGATTGTGTGTCACATGAAATTTTGGTTCAAAAACTTAAATACTATGGTCTTGATCCTGTAAGCCTAAGTTTAATGTCCAGTTACCTAGACAATCGTAGGCAAATCACATTCCACTGTGGCTCCTACTCAGAAGAAAAAGTAAATAGATATGGCGTACCGCAAGGTTCCATTTTGGGACCACTATTATTTTTAATATATATAAATGTCATAAAAGCAGCTCTACCTCATAGCTCTTTAGTACTGTATGCAGACGATACTACTTTTACAAACAGCAAAAATAACTTGACCAACTTGAAAGATGAAATGAACAATGTAATGACTGATGCAACAGACTGGTTCACTGCCGAGAGATTGAATTTGAACATCAATAAAACCGAAAAGATGATATTTTCTTTAAAAAAATATAACATACCAGAAAATCCAGAATCAATAAAATTTTTGGGAGTACTGTTAGATCCAAGTCTTAAATTTGACTGTCACGTTAATCACATTGCAAGCAAAGTTGGTAGAAGCATTTACCTGCTGAAAAACCTAAGAGCAGTTGTGGACCAAAGTGTTTGTATAATGGCATTCCACGCTCTCATTCAGTCTGTCTGTACCTATGCTGTATTAGTCTGGGGACACTCTCCTCATGCTTCCAGAGTATTTGGCCTTCAACGAAGAGCAATGCGCATACTCACAAATTTAGACTATCGTGCTGAAGTTAGGAATAAATTCATCGAGTTAAAAATATTCACCATTCCATGCAGATATATATACGAATGCATATTATATATTAGAGATAATCTAGATCAGTATAAAGCTCAAAGCAGCATACATAATCACGATACGAGAAAGAAAGAAAATATAAGATTAATGAAGTTAAGATTGCAGAAATCCAAAAATGCCGCATTACATTATGGTCCAGAATTTTACAACAAACTGCCAACTCGAGTTAAAAATCTTGACAAGAATGCATTAAAACAAGTTTTAAGAAAATATCTGATAAGTAAGGCCTTTTATAATTATGACGAATATTTAAATAGTAATATAATGGACGAGATATATTGAAATTTTTATATTTATAGTTAGTAACAAAATATATTTTAAAGATGTCTGAAATTTTTAAACTGTACTTTGTGATTGTATATCATGAGGAAAAATTTTATGTATGTTTTTTTGACTTGTGTAAAACTCTTTGTTAATAGCACCAATAAACTATTCTATTCTATTCTATTCTATTCTATTCTATTCTTTCTCCCCTAGATAAACATACCGGAACAACTCAGACATACTCATAATAAAAATATAACAAATCAGTCATAATCTTCATGCAATTTTTATCAGCATATTTTTTCAATTGTCAAATATTCATTTCTGAAGTTGACCTTTCATAAAATTCAGTCTGCTTATAGGAAAGATGAATGATAGATATTTTGTTACCCAACAGTAAATTCATGGCTCTTTGCTTTACAAAAATTAGTTGATTTCAAATGATATTCTACTACTGAGGACGCCAAGCCATCGAACTTGTATCATCTGCGGACATAGAAAAAATGGCATTGAAAATTCAAGTTGTTGAATATTCCATGATATATCTTCGTGAACTGCAATTCACCTTTATGGTAATGGTTGTTTAAAAAAATTCGAATTGACCAGGAATTCAGTTTCATTTTACTCTTAAGAATATTCACCTTTATTCTTCAACTGACTTTAATAATAAATAAATTTTTAATAGCTGTTTCGTATTCACTCTAAGACAGAAAACTTGATTCTAACTCTTGGGCGTTTGCCCTTTTTTAACCCGTTTTATTACAGTTCAACTCCAGATTGAAGAAGTGAGTCGAAAGCTGCGTTCAGGTGACCTAGGAATTCCGGCCAATCCCGAAGAAAGGTGGGGTGAATGAGACTGTCACATCGTCAACCATTCAACAGCTTTGGTTTGGCAACAATACAAAACAGTCAATATAACTTTTTTTTATTTTTCTCTTACACATGAAAGAAAGACTGGTTTTTTATTCCCTTAGTTTTCTTTGACATCATTCCTTCTTAGTTTATATTCATATTTGACAGAAATGACACTTTATCAGTTTTGATTCAATGGATACCATAGTTTTCTTATATTTTTGAATGAAAAACCAGCTCATCTTTTTTTTATCCAAGTATTTTTGTCAGGTTTCATTCAACTTGTGAAAATGAATTCTAAGTGGAAATTATATTTCTGAATCACATTTTACAGAGATAATTTTAAAATGATATTTATTTAAAAAAAAAGATTGTTATTTAACAGTAACCTTATATTTTCATTATCTTATTCAATTCAATATTTTGGTTTGTTTTATACTTATTAGAATTATTAGACATTCACCCACTTCATATACGGATGATTTTGAACCTTTATAACTCACAACAGAAATACTTGGATGAAAGATAGTATAGATTTATCTATAATCACATTTCTGTTTTAGATCAGGTTTCCCAATATTCAATCGACTAGCTATTCTCTAACTAAATTATTCAATTTCAGCTGAGTATGAATAATGAAGGCCCTAACAATTAATAAAACATTTTCAGTTTCAGCAATTTGAAATAAGGCCCATAATTAATTAATTTTTCATTGCAGCGAATAATACATTTTTCTTTAGGAAACATTCCTTGAAATACGTCATTGCAATCACTGATTTGAATAATTTTATTTTAGTTTTTAGCTGTTAGTTCTACAAGGAATCCTTTATTCCCATTTTATGAAGTTGAATGAATCTGTCTGCTGCATCACAGTGTTTTGCCCAATAGAAATTTGATGAAAAAGTGTTATTAATTTTGAAATGGTTTTCATATTCTTGAATGTAAAGTCGATTCTTATGAAATAGATTCGATATGGGAGATGATTAGAACACTTCCTAGTTGATCAATATTTGAGCCAATTTGATCCCTGCATGTTTGTTAACGCCAAAGCTCCCACTGTACTGTTATAAATTCTTTTGCAGTGGCGGGAAAAATGGGTTAGTGCAGGATTCAGATGGAATTGAATATCTTTTGAACGTTATTATTTTACGGTGGATATTTTCTTTAGTTTTCTGGGTTTCCTACCCACCACAATCTGAATAATTAGTATTAATATTGGAATCTATGCAGGTGTAGAAGGGTAGAGCTCTATCTACCTAGACAAGTTGCTGCGTTAAGTGAAAAACTGTTCCTTCTGTATAGGAGTTCAAATAGTCAGCAACTTCTCGTATAACTTGAATTTGACAATAAAAAAATTACAAGAACTGATATAAATATTAAAATACTTATTGTTAACGTTTCGAGAACTAAATCCGCTTCTGTTCTTGAAACTTCTATGTAAATTCCTTTTCAAATTCAAATATTTGTTGTTGAAAATTCTCGTTTTTGACATCAAAAATTTGAGATCTGACATAACATTTTGTCCTTCAGATTTCAATATTGACACTTATTTTTTCAGATTGTGGTATCTGTAGAGTAGGGAGGGTGAGTGTAGACCCACGGCACTTAGGCCACAATATGACCCATTGTACATCCTCCTAAGGAGTCGCCCTCCTAGGACATTGCCCATCCTGCCTTATCCACCTTAATATCGGCAGGTGTAGGCCAAGACTCACCGAACACACACACTCTCTTATCGACGATAGCTCCAGACATTCACATAAAACATGCCTGACAGTTTCATCTTCCTGTTCACACATTTTGCATAGAGGTGTGTCCACTAGCCCCATAATATGGAGGTGTTTCCTTAGTTGACAGTGTCCAGTCAGAAATCCCACTGTTAAACGTAGGTTTTTCCTGGTCATTGCTAAATATTTATTCGGATCCAGCCTCACAGGGTCGCCCAATGTGATCCTGGCAAAACTGCATCCTTTGGTTCATCCCATCTCTTAAGGGATTGATTATGGGTGAAGCGTTTGGCTAGTTCCGCAATTGTCGAAGTCGTCAAGCCATGGGTGTCATCTGGTCCCAAAATTTTCAGTCCAGCCGCCATCCTGGCCAAAGAGTCAGCAATGCGGTTACATTCGCTCCTGTCGTGCCCTTCCACCCACCTTAGTACGATATTTTTATCTACCGAGGCGTTAGCTAAATCTTGGTGGCACTCTAGTGCTAACCCTGAGATAATGCGTTGTCTATTCAAGGTTATTAGGGCTTGTCTACTATCAGTGCAGATTATTATGTTTTTGTCAGAAATTCCTTTTCTGGTTAGCTCTTTTGTGGCGATTGAGATACCAGCCAGTTCTGTTTGAACCACGCTGGTATTTTTACCCAGATTGTGGTAGGTTATAAACCTAGAAGACTATAAAGAAAAAACAAAATATCATTTTGAACTTTGTGTTGGAAAATATATTCTGTAAATTTTAATTCGTTAGCAAAATCGTCAATACTTTCGAGCTGTGATGAGCAAACAGAAAAGTCAATTGAAACTGACTTCTTTTATTTTTGCTTTGTGCAGATCCCCTTCTCCAGAACCTATTTACAGTAGCGATGGCAAAAGGTTGAACACGAGAGAGTTCCGAACCAGAAAGAGACTAGAAGAAGAGAGGCATGCACTTGTTCTTAGAATGCAAGGTATCAATCCGGAATTCAAACCACCATTGGATTACAAGTGAGTGACGTTGCAACAGATATTTTCTTCAAATTTACGTATATCACTTTCAACTTTTCTCCTCAACTGTATAATTATGATGCTTTACCATCTTTCGGGTCTGATGTCTAATGACTGACAACCTGTTGCACTGAATATTCCTGACATTTTTCCTCAAGCTTCGAATTGGTGATGGTATATTAAAACGTTTGAATTTTTTAGGCCTCCTGTTATTCGTGTCAGTGACAAGGTGATGATTCCACAAGAGGAACATCCAGAAATTAATTTTGTTGGGCTTCTCATAGGTCCTAGAGGAAATACACTCAAGAGTAGGTAAACAAAATCCTCTAAAAAAAAGTTTTACTTACAAGAGTTTTTTGCAGCCATGGAAAAAGAAACTGGAGCGAAGATAATAATACGTGGCAAAGGGTCCGTCAAAGAAGGTAAAGTCGGGAGAAAGGATGGACAACCCTTACCCGGAGAAGACGAACCTCTGCATGCCTACATCACCGCTACCAATCCGGAGTGCGTCAAAAAAGCCGTGGAAAGGGTACGGAATCGACTAAAAAATTTTGATGACAATAATAATTTTGAATTTTTCCAGATAAAAGAAGTTATAAGGCAGGGAGTTGAGGTACCCGAAAATCAAAATGATCTGAGGCGAATGCAGTTACGGGAGTTGGCACAACTGAATGGAACGCTGAGAGAAAACGATGGAATGCGGTGTAATAATTGTGGGGCAACTGATCACAAGTCATGGCTGGTGAGTTTACATCTTTTTAATTTATCTTAGGTGTAGTTTAGATATGCACTTTTCACCTCTATTCAACATTCTTTGTTGCACACGGAAAACCTAAATGATATATGGGACAATGTTTCTCATAGATAGATAGCAGTAGAAATTTTTTTATCGCGGTTTTGAAACATTTGAAACTCAAAACTCTCACGGATCTGTGCAGAACATTGTATAGATTCAGATTGAGGGAATTTTTGCAACAGACTGCCAATTTATGTCTTGGAGTACTCAAAAGGTCGGCTGATCTCATATTATAATCGTGTATTTCGCAATTTTTTATGAAATTACTCGGAATTTTTATGTATTTCAAGTAAAACCGTGTATATGTGCAAAGTTGGTGATGTCATAATAGCAAGCTGAATAAAATGCTGTCGACAAGAGTCTCTATTCTCTATATCCCAAATATGCCATAGTACGAATGGCTTTTTTCTGAAACCTGAATGCCGCTATTGCATTAGATGAGTTTCCCCACAGTAAAATGCCGTAGTAGATGACAGAGTGAAACAAAGATAAATAACATATTTTCATAGCATTAATATTTATAACATGTTTCAGTCTCCTTAATATGAAAAGGATGCTTAATAATTTTTTAACTACATGATCTACATGACTGGACCAGCTCCATCTATGGTCAATGATAGTACCCAAAAATGATACGTTCTTTCCTTCCTGTAAGGTTTTATTTGAAGAAACAATTAGGTTTTGAGTTTTCGAGAGAATGAGAGAATAATGGACAATTATCCATACATTCATATTCACAATTATAATCGTTTTTATAATGCTACATTTATGCAGTGACATGTCTATGTATGTATAGATTACTGTTTTAACATTCAAATCTGTAAATGAGATCTTGTTCTTGGACAAAAAAGTACGTCTATCTATCAGGGTTGGGCAGATTAAAATCAAAATCACGAATAAAATCATGATTTAAATCGCTTGATTTTTAAAATTGAAATCATGATTTAAATCAGTTTTTTTTTATATTCAGAACCAGATAACAACATAATATAAAAGTTTTCTCGAAGATCAGAAGGAGTATCTGCTTTTAGCAAAAACAACAAAAAAGAAGTACATAAATCCAAATTCTTAAACTAAACGTAACACCTAAATTTTATTACTGTATATTTTCAGTCTACTCATTTTCGTTGTACAATTCAAACAAAAACACGAGTTTTCCTCCTTTTTCTATGCCTAATCTGTTTTTATTATCCGAGTGTACAACTAGCGAAATGCGTGAAATTGTTGGGCAACGTCAATTTATAGGTTGAGAAGGAAAACAAGCCTCGACAGGAATATTCTTGCAAAAAGCACAACAAACGCGTTCGTGTTCGTGCCTCACTCGGCACTGTATAGCGAAGAATCAAAATGTTCAAATTTTATATTCAAATTTAAAAAATCAAAAAAATCAGATAAATCGTGATTTAAAAAAAAATCAATAATTTTTGATTTTTTTAATAAAAATCAGATTTTGCCCCACCCTGCTATCTATCTATCTATCCAGATATCTTAGATTTTCTATTCACAGTTGGCATATCGATGATGAAACATGACCTAGTTGTAAAATGTAACATCCTTATGGACTAAGAATTCGTTTTAAATAAACACTATGCCTCCACAAATCAATTTTTTATGAACACTTTGTTTGTTTCAGTGCCCTGACAAACCTAACGTCACTAACAGCATAGTATGTTCGAGTTGTGGTGCAGCAGGACACATAGCTCGCGATTGTAGGTCCAAACGACCAGGGTTAGGCGTCCCACCTTTACCTGGTGAGAAGACCAAGATCGACGAAGAATACTTGTCACTTATGGCCGAATTAGGCGAGGCACCTCCTCCTGGTCTCGTACAACAATCTACTGCTTCGCCCCAACAGCGCAAAACAACAGGTATGTGACAAATTTTTAAAATGTATACAATTACCACTTGTTGATCTATGTGTTCCTGTTTCATATTCAGATTATGGTAGAACCCTAAGTTTTGTTCTACTGAACTCCTAGGTTTCTTGCAGACTTGATTGCTGATTATGTAGAGAGATATATGAAAAATGTTAACATTTTTTGTTCTCATTTCTTATGTATGGGCTGAAAGGATGAAGATGACTTTTCTGTCCACACTTTTACTACACATAATTTACTGAATTTTTTGCCTCTGAAAATTATTTTCCGAAAACATATTTTTCTGTTCATTATAAATCATATTTGAAGGATTCTAATCACGTTCGTGAATATTGCTAGTCTTTCATCTCCAGTAATCAGTTAAATTTCATTTTTGAATAAAACGTCATTCAGCATGAGTGCAACTAGCATTATAAAACCCCTAGTTGGTGAAACGATAGGCTATATAGTACTGTTTGCCTAATTTATGAAATAATAAGGTTTGAGTTCAATAAAATAGACTGTTATCTGCGAAATTGTTTATAATTCATGAAGATTAATGTATTGAATATTACTAATTGCATATAATTACTTGTAATGTTTATGTGTATTATGTATGTTTCATTATCACGTTTCTGCTGATATTTAAAAAAAATGTTGAAAAAAGGGTGGATTGATATAGACGTTTGATTTGTTTACAAATTGAACGAATTATAGGACTCTCATTGCTAGATACAACCAAACATTTTTAATAGTAAGGAGTCAGTAACTTATTCACACTCGGGCGAGTTCTAGCAAAAATATTGAATGACGTTTATTTCCCAAGAAACTCACAAGTTTATAAAAGGGAAAATTAGAAACAAATGAATAATGAATCAAATAAGTAGAGAAAAAAAAGTAAGGTAATGTAATCAGACTTTTCACAGAAATAAAATAATAATAATGAAAATAAAATAAAATTGTCCTTCACCTATGGCAATGAATGTTTTTTCAACTTAACTTTGAAATTGAATTTTCCAAATTTTTTTTATTGCATCAGGTAATCCATTATATAACACTATTCCATTGTAATAAATTGATTGTTGTCCTATGTTTGATCTGAATTTCATTGTCGATAAATTATTTGAACATCTGGTTGAATGGTCATGTTGGTCACTATTAATTTTGAAGATGAGATTAGAATGTTTCAATTTATTCTTAACCAAATGAATGAACGTGCAGAGTTTTAGCGTATGTATCGAAGATATATCTAACAGATGATTGGGTTTGTACAAATTTTTTGTCGGTTCTCTATAATCAAATTTATACATACATACATTTAATTAATTCATTCTGTAAAGCTTTCAGAGGTCTTAATAAGGTTTTTGTTGCTGATCCCCAAACCGGAATTAGGTATTGAAATCTAGAATATACCAGAGAAAAATAAATTAATTTCAAATCTTTCAAAGGCAGAAAATTTTGCAATTTAAAAAATACTCCTATAATTGGAGAGATCTGTTTTCTCAGAATTTCCAGATGTTTACTCCATGTCAAATTTTCATTTAGGTATATGCCCAGAAATCTCACAATAGAAGAATATTTGATGATTTTATTATATATTTTGATGGGATGGTCAGATTGTGATGAAGTCGAAATTCAACGATAGTTTGTGACTTATAAACCAAGATGATATTTTTTGGAGATCTTTTATATGTATTGCCAAATTTTAATTGAAGAAAAACAATTCGGAGACAGTTTTTTCGGTGTTGTTATAATTTTTTCTAAAATTGAACAATTTCAGCACTTTCCCAAAAATATACCTCCATTTAATAAAAATAATAATGAAGTTTATTCAAAATTGACATTTTTGTTTTAACGAATTTAATTTGTTATTTTCATACATGCATATTCATATCATAAGGAATATAAATAAAATTGGATAATTCCAATATATGATTTGCAAATAAAAAAAAAATCAAATACGATCAGAAATATTTTTTTGATTCCTTGTATTATGGATGTGATAATTGAAATTTGTACTCAATTTGTGTTTATGGATATAAATCATGATGTTATATCCGAATAATTGTCTTATGTCCATTTTCTGTGTTTCTATGTACAGATTTTCACTTGGATACAAATAACACTTATTATTATTAAATATTGCCACACAACAAAATTCTTAGGGCTGTACATTGACGAGAGACTATGCTGGAATACCCATATAGAAATGTTGAAAAAAAAATCAGACCACTTCTAGGAATATTATTTAGAATCCTCCCTAAAAAATATCTGAGGTGTTTTTATTTCTGTTTGATATATTCAAATCTCCAGTATTTGATTTCAATTTGGGGAACAGCCAATACATCGATATTGAATCCTCTCGAAAGACTACAAAATAAAATTATAAAGTGTATATTCAAATTACCATATCTTGAACCAACCTCAAATTCTTTTGAAAATTCAATCTGCTTTTCAATTAAAAATTTGTTCTTTTATACATTCAGTTAGAAAAAAAATCAAATATTCAACTATGAACTTTAGTGAAATTAATACAATTCATGATCATAATACCAGACAAACCAAACAATTAATTGTTGAACCTTATCGTTCTAAATTTGGATAGAAATCAATATATCATTTTCATTTTGGTGTTAAAATCTACAATAATCTTCCAGATAGACTGAAAATGCTTCCAAAAACAACAAAATTCAAATCTGAACTGAAAAAATGTTTGCTCTCTAGTTAAAAGTCTGATCTCCATTTATTTATTATATCCAATTACAACTTTCATTTTGTATTCTCACATAATTTTATTATTGATTTGTGTTGTACACTGTTTTATTTTGTAACCAAATAATTTAGTTGATAACTATTGATTTTTATCACTGTTATAAACTCTGTAGTTTCTTGGGATTATTAAAGATTATTATTATAATATGATTTCACTTCGTTGAGAAATATATTGCATTATACCTTCCACCTACAGGTTTTAACATATTTGATGCACAAATGGCTCCGAGACCGCTGATGGCCCCACCGATATCTGGGCCGCCTATGCCCCTGATGAATGGAATGCCTCCACCCCCTTGGGCAGCGCCCCCAACCATGTCGTGGCCACCAGCCCCGCCTGGTATAATGCCGCCTCCCCCACCACCGGGAGCTTCTAGTCCACCGCACGTTATGCCCCCTTGGACCAGTCAGCCGCCCCCACCAGGAGCCTCAAACACGACAACAACTTTACCACCACCAACAGCTATGCCACCGTGGGTCCCTCCACCGTTTGCTTGGCCCGGTGGTAGTTGCCCTCCGCCACCGCCTCCGGGAATCGATGTCAGTAGTTTACTGACCTCTCCACCGCCTCCACCTCCTTCTTGAACGTGAGAAGGTTCAGTTTAAGATATTTATTTATAGGTGACGTTGAATGATTAGGCCCAGGAATGGAAAACGTAATTCGCTTTTTTAAACCCTTTATATGGATTGTGAGGATGTATAATATACAGAAATATAATTATGAATAGGGATTTGTTTTTTTGCCAATGCCTCTTTCTTCTCTCGGTGGTATTATGGTTGAAGGATTTCGAGCTTCCTCTCGCAGACTTTGACATCAACCGATTACAAATTCAATCATCTCAAAAATTGATCAAGAGATGGTGATTTATGTAACTAACACCTACAGCGTTGTCGTCTATATAAGCCTGTCAAACATGCTTTGGTAAGGGCACTTATCGGTATGTTCTGCAAGTATAATAATAATAATCACTTTATTTCATAATACTTTACAGTGTGGAACGAATATGTAAAAATGAATGAAAAAAAATCAATTATAAAAATCTAAAACACGATAAAATGCTTTCTCTGATAAATACTGCTTGATTTCAGTTTGAATTGGTTTAATTGGCAGTTTTCTGAATTGTTTGGGATCATTGTTCGAAATTCGTGTTTGCTGTAATTTAAGTTTTTTTATATATGGTGTTGTAAAGATTTACTGTTTCATATTTCTTCATGAATTCTTCATAATTTTTCATTGCAAATTATGCACATTCATATATGTATATACATGGCAGAGTGAGTATTCCTTGTTCCTTGAAGATTTCCTTGCAAACTGTCTCTTCTTTTATGGTGAAAGATACTTCTTATGCAGGATTTTTGTATTTTGAAAATTCTGGTAATTTCGAGTTTTCCCAAAATATAATTCCATACTTCATTCTGGAATATATATATATAGGCGTTTTATGCTTTGATGGCTGCATTATGGTTAACGATTAATTTAATTGTTCGCAATGCAAATGACCGAAGTTTCTTTGTCAAGCTGGTAATGTGTTCTTTCCAATTCAGCTGGGCATCAATTTCAATACCAAGAAATTTTGTATGTTGACATGTTTCAATTGTTTTATTCTCATGGGTAATTTTCAGTGTCGGTTCCTTTCTAAAACTGAACTTGAAAGCACTTGATTTTGGAATATTCAATTTGAAATTATTGCACTATACCATATTTCCAGAATTTCTAGAGTTCCAGGAATTGTTTCTAACAATTGTCAATATGAATTATCATCAGCAAACATATTCACAATATGAGATTCCACTTGTGGCAAAACATTGTCACATACAAGAGGAATAAAATCGATCCTTGGGGTACTCCACGTTCAACTGTCATCCATTTTGATTTGTACTCTTGAACTCCTTCAGTGGCTGTAACACATTGACGTCTCCCTAGTAGATATGATTTTAGGACATAGAAAAT